>CAJVGC010000060.1:4428844-4940773 GCA_910822075.1 Senecio squalidus
AACAACTTGCAAAACAAAAATTAACAATTAAACAAAATCTACCATATGCATTAATGATGCATTATATGTACGTTAACTATAAGTCTTTGAAGAAAAAATCTAACTCAAACATTATGTACTTTAACTATAAATTAACTTAAACTTAATATACACAAATTTGTAAACACAAAACCCTCGTTGGTCATACCTTGACTAGCTAACATCCCAAGTAATCCATCGAAAAAGAAAACATACTAGACAACTAGTAAGAAAAAAATTCTTACGGTGAGTGCATTTTTTCAAAATGGCGACGAAAATGGTGGTGGTAATGTTGCATTCGGTGGGTAAAGCGATATGTGGTGTCGAGATATATAGTGGTGATATCGATGTTGCATGTTTAGTTGACCAAAGTTGCGGAAGTGGTCGATTTGCACGAAATATGAGGGTGGACATTATAAAAGATTTAAGCATTTATTAATTTGTAGCAATACCATAAGTTATATCTATGTTTGTTGTCTCAAAACAACTTGTTGATATCGATCTCCAGATTTTTCATACGTGATAGTTTATTCATTTTCAAATTACTAACCCTTGAAGACAACTTGCACTTCGATTTATATTATAATTATAATCACATTAAAATCTTTAATATTATATCGTTTGTACATATGTTAACCATGTTTATATTGAATTGTTCTTACTTGTATATTAAGCTAATTGTTGTTAATTAGTAAAGAAACGGACCACCATGAATCTTCCGAAAAATTTTCATATTTTCACATATCGAACTAGGGTGTGTTTGGTTGTACCTCCTATTAGATAAGTTTGAAGATTATTTGTAGATAGGTGTCGATACCTATGTTTCAAATCCATTCCCATATAGCAAACATCATTTACTATTTTGTCTAACCTTTATACCAAACACACCCTAACGATGATTAACTACATATCGATACCTTGACATCTAGCTAGATTTGATTAGTAGGCAACCGTTTTAAACCGAACTGGCATACACCCATGTTGTAACTAGTACTAGCGTGCATGCATGTGCTCATTTGATTGAATGTATGCATGCATGTTTTCTTCTCTTTACGTAATGTACATGTATCATCGTTAATTAGTAAATTTGTTAGATATGTCCACAGTGTTCTTGGCTAATTTTACAAGATTAATTTGTTCGTTTTATATATCCGAGTAATGTCTTAATTCAAATACTACGTTACAGACTTTTGGGTACACCGAAGAACCAAATATTAACATAAGAACATGCCTTGATTCACGAATGAATCGATTCATTACAAAATAATTGAAAAATTAATTAAAAACACCATGAAAACAATAACATTCTTTAAAAAAATTGTTGGTCAACACAAATTAAAGATATATTTTCATACGCAACTCCGAAGAATAATCGATCATCTTCTCATGCCGGTTCATCGATGAGATCCATCAACTAATTAGCCTGCAAAATCCATGAATACAATATATAGTACCCGAGAATGAGCATATATATAAAAATGTTGCCATTTAATTAACCACATTTGATAAAGTTATGTGCCGAATTATACATTCGTGTTACATACATGGATTTTTATATTTATGGTAGTTAAAAGTTTTTGAAGTTACCTGAGTAGAGAGCTTGTTTATTTAGATAGAGCAAGTGTAACCGGGAGGAGGGGTCTTGCCCACAAGTAACAAGGAGTTCAAGAGCGATTGTAGAACACACGTTGAGGTTCAATAGCTTAACCTTTAGGGTTGTGCACAAGCAAACTGCGCTCTAGCTCGGCTAAACCGGCTATAATAGGGCAGCACTGGTTATAATAGCAGGGTCACCCATTGGACGTGAACTAACCCTCCTAGAAGGTCCCACACAAGCTCCCAATTTTAGAATGTTCAATTGGGCATGGCATGTTGCTGGTTCCATCGGTGAAGACATGGTGGTGGGCAAGGTTTTTCCGTGTTGGTGCTCCGCCTGTTGGAAGAGGAAGTTTTGGGAGAGGGGAGATCTGGGACAGGAAGTTTTGGGAGAGGGAGATCCGGGACGGGAAGTTTTGCGAGAGGAGATCTGGGACGGGAAGTTTGGGCGAGGAGATTTGGGACAGGAAGGTTCGGGACAGGAAGTTTAGGTACTGGAAGGTCGGGACAGGACGTGTTGGCTCAGGAAGTTTAGTACGGGAAGGTTTGGGACAGGAAGGTTGGTACAGGAAGTTTCGGGACGGAAGTTTTGGACAGGAAGTTTCGGGACTGGAAGTTTTGGGACTGGAAGTTTCGGGATAGGAAGTGTTGGATACAGGAAGTTTCGGACAGGAAGTGTTGGTTCTGGAAGTGTGGGGCAGGAGTTGTTGGTTTTTTTTGCAGGTGGTTTAGGGTGGCCACAAGATCCGCAATCGAGAACCGATTTAACTAAGAACATAGAAATCAAGAAAAGAGGCGGTAAGCTTCTTTGAGTACTCCATTTTTGTTAGATGTAGAGTGAAGGATATAGATAAAAATAGGCAGTTTATAGACTTCATGGACTTTTTATTTTTATTTATTTTTCTATAGAATATCTGTATATTGAGGAAACTAACAAAAAGTTTTAATGGGAGAGTAAAAGAAAAGTTAGGGCACATGTATATGTTTTGTGCATATTGGAGGTGACAAATTATGCAAGGTTGGCAATAATTTTAGCATTTTAGCATATTTAATCTGTTTTCTCTTTATCATATATGCGAAATCCACAATTTGATAATTTTATCGCACATTCGCGGTGTTTAGGAAGAAAACGGGGGGGAACAAACATAGAGGATTTTATATGTGATTCATCATGAACAGAATAAAATGTGGTATAGGATATACCAGTTAAAGCCGATAAAATCAGTAGCATCGAAAAGGTGTCATCCTTTCGTTTTTGAAGGAAACAACTGGAGATATTCATAATCTCATTCGGAGTTAGAAATTAACAAGACTTGTAACGTTTGGCTACACGTAGTGTTGAGTCTTGGGGTTTGGGTCTCAATTTCCGTTTTTGTGATCGTTGAGGAGTGTTCAATCCTACCGATTTAGACTTTTGGTCTTTGTTTAATCATTTAAGTGAGTATGATTGTATTCGAACTGAGTACATAGACCAAATGGGTTTTTTCATGGGTTAACAGAATTCTTACTTATATTTAAATACCTAATATCTTATTTATTATCAATTATTGAATTCTTGAGAAATATAATACTGATTATCTGCTCGATTAATTATATGTTCTTGATTATGCTTTATTGATAATTGGTTTCGGTAACATGTTCTTGCACGTAACGAATTGTTAAATATCGAGATTGTTGCTGTTAATTAACAGAATGCTAGATGTCAGTTAGTTTGAAAATTAGACACACAAAGTCCGGTCTTGAGATTTGGATGACATGTACGAAAAATGGGTCATGTATAACATATTAGATAGAGTCGTCCAGGCCGACGAGCTAAGAGTTAACTCGATGAACTTTCACTGTTACTTGTCCTTCCAAGCGACATAGCTCGCCTATAAGCCTATTGGGTCGTCGAGCATGTTAAAGAAATATCTTTCAATTGTTCCTAGATATTTCTATACTCTATATCCTTCTGAATTCTTCAATGAATCAATTCTAATGTACCGAACCTAAAACTTATATTGACTATTCGTGACATAAACTTATATCCGATGGCAATTAATAAACTATTGAGAGGGCAGTCCAGTGAAAACGAAACCAGGAGAAGGGTTGAAGTTCGCTATGAAGCTAGGATGTTGGGAAAAATCTAACATGGTATCAGAGCACATGGAAGGCTTCGATCGAATGAAGACACGAAGTAGGCTAAACCGTAAATTGGAAGCAATATTGTGAGAAGAAAAATACAAAGCCTGGACAGAAGATTTGAAAGGATGGTTTTAAAGAAAAAAAACGAACTTGTTAGGAAGATGAAGAATCGAGATGCAATGATTGCAAAGAAAGAGGGGCATGCGTTTTGGAATACCCGATGAACAAAAGTCGAAAAAATAAAGGTATAGGAAAATTATCATAGAAGACAAATCATAACACGAAGAAAGATGGGCATAGACAAGTTTACAGCGAATATGCGGGAAACCGAATATGGAACTTGGAATGAGATATGGTACGTAAGAAACTCCCTTTCGAAACACATGTCTCCAAATCGTGACTTACTTGTAAGAGAATTATTTCACCCTTTTTACTAAGAAACTCGAAACAAACATATTTCTCTTATGGAGTAGGAGAAATCGAATAAAGTCTAATGGGAAAGTAGTATGTAATACATGCTTAGTAATTCTAATTTATAAAATTAATGATGAAAGTAGAAATATATATATATATATATATATATATATATATATATATATATATATATATATATATATATATATATATATAGGTGGTTCTTGTAAATTAAAAAAATAATTTATAACGTTAGATATTTTTGGATTATCGTTTCATTTTAAAACCATATATCAAACTATTAAAAAACAAGTTTTGTTGTACATCAAAATAGGGGTAGTTTTTATTCGTTGTGCATCAAATTTAAATATTTACTAGAACAAAAACAATGAATTTGATGGCACATCCCCCAAACGTCATATATTTTGATGCATATCAAACTTTCTTTTTTAAAGTTTGTTATAATTGAATAAATAAACAGAATACAAAATACACATAGGATAAATTATTTTTTTTATATTTTTTTACTTAATTTATTTACTTTAAATATTGGTTTATAAGAACCACCTCATATAATATATAATATATATATATATATAATATATATATATATATATATATATATATATATATATATATATATATTATATATATATATATATATATATATATATATATATATATATATATAATATATATATATATATATATATATATATAATATATATTATATATATATATATATATATATATATGGGGATATATTAGCTACATTAAGATGTAGCCATTTTCCTACATTAAATAAGTAAAAAGACCAAATCATCCTTAAAAATATTGTAACCATCTTTCCTAATAAAACTCCCCATTTAATTTAGAAAACTTTTATACCGTGAAAATTAATGAAAAGTTTCCCACCATTTTTATTCTAGTACTTCCCTCCAAATTAATGAAACAAGATCGTGCATATCTTATCAAATAACTACCTACAATATTTAATTATTGATCTTTTTATATTGAATTATTTTATTATTTTTATTTATACCTACACCTAATAGAGTTTTGAATTGTTACAGAAGATTATATTTTATGTGAGTCCAATAGGTTATCAATGGCTGATGCTATCAATAGAGAACATATGTTATCAGGTTTCACCATATTTTATTTCTTATAAACTTTTATGATTATTTTTTGACAATATTGTTTTGAACAACGTAGAATACAAATTTTGGTTAATTAGATTTGAACAACTAGACTACTTTTTAATCATATTTTCTTTTCTCTGTTAGCTTATTTTGTTCATGTATTTGTAATCAGGTGGAATTTACGATGAGTGTGAACATACTCTAATTGACGATATCGATAATACTTATTATATTGTGAATGATGGAGAAAAAACGGAGTCTGGTGAGTCCATTGATGTGTTTGATGAATCTATCATGTACTCTATAACCGGAAAAATCTTTGATCATCCCGAGTCTGCTTATAATTTTTACAACGAATATGGTTTATCTAAAGGTTTTGGTATTCGAAAGCATCAGATTTATAGACACAAAGTCACAAACGAAATTTACAAGAGTATATTTGTGTGTAATAAACAAGGATTCAAGAATTTGAATGACAAAAGACGATTAGGAGATGACGTTAAACGACGTAGTATTACGAGAACCGGATGTAAAGCAATGATACAGGTCCCTCTGTCTAAGCAAGGAGAATGGGTGGTAGAAAAGTTCAATAATGATCATAATCATGAACTTGATCCGATTTCACACGTACTAAAACAACGATCTCACAGCATATTTCATTTCGAATGAATGTATAAATGTTGTAAAGTTACTATCAAAAGCGGGAATGAAACCTTCTGATATCACTAAAATAGTTAATGCATTTAGAGGAAACGAAGAAGATAGACTTACTCGAGTTCAGTGTTCTAATATTGTTAGCAATGAGAGGAAAACCAACATAGGCAAAGAGTGTCATGAAATCATCAAGCATTTCCAAGAAAGGGAGAACAAGATCACGACTTCTATTTTGTAATGGACTTGAACACAAACGGTACACTAAAAAGTGTTCTATGGGCAGACGGGAGATCAAGATCATCTTATTGTCAGTTTGGGGATGTTGTTGTTTTTGACACAACTTACAAAACAAACAAATTTAGTTTGCCATTTGCTCCTTTTGTCGGTGTAAATCACCATGGACAAAGTATACTGTTTGGTGGCGCGTTATTGGAAAATGAAACTGAATCAACATTTATCATGGTTGTTTAAGCACTTCCTAAAATGTATGCATGAGTGTCCACCCACTTCCATCATTACCGACCAAGATTTGGCAATGGGTAAAGCAATTGCTAAAGTTTTTCCCAAAACAAGACATCGTTATTGTGCTTGGCATATTCAAAAGCATGTTTTGGAGCATCTCCAATCATTTCGATCCCGATACGATGATTTTGAGGAGACGTTCAATCGATGGGTCAAAATCCAAATTGTTGAAGATTTCGAATCAAAATGGGAAGAATTTAAGGGTAAGTATCGTATTGGAGATGATACATGGTTAGGAAATATGTATAAATTGCGGCATTTTTGGATTAAAGCGTATTTGAAGGATACTTTTTTCGCCGGTATGACTAGTAGTGGACGAAGTGAGAGTATGCATTCATTTTTTGATGGTTATGTCAACTCTAAAACGATGTTAAATGAGTTTGTACTACAATATGACAAAGCTCTAAGTTCGCGAAGAAGATCCGAAGAAGATCAAAATTTTAGAACTTTAAATTCAAAGCCTACATTACATGGTGATCATCAAATTGAAGTAATGGCATCACAATGTTACACCCGAAATATCTATGATGTGTTCAAGAAGGAGTGGAAGGATAACTTTGATTGTGGTCATGAAAAATTAAATAAAGATTCTTATTTGGTAACATATCGTGTTGGATTATTGAAAGTGAGCAAAGAATATTGGAGAATAGTCGAATATAAAATGAGCTCAGATTTTTCCGCTAATTGTTCATGTGGAAAATTCAAAACATATGGGATCTTGTGCAAGCATATTCTCTACATCATGAAGAAGAAGTTAATAACGGTAATCCCCGAAACTTATATATTACCAAGGTGGACGATGAAAGTAACAAATGATTTTGCAAACACTGAATCTGGAGCCGGATGTTCTACTACAAAAGAGGTTAGTTTGTTGACCTTATGGTCCGTTCGATCAAAATTTAACAAATTACTTGAAGATGGAACAGATTCTCTCACTGAAATTAGCAAAGTTAATGGTATTCTTGATGGTCTTCTGGAAGAGCAAAAAGAAAGAAAAAAGACTAGAATTGAGTTAAATACTAACATTAGTTCTTCTATGACCTTCACAACACAAGGGGATATGTCACAACTAGTTATTGTTTCCGATCCCATCATTTCGGTCAAGACAAAAGGTCGTCCTAAGGTTGCTACACGAATAAAGTCGGGCATTGAAAAGAATATGGACTTGAAAAAACGAAGAACGTGTAGTTATTGTAATGGAAAAGGTCACAACATTAATGGATGTCAAAAAAGAAAGGTGTGTTACTCTTACTGTTAGCGAATATATATGAATACAACTGATTGACTAAATTTCTAATAAGTTTAATTTATTAATTATTTCAGATGAAAGAAATGCAAACTGATGAAATGGATAATGAAATGGAGGACGAAACATAAGATTACTCTTACTGTTAACCAAGTTATTATTTTTAGTGACTTTTCTTTTTTGTTATTATAAAGGTCATTCGTTAAATAAATAGTGCATTTTTATCCCATTTAGTTGTTGGCTAGTTCATGTTAATATATGTCATATTCATTCTTGTTTTGTTTTTTTTACTATTGTACAGGTTATGCATTGAAAATTTGAAGTCAATATATATCATACATAATTTTAAAGTCAATATTGTAATTATTTTATTGCTGTAGAGACTATTATATGACAGTTTAAAATTTTGGTGAATATAAATTAGAAAATAAAATACTAAATTTAAAATTATATCGTGGAAAAATGATCTTATGTGATATAGGCTAAATTAAATGGGGAGTTTTATTAGGAAAGATGGTTACAATATTTTTAAGAATGATTTGGTCTTTTTACTTATTTAATGTAGGAAAATGGCTATATCTTAATGTAGCTAATATATCCCATATATATATATATATATATATATATATATATATATATATATATATATATATATATATATATATATATATATATATATATATAGAGGTGGGTTCAAATAGGAACCACTAACTATTTAGGAACTATTAAGAACCACTTAATTACCATTAGATCATTTGGATCAAAAATAAATGGTAAGGTGGCAAATTTGTAATATATTCAAACATAAGGGGTAAAGTGTAATAATCAAATTATAACATCTTCTTTCTAATTCTCTGCAACTTCCATGAAAACAATCTAGCTTTCTCTTCCTCTCACCATCGCTACATATGAAGAACAAGATTTACATCAAATTAACCATCAATTATACTTGTAAATCGTGACGATTGATCCTACAATCAAGCAATTATTGGTCGATTTCAAAGGTATGTAACCTAATTCGATTAATTTTATTTTATGGTTTTTTTTCTTTGAATTTTAGGGGTTTTTTGATGATTGAATTGAAATTTTGTTAATATACTCTAGAACTAATTGTACCAGGTTTTGAAGGTAAACATATTCACTTTTTATTATGATTGATTTGATGAGTGTGATTTAAAATTTGGGGGTTTTATATATTTAGGGTTTACTATGATATATCAAATAATAAATATGTTTAGTATAGTAAATCAGGTGTTTACATACTTATTTACTTCAATATTTATTTGTGATTATTGTTAATATGTCCATATTTGTAATACAATTAGGTTATTTGTTTTACCATAAAATTGTTTACTACTTATGTTAGTATTGTCCTTACGAATGGATAAAAGTGTATACACCTATGAATAAAGTATATACATTCTCTATTTATATTACTCAAAACAATCTATACGTTTTTTTAGAATTGTATTCACTAGTGTATATAGTTTATACAATAGTGAATACACAATATCCACTAGTGAATATATTGTATAAAAGTAGAGATACAAAGTATATATTATTGAATACATAATATAAACTAGTGAATGAAGTGTATAACTATCACTTCCAACCATTCATTTTTTGTGCACACCAAGTGTTTGATTAAAGTCCTCAATGAAAGTATAACTAATATGCATTATACACATGAATATTCAAGTATGTTAAAGTTACTATTGTATTTTGTTGTGTTAATTAGTTATGAGTATATCAATATATTTCAAATTACATGGTTTTTTGAAACACTTTTAGTATAATTAAAGTAAATACTAGTTGATTCACAAGCGGATACAATACATTCATATGTCAATTCAATATATACATCAGTGAATAATGAATTTAATTTTTTTTTTACTGATATGAATTACTATGTACTTGTAGGATTCTATCAAGTATCTAAATGAGATTCACAAAAATGTGAGCGATCAAAAAGTGATTGTGATGCACATGATGAAGACTTATTTGAACGCCTTTCCTGAAAGTGAAGATTTGAAAAAGAAGAAGGAAGAGTTTGAACAATTCTACGGAGGGAACTTCGAATTTGCAGAATCAAGTAAAACAAACGAGAAGACAACTGAAGATGAAGACAATGCAGATGAGGACAAATGAAAGAGCAAAGAAGATAAACAAAGAAGAAAATGAAAGAGCTTTTACTAACAAATATAAGGTATGGTTATTTACACTCTACCTACTTTTTAGTTACTTGTACAAACATATGAATTTATGTTAGTGTTTTGATCTGAATAGAAAATGTACTTTGATATTAATATGAAAAAATCAGCATAAGTGTTTTCCAGAAAATCAGTTGTATACACTAGTAAATGTATACACTATATTCACTAATGTATAGTTATACACTAGTGTATTTATACACTATGCAGTAGTGTATTTATACACTAGTGTATACACTATATTCACTAATGTATACGATGTATTCTCTATTGTATACATCGTATAGTTATAAGCATGTGTTTAAAAGAATGTTAAACTTTTTTTTAAACACTATACACTAGTGTATACACTATATTCACTAATGTATAGTTATACACTAGTGTATTTATACACTATACAGTGTATACACTATATTCACTAATGTATAGTTATACACTAGTGTATTTATACACTATACACTAGTGTATACACTATATTCACTAATGTATAGTTATACACTAGTGTATTTATATACTATTCACTAGTGTATACACTATATTCACTAATGTATAGTTATACACTACTGTATTTATACACTAGTGTATACACTATATTCACTAATGTATATGATGTATTCTCTATTGAATACATCGTATAGTTATAAGCATGTGTTTAAAAGAATGTTAAACTTTTTTTTAAACACTATACACTAGTGTATACACTATATTCACTAATGTATAGTTATACACTAGTGTATTTATACACTATACACTAGTGTATACACTATATTCACTAATGTATAGTTATACACTAGTGTATTTATACAATATACACTAGTGTATACACTATATTCACTAATGTGTACGATGTATTCTCTATTGAATACATGGTATTCACTGGTGTATATATAGACATTGTATTCACTGGTGTATATATAGACATTATATTTACTAGTGTATATATAGACATTGTATTCACTGGTGTATACATTGTATTTCTAGTTAATACACTAATGTATACACTATATACACTAATATACATTGTATTCAATGGTGTATGTATAGACACTGTATTTACGGGTGTATACATTGTATTCACTGGTGTATATATAGACACTGTATTTACTGGTGTATACACTGTATTCACTGGTGTATATATTGTATTTACACTAGTATACATTGTATTCACTGGTGTATACACTGTATTCACTGGTGTATATATTGTAATTACACTAGTATACATTGTATTCACTGGTGTATACACTGTATTCACTGGTGTATACACTGTATTCACTGATGTATACATTGTATCCATTTATTAACTCAACGTATATACACATGTGTATACATAATATAATTTATTAGTAAATTCTCACACAAACATTACTTAAATTGAATCATTAACGACTTTTCTATATTACTTCAACTAAGATAAAATACATAAAACTCAATCGTCTATACATCATAATTACGTTTTCAGTGATATATTCATAAGATTCAAACTTTTATTTATTTATTAAAAATTGATAAGATCTCGACTTGCATCCACTTGTCCATTCTTATGTCATTCATGCTCCGTCAACATGTTCATAGCGGGTACCACCTACAAAATAACGGAAATAAAACTTATATTAATAACTAAACATTATTACAACACATGAATAACAACATGTCCATACCTTAACAAGCAAAAAAAAAACATTATTGCATCAAAAATGATATTGTATTTACAAAGAAATACACCGTATTCACTTGTGTAAGTGTTGCATTTACTTATCTATACATTATATTCACTTAAACACGAAAAAACACGACAAAAGAGCCATGTAATATGAACATAACCACATAAACACGACAAAATACAATAACAACCTCATTGAATATTCATATGTGCAATGCATATTACTAATACCCCATTGGGGACTTTTATCAAACACTTGGTGTGCATAACATTAAAGAACTTTTTTCATAGATACAAAACATCACCATCTTACTCAGAAATTCCAAATGAATTTTGCTTCATTATGTCAACTAACATACAAACACCAAACAACAAATTAATCAAAATTGGAAAGTCGAATTCAAGGACAAAATAAAGAAAAACACATGTATTTATAATTAGGTGAGTTTAATTTGCTCGAATTCATCAGATTTTGAAGATCAAAACCCCAAATATATAAAAAATATATATAATTTTAGATCAAAAAGAAAAGAATTTCGACTTACTTTCAGTTGTATCCATATATCGATTGCATCTTGTAAGTTACCAGGTAATGATTTTTAGAAAAACTATGTGTAGAAGTCGATTGCTTGAAGAAATTGAAAAGAAAAATATGAATCATGAAATTGATTTTGGAGGATAGAAGAAAGAAACGTGAATATGGGGTGAATTTGGGGAAAATTGATTTGATATGATATATTTATGAAGTCAATTAACGATTATACCCTTTTAGTGTTAAATTCTCCTTATATTTAGATCTAAGGCAAAAAAAATGCTTCATTTGGTTCCTAAATATTTACATGGTTCTCATTTGAAACCAACTATATATATATATATATATATATATATATATATATATATATATATATATATATATATATATATATATATATATATATATATATATATATATATATATATATATATATATATATATATATATATATATATATATATATATATATATATATATATATATATATATATATATATATATATATATATATATATATATATATAGGAGTAGGATCAAATAAAAAGTGTTAAATTTGTAAAAAGTGTTAGAAGCATTGTGGGAGTGACATGTGGCAATCTTGGAAAAAAAAAAAAATTAATAAAAAGATATTTAAAAAAATAATATTTTTTTTTGAAAAAAAAAATTGTAAAAAAGAAAAAATTTGGAGAAAAAGAAAAAATTGAAATTCTTTTTGATAACGTCATCTGACACGTCATATGATGCACACACAAAATATGATGCACATTAATGATGCACAAAAAATATGATTCATATAAATGATGCACACAAAAAAACTAAGATATTCAACTATGATGCACACATAAAATGTTCATCATAAATGTGTATCACATTTTTTTTTTCGTAAATAACTTTTTTCGAGCAAAAAGAAAAAAAAAATTCTCAAAAAAAAAACAAATTTCGTTTTTTTTTTAAATATTTTTTTTATTAAAAATATTATTTTTTTATTAAAAAAAAAAAAAAAAATTCAAACTTGCTACATGTCACTCCCCCAATGCCTCTCACACTTTTTACATGAACCTTCCCATATATATATATATATATATATATATATATATATATATATATATATATATATATATATATATATATATATTTAGTAATGAATCTTCTTTTATTTTTGTCACACCAAAACCCTAGGTGTAAACAGTATTAAAGTATCAGAGGTAAAAGGTCACAACAAACATCATAACAAAACATAATCGATTTAAATAAATATATTCGAGAGTACAAAGTACTACATCATACAATATCAATAGTCGGACCTCCTGCACCAATACGCACAACACCACCAGAACCACCTATATCAGAACCATCACAATCTCAACCCTCGCGTCCAGAACCACCAGATCCAGTACCGACGACCTTGGGACCACCGGATCCAGTACCGGTGTCCGCTCCTCCTAGAGGGTTAGACCCTCTGATACTCTATAGCAAGGTCTTCTTAAGCTACGATACGATATCGGTCATCGATGCAGCCATGTAATCGGCGAACAACTGACTAAAGTCGGAAGTCAAATCGCTCGGACTCCCTCCAGTAGAACGGCCACACCTCGTCGACTTCCTCACAATAGGGGCTCTCTTAGGTGGAATCGTCTAAATAAAACGTAAAAAGAAATGTGTGCAACTCAAATTAGGCCAAAAATAAAAGCAAGGCAAAAGCATACAAAGGCAAAAGTAACTAAAAGCAATCACATAAAGGCCCAAGTAAGGAAGTGTGCACATAAGTAAATTAGAGAAATCGTTTTAAAGCCTAAGGCCATAGTCTAGGTGATTCACATAATAAGCCACTTAGTTCGCTATGAACCATTGACTCTGATACCAATCTCTGTCACACCCCGCTCAGGCGGAAACCCGAGGTGTAAACAATATCAATAGTATCAGAGGTACAAGGTCATAACAAACATTATAACAAGACATACATCAATTTAAATAAATAAATTCGAGAGTACAAAGTACTACATCATACGATAAATAATGTATAACAATGTAAACAATGGATCATAGAGGAACTAATCCTAACAAAACAAGTTCCAACGAGCAAGTAGACAATCCATATAGTCACAAAATAGATAGCAATCAACATACTACAACCTTAAACCCCTGAAAAGCATGAAAAATAGACGTCAACATAAAGTTGGTGAGAAATTCAGTATTTTATATTGAAAACATTAATTTCGAAAGGTTTTGACCCATTTTAAAATATATAAGTCAAATCAGAAAAATGTCTTGGTTTATAACAAATTGGGATACATGCATTGCCTTAGAATTAAATACACCTGAGCCTAACGTTAAATAGCAACATTACCCCCACCATAGTGTGTCAAACTAAGGTTTAGTCATCGAAATAAGCGGTCATAACATTGACTCATAGGGACAGATTACCATCGTCATCCCATACAAGCAATGAGGGTGCGTCGAACACCCATATAGATATATATATATGTACCGAGGGTTCAAAAGAGTTAACATGCGTGTAAACATGGGCCTCATATTACCACAAAAGCCATATAAGTAAGGTAACACTAATCTAAAGGTATTCATAATCCACAATGCATAAACAAGATAAATAGTTAAGTCACGCTTTTCATGCCCAAAGTATAAAACTGTAAAAAAAAAAGGCAACAAATAACTCACGATAAATCCGCAATAATAGTGTCGGGATGACAAACAAGTAGAAAACACTCCACCGCCTAAGTGCCCTAGAATAAATACATCGTATAAGTCCAAGTACTTCTAAAAATCAAGTAGGGTTTAGCCTTAATAACTAACGTTATATTATATATTCAAAGAGTCGCAAAGAATAATATTTCGAGTCAAAGGTGATTAATATAAAATAACGATAGAAGGTTGAATATTGAAAACCAAAGTTTAGTCGAAGTTCACCAAGATCAGTGTTATAGGATAGTTGACCTTAGTCATAGTCAACGATTATGTTGAGTCAAAGTCAACTAAAATTCAACATTTGAAGAACCGACACATAATTAGATTATATTTAAATACTTCAAGTATATTATGGTTAAAAACAATTTTATATGATGTTAACGAAAGTTATAATTTATTATTAGAAGTTTATGATTACGATCATGTTTTGAGTCCAAAAACATATATTTGTCAATATATATTATTTTCTGTATAGTGATATATATTCAAAATATTCAAAGTTTGGTTCTGAAGCTCCTTGCGACGCAACAAAGACTCACTGCGACGCAATTGGAATATTGCAGAAACCGAGAAAACGTATTGGAGCTTAACTACGTCGCAATGAATCACCACTGCGGTGTAGTGAATCACTATTGCTCCGCAGTGAGCTTGTTCCGCAACCCGTTGCGCCGCAGTTAACACCTATCGCGGCGCAGTGGAGCCAAAACCAGCTTTTAGTCTTTTCTTTTATTCGTTTTAAGTATCATTAACTTTATAATAAGTCGTAATAATAATATGTAATATGTCCATAATGCTATATATATATATATATATATATATATATATATATATATATATATATATATATATATATATATATATATATATATATATATATATATATATATATATATATATATATATATATATATATATATATATGTATATATATATATATACTAAGACCACTACGGCTTGCCCAAGTGGTTATAGCATGTTGCCTATCTGTGGGAGGTCTCGGGTTCGAGGCTTTCTCAGGGTGGGTAATTTACAGGCACATGACCCTTGCATGATGCGATTGGTGGGTATAAAAATGTATATCAGGGGCTAAGAGGAACCTTCCAATAAACCTCTATATATATATATATACTAAATATGCGAATTTTACATAATAATTAGTCATAATACTAATTAGAGTTCAAATGACATTTTTATATATAATTATGTCCAAAATTAGTCCAAAGAGTCCAAGAGTATAATTTTACGATTATTACATATCTTACTTATAATTTCCCGTTTTATAAATCTATTTTCATATTTATACATTTTACGTTATTATTTTCTAATAACTTATAATATAAAAATATTAAGTATATTTAGTTACCAAATTACGTGCTCACCCATATTTATCTATTTTATATATGTTACTTAGACGAATTTAACGATAAATAAGAAAACGTAAATGAAATCGGGATAACATAGAAAGTACCGAAGACCGCAATAATCATCAAAACGTCGGAAAGGTCACGAAAGTAAAACCCGGAAGATGAATTCCAAAGGTGGTGGCGGTGAGGATCCAACTCCAAACACAGCAAAACACACACATATTAGTATTAGGAGCTTTTAGAAGGGGAAATAGAGTAAGATTTATAAGGGATTTAACTTACCAAACTCAAGATGGAGAAGACTCCATGGTGGTAATCTTAAATCTGAAAATGCAAAGGTGGTGGTGGGAGGTGAAAACCTTGTAAACCACACAAAGATTATATGTTAGAAATCCCTAACATATATCATTAGGAAAAGAAGAGATTAGATGTTTGATGGTAAGAGTTCTTACCAAATGGAGGTGATGAAGATGATGAAGAAACTTTTCAATTTGGAAACCCACTTAACATAACTAATTGTATGCTTTCATTTTCTGGAAATGTTAGAGAGAAATTGAGAAAAGTGGTGGAAATGGAGGTGAAATGAAAAGAGAAATGAAGGGAATAAGATGTAAAGTATTAGTTTTGGTAAGAATGAGTTTAGAAAGATATTATTAGATCTCAAAATGAGTATAAGTTACCATTTTAGGAAAAAAAAAACAAGGAAAGTTCACGTGAAAGGTAAATGTGGATCTCAAGGTTATGGTCAAACATGAAAAAGTCACTTTTTCCGTAGCCCTTACTGTGTCGCAACAGATGCTTAATGCGGCGCAGTGGCCATTGCGTCGCAGTCATAGGTAACTGCAGCGCAGTGCCACGTAGTTTGACGACGATTTTTTTGAAGACGGAATTTATACATAAGAAGAATCTCAGAGTAAATAGCTAAGTAAATAATTGTTATCTTTTCGTTAAAGGACCAACTTTGTAATATTATTAACGTTAATTCTCATTCGAATAACCGAAGGCATAAACACCCTAACTTTTCTTAAGAGGTTACTATATCTACTAGGCAACTTAGGTATCTAAAACACTTCCGTCACGAAGGACAAAGCAATAAATAAAACTAGACTAAATAAATAAAGCGTGACAACCGAAATAATAATAAAAATAGGGTCAAAACAAAATACCGACAAAATGAAAATGACAGATGGCACACCTGAATGATACCTCGAGAAACACGGTTGTCGCAATTTTAAATTCACAAATCCAAACTTTTTAAATTTGTTTATATAGGATACTAAGTAGAGAAAATTAAAAATTAATTATCCGACACATACATATTTCAAAATTAACCACCAAATTCGTGAAAAATTCTCGCCCCACTTTTCTCGTCGCGGGAATAAATTTGTTGTCACGTCACATTCTCGCGCCTAAGCAAGAGGTTTAAATTGTGTCACATCCTTGCTTCACATTCTCAAGCCACATTATCGTGCCACATTTGTACGGAATTTTATCAGACACATTTAATTTTCGCGACGAAAAAGATGGCGTAATTTTTTTTCCACAAATCAGAGGATTATTTTTGAAATATATATTGGTAAGATGATTATTTTTGTAATTTTCTTAATTAATTAAACACTTATCTATACACAATGAAATTTTGTTATTGTAATAAAATTCGTAATTTATATTTTTTCTAAGAATTTGTGGTCTAAAATGCCAAGAAATAGAAACTAAAAGTTTTGTGTCCGTCAAATGCCTAGTTCAACCCAACCCAACCCAACCCGAGACCTAACCAAAACAATAATGGAGGATCGTCAAACCAAGGGTCAAGATACATACCATCGAATAATCGGGATGAACATGTGAATGCTATTGAGACTAGGTCGGGTTTTAAGTATGGGGGAAATGGAGAAACTGGGCTGAACAAGAAGAAAAATCAAAGCGGTGCTGGAACTGAAGCGAATGCGCCGCCAGTGGAGGGAATGCGGCGCATTCGACAATCCGAGGCGAATGCTTTTGCGAATGCTTCACCTGATGCGACTCCAGTCTTAGAGAATGCGGCGCCAGTTCCTGGAATGCGCCGCATGGAGCCAGTAGACAACGATTCTGAAGATGAAGAAGAGATTGAGATGGAGTCTAGACCCGGGAAGGAACCAATGGTTCCTAACAAAGAAAAGAAGCTTGACATTGAAGTTAAGGGAGCATATAAGCCGCATATTCCATATCCGCAACGACTTAGGAAGGAGAAAAAAAGGGAACAATACGGGAAGTTTATTGAATTGATGAAAACCGTTAAAATTAATGTTCCTTTAGTTGATCTTATTGCAGGTATGCCCAACTATGCCAAGTTCATGAAGGAGTTAGTAAGCGGGAAAGGAGATCACATGGAGAAAATAACCGCTTTCCTTAATGTCGAATGCTCGGCCATTGTGAAGAGATCGATTCCACCAAAACTTGAAGACCCAGGAAGTTTCTTACTCACTTGCACGTTTAATGATAATTTCACTTTTAGTGCATTAGCGGACTTAGGGGCAAGCATTAATTTAATGCCTAACTCTATTTACACTAAACTTTCCTCGGGTGCTTTAACACCAACCCGAATGAGCATAAGATTGGCCGATCGATCTTATCAATATCCATTGGGTATTGCGGAAAATATGCTTATACGGGTTGGAGAATTTTTATATCCGGTAGATTTTGTAATTCTTGAGATGGAGGAGGATGAAAAAGTTCCTCTCATCTTAGGAAGACCATTTCTAAATACCGCGGATGTTATCATCCGTGTTAGGGATACGGAAATTTCTTTGGGTTTGGGTGACGAAAGGGCCACATTTTCTTTAAATCAAGCTATGAAACATTCTTATTCCACTGACGAATCTTATTTTAGAATTGATGTGATAGACGATGCAGATTTTGATTTAGATTGGGAAGTCATTTTGGAAGAAGAAGCGGAAATGGAAATGTTAAATGCAATTGGGAAAGAGGAAGATGAAGAGAAGAGCTCGGACGAAGTGAAAGAGTTGGTAATGGATGATGGGGCAAGGATCAAAACTTCCATTGAAGATCCCCCGAAAGACTTGGAACTAAAACAATTACCTAACCATCTCGAGTATGCATTCTTAGAGGGTAATTCTAGTCTTCCCATTATCATCTCGTCTTCACTTTTGGAAGACGAGAAAGTTAAATTACTAACGGTCCTTAAAAGCCATAAAAAGGCTTTCGCTTGGCGTATCTCGGATATTTCGGGGATTAGTTCGGATTTTTGTAAACACAAAATCAATTTTTTGGATAATGTAAAACCCGTTGTTCAACGACAACGGAGACTAAACCCGAATATGCAAGATGTGGTCAAGAAGGAAATTGTTAAGCTTTTGGATGCAGGAATCATCTATCCGATATCGGATAGCCCGTGGGTTAGTCCGGTACATTGCGTGCCTAAGAAAGGGGGGATGACAGTTGTGATGAACGAGAAGAATGAGTTGGTCCCTACTAGAACTGTGACGGGCTGGAGAGTTTGTATTGATTATAGGAGATTGAATGAAACGACAAGGAAAGATCATTTCCCTTTACCGTTCATGGACCAAATGATCGAACGGTTGGCCGAGAATGAATTTTATTGTTTTCTCGATGGCTTCTCGGGTTATTTTCAAATTCCAATTGATCCCGAGGACCAAGAGAAAACAACATTTACTTGCCCGTTCGGTACATTTGCTTATAGAAGGATGCCTTTCGGATTATGTAATGCACCGGGGACATTTCAACGGTGTATGATGGCGATCTTTCAAGACATGATAGAGAATTCGATGGAAGTGTTCATGGACGACTTTTCGGTTTACGGGAATTCTTTCGAGGGATGTTTGAAGAACTTAGACCGAATGTTGGCACGTTGCGAGGAAACAAATTTGGTTCTCAATTGGGAAAAGTGCCACTTTATGGTGAAGGAAGGGATCGTGTTGGGGTATAAGATTTCGAGAGCCGGGATTGAGGTTGATAGAGCTAAAATAGAGGTGATATCGAAATTGCCACCACCAACGAATGAGAAAGCGGTTAGGAGTTTTTTAGGACATGCGGGTTTCTATAGGCGTTTCATTAAGGATTTTTCGAAGATCACTAGGCCTATGACTAGATTGCTAGAGAAAGACACGAAATTTGAATTCTCGAAGGAATGTGTGGAGGCTTTCGAGTTGTTGAAGGAGAGGTTGACAAACACGCCCATTTTAGTATCACCGAATTGGGATTTGCCATAAGAGTTGATGTGTGATGCTAGTAATTTTGCGGTGGGAGCTGTGTTGGGACAAAGGATTGAAAAGCATTTTCGGCCTATTTACTTTGCAAGCAAAACTCTAAATGAAGCTCAACAGAATTACACAACCACCGAGAAGGAGCTATTGGTTGTGGTGTTTGCATTTGACAAATTTCGGTCTTATTTGGTGTTAAGTAAGACGGTGGTATTCACGGACCATTCGGCATTGAAGTTTTTGTTTTCCAAGTTAGATGCTAAACCGAGATTGATTCGGTGGATTTTGTTATTACAAGAGTTTGATGTTGAAATCCAAGATAAAAGGGGTCGAGAGAATGTGGCGGCGGATCACTTGAGCCGTTTGGAAAACCCGAGCCTTGGAGAGTTGAATGAAGAAGAAATTAGGGACACTTTTCCGGATGAGCGGTTAGCATTTGTTGGAAGAGTAGATGGTGAACGGGGGCCTTGGTATGCCGATATAGCTAATTACTTAGCGGGAGGAGTCAATAGTAGGGAGCTGAGTTATCAACAAAGGAAAAAGCTATACTCGGATGCAAAATACTACTTTTGGGAGGAGCCGTACTTATTCAGAATGTGTGCCGATGGTATGGTACGGAGGTGTGTTTATGGAGGCGAAACTAGGAAGATTCTTGACGAGTGTCACCATGGCCCAACGGGGGGACACTATGGACCATCGGTGACGGGCAAGAAAGTATTTGATGCGGGGTTTTATTGGCCTACAATTTTCAAGGAGGCGCATACCTTGGTTCGGACGTGTGACTCATGCCAAAGGCAAGGAACGGTTACAAGACGGTATGAAATGCCACAGCAAAGCATCCAAGTATGCGAGGTGTTCGATATATGGGGCATCGATTTCATGGGGCCCTTTAAACCATTGAATCGGAATGTTTACATATTAGTGGCGGTGGATTATGTGTCCAAATGGGTCGAGGCAAAAGCTCTACCCACTAACAATGCAAATGTGGTTATTGACTTTTTGAGAAGTTTGTTTTGTAGGTTTGGCATGCCAAAAGCATTGATTAGTGATAGAGGAACCCACTTTGCAAATTCCCAAATGGAGAAGGTGCTGAAACGATACGGGGTACAACATCGGTTTTCGACTTCCTACCACCCCCAAACAAGTGGGCAAGTCGAAAACACCAATCGGGCCATTAAGCGTATCTTGGAGAAGACGGTGCACAATAACCCGCCACTTTGGTCAAAGAAGTTGGATGAAGCATTATGGGCGTTTAGGACCGCTTACAAGACCCCGATTGGTACTACTCCATTCAAGTTGCTATATG
This sequence comes from Senecio squalidus, assembly GCA_910822075.1. Classification (NCBI taxonomy): domain Eukaryota; kingdom Viridiplantae; phylum Streptophyta; class Magnoliopsida; order Asterales; family Asteraceae; genus Senecio; species Senecio squalidus. The sequence goes on from CAJVGC010000060.1 coordinate 4,450,559, forward strand.
GGAAGACATGTCACCTGCCTATGGAGATCGAGCACAAGGCGTATTGGGCACTTAGGGAGTGTAGCACCGATTTAGTAGCAAGTGGTGAGACCCGGTTTTTGCAGCTACACGAGCTAGATGAGTTGAGATGGAATGCTTACGAGAATTCAACTCTTTACAAGGCGAGGACGAAAATGGTACATGATTTGAAAATCCGGCGCAAGGAATTTAAAGAGGGGGATAAAGTGTTGTTGTTTCAATCCAAGTACAAGTTCAAAGCACCTAAGTTGAAATCCAAGTGGACGGGTCCTTATTTAGTGAGACGGGTTTTCTCGGGAGGTTATTTGGAGTTAGAAACGGACGATGGAGGGTCGTTTATTGTTAATGGTCAAAGAGTTAAACTTTACCTCGAGGAGGACGAGGAAAATGGGATGACATTGGAGGATGGGTTTCACCCATTTTAAGTGGAAGGCATAACGAGGAGTCAAGCTAGTGACTCGAGCCAAAAACGAGCATCTTCGGGAGAAACCCGGTTTGTTGTATCTTTTACTTTATCTTTCGTTGTGTTATTAGTTTTCATTAGCTTTAGTAGTTTTAAGTAACTTAAAAAAAAATAAAAATAAAAATAAAAATAAAAAAAAAATTGAGAGTCCGCTACTGAAGTTCGAATGCGCCGCCATAGGGACAGTTTGCGGCGCATTCGAGGGTTTTCACTGCCTTATGAGACGCATTCCCAAAACACACAAAACGCAATCCCATTTATTTTTCTCAAACGGCGATAACATAAAACACACTCACCACCGGCGATTTCAATTTTTCTCCACTAATCTTCAAACAAATCTTTCAATTCAACTCATGGGAAAATCGGTATGTGTCTCTAACTTAGTTAATTCTCAATCGTTGCAATTTTAATTAGGGTTTATAGGTTTAAAATTAATTTGGGGAAAACTTAGAATTAGGTTTAATTAGGTTTCCATTTGTTATTTAGCTTGTTATTAAGGTTTATTAGGGTCGAATTACTGTATTTTGATTGTTAGATTTCGTTATTTCGGTTTGCTAGTTAATTGAAATTTTCGTTGCTGTCACTGCCCAGAATGCGCCGCCACCTAACCAATTTGCGGCGCATTCAGGCTTCAGAACCTAAAAAAAAAATTTCGTTTTATTTGCTTCTAACATGTTTGTTGTACTTTGTTTTTAATGTTTTGTGTTTGTAGGGTAAACGTAGGGCTGTAGTTGTAGAAGAAGAAGTCGAGGAAGTGTATGAAACTCGAAGGGTGTACAAGCCTAATGTCGAGTCCGAGTTGATGAAAAACGAATCCTACGGGTGGTTGAAATGGCTCGGGGCCAATGCTAATAGAAAGATCCAACTGAACAACCAATTAGCGATTCTTCAAAACAAACCCATTGTTCCTCCTCGTTTTTTAGATTGGGATCTCATCAATCGGTTGGGCATTTCCGATGAACTCGAGACATATTTTATCACCAGAATTGTACATTATGAGGACGCATGGGATATCCCCATTTGGAGACGAGCTTTGGATATTCGTGAACCCGTTTACAGGGAGTGGTGTTTGGAGTTTTACTCCGGTTTAGAGGTTGATAAGCTTCCAAGTGAATGGGTTGAAGTATTTAACGCTGAGGTAGTGAAGTTTCGGTTGGGGGGCAAAGAGCATAGGGTCTCGGTTGCTAAATTTGGGGTCTTAACCGGGTTGCTCATCACTGAAGAATTCGAGCATACCCACATGTCTAGGTATTCACGGCGGGAGTTGGACGTATGAAAATGTGTATAATGACCGAGAGAATATTTGGATGCAGTTATCCGGGAGAGCGAACTATAAAACCACTAGCAAGGCAACCGATATAAGTTCTCCTATTCTCAGGTTATTGCAAAAGGCGCTTAGTTACTCATTTAATCACCGCTCAACCCACCATGACAAGGTCTCTAAGGAGGACCTTTGGATGTTGCACCATTTTTCAAAACGGGATCCTACCAGTTTCGTTTATTTACCTTGGGCCTTGTTGAAGTACATGAATGAGAGGGGTTCGGGAAGGAAGGCTAATGGGGCGATGCTATGCGGTCATTTCATCACCCGCATAGCTCGGAATTTGGGTCTTGACACAAACGCGAACATGAGGGGGTTGACAAAGGCGATTGATTGGAAACTTATAACCAAGGGTGATTTGAAGAAAGGACATGCAGTGACTTCAAGGGGGGAGTTTGCAAAACCCGGGGATTATGGAAGTGATGAGGAGGATGGCAGCGAGGAAGAAGGAGAGGATGAAGAAGAGGAAGAGGAGGGTGCTCGGGAAGCACCTGGCGGGTTTATTGAGGGACCCTCATCACATGCACCACCGCCATCCACTGCCCCATTTGATTACCAGATGATGATGAATGAGATGTTCCGCATTGGGAGGCAAATGGATGAGACGCGTACTGACGTGTCTCACATACGGCGGGAGGTTGATCGGACGCGACGTGAGGTGAACAGGGTCGGGGAGTACACGCAGTACCATATGGAGCGATACCAACCCACCTGGGAATATTTGACTCAGACTCAGTACCATCAGCATGTTCCCGGTTCCTCGAGCGGTTGGACTGACTACAACCCGCCATCGTTGTACGCCCCTCTCCCTCCCGAAGACGAAGATCATTAAGAAGGACGCAGTGTGTTTGATTGTTTGTTATTGTGCTATTTGATGTCGAACTATTTATGTTTCTTTTGTGTTGGTTGTGTTTGGAACAATTTTTATTTTTACTTGTTTAGGATTTTTACTTGTGCTAATTAACTTGTTTGCTTTTGTGATGTGTACCATATCAAGTCTGGCATTAAGTTCAGCACGTGCGGAGTCGAGTTCGGAAATCATGCAACATCAAAGCAACTCGCACGGTTTTCTTTTCTTTCTTTATTTTATTTTTGTATTTTTATTTTTATTTTAATTTCCCTTAGTTTAGTTTAGTTTTCTTTTAGATGGAGCACATTAGGGACAATGTGTTAGTTAAGTATGGGGGGTTGAGTCGGGAAATTAGTTAGTTTTATCCCCTTATATCCATTACGTTTATTTTTGTCCCATTTGAGTCTTTTAGAGTCAAAAAAAAAAAAAAAAAAAAAAAAAAAAAAAAAAAAATTATTATAAAAACGCTTAAATGTAGTTAGGGAAGATGATAGGGGCTTGTTCATTTAACTTAATTCCGGTACTTTAGCGTGAAATTGTTTAGGAACATCTTTAGTTAATAAAATATTTGTGAATAAGAATTTAGGTTTTCTAGTTTTAGTTCCTTAAGTTTCCCCGAAAAATCTAAAATCTAGATGACCACTAGATATCCTTAGTACCGATCCCTTGTAGTCTCTTGCACCCTTTCGGGGGTAGTTGGGGAATCCTAGTATCACTTAAGCCCGTTGGAGAGTTAGAGGCGAAGAAAAAGGCCATAGGTCTTTCCCGTCAACAAAATAGCAATTGATCCTCACTATAACGAAGATTCAAATCCCGTTATGACCGTTCACTTCAAAGAAAATATATAAACATAAATCTATAATATTTGAAGTGAACAAAAGTGAGAGGAAAAGAAAAAGATGTAGACTAACCAATTAATTCTCAAGAAAGAAGTACTCAATCGTAAAATGCTTAGTGATATTTTAAGGGTTCCCCCGAAAGCAAGGCGGTATAGGGGTCGGCCGTAAAGGCTGATCGCTCTAACTTCGGTTGGAGAGTGAGGGAAAAGGGGTGGTTATTTAGACATATCAAAATTAGGGAATGAATTAGGAGTTAACATTAGAAAATTGCGGTTTTTGTTTGCTTAAGTAATTTAGTAGCTTTAGATGTTCGTAGTCGGTTTTACGATCTAGCAATTTCACGCATATTTTTAATTTCTAAACATCGGAATTTAGTTAAATGTTTGAGCCCGTGATTCCTTATCTTTTCTTAAGTTGTATGTTTTGTAAACTTGGTAGTAGTTTTGAGTCGGATTTTCGGTAAACTAGACTTTTCAAAACCCCGGCAGCGGCGCCAAAAACTTGATGTGAAAAAGTCTAGTTTACCGAAAATAAACTTTTACTAGATTACTACACGGGCAGTGTACCCTTGTCAGTTGTAAAATAGTATAGGTAAATATCGGGTTCGAACACAGGGACTATTTATAATCGAGAATTTAGTTTTAAGTAACAAGTAACAAGTTGGGTTTTAGTCTTAAGAAGACTTGATTATACTAACGACAAAAATACTTTTCTTACTCAAATATGGATAAAAGACGCTTGCTCGGACCGTTTACGAATGTGTGTTATTTCTTAGTTATGAAAATGTCGATAAACTTCTAATGTAAAATCCTAAGTTCCTTTCGAATACCGGATTTCTCCAATTACCTAACCATGCAACTATTCCTTTCGAATATAGTTAACACCTCAAGTAATTGTGCATAAAGTTTCAAGCCGATGTGTGAGAATTAACCTATAAGCTTCCTTTCGAATAGCTTACTAACTAATAAACCGATTTCTCTTAATTTATTAGCTAGCGTTCGTGTTATTACCTACTTGTTTAAATTGTTGTTAGTGATTCCTTTCGAATATCACTAACTCTTAATCAACTAAAGACCGGCCGATTAATTCGTTCTTATTTTAGTAAAAATTACGGATTCCTTTCGAATACCCGTTTTTAGATTACCAAATAAAAGTATAAACAATTTTAACAATATAATTAAGATATTAACCCAAACGGATCCCCGATTAACCTCTACACATCAATCTAATTTCACACCCAAAATCTAACACACAAACGATCACAAATCCAAGCAAACGTTTAAAGTAATTAGCTACTCATAATGGTAACGAAACTAATCAAATATATGAAAGACATGATTCAATTGCAATATAAAATGGATAAAAGTTCAATACCAACTATAGGTAACAAGTGCCAAGTATCTCCAAATTAACTAACGAAAATGAAATAAACGATTGTTTGATGAAATTCCGGAAAATGATTGTTCCAAATGGAAAACGATGCTCTAAAAATTGATGATAGAACCCCAAAATGTGAAGATAAGATGATATCTATCTGCTTCCCCACGTTCTATTTTGTAAGTGATGATAAAACTTTTGGCTTTCCCATGATTAGAATTAAAGAAACTGAAACGTAACTGTCATTAGCCTGAATGCGCCGCCAGTTGGTTGAATGCGGCGCATTCGGCAATCCGAGCCGAATGCTCTTCCTCCTTGCTTGAATGCGGCGCCAGTTCCAACTCCATTTTCTCCTTTTGCATTTTTAAGTCCAAAGCTCAATCCCTTTTGCTCCAAAGACATCTAAACAACCTAAAACATAATTTTACACAAACATAAGCATAAAAGGGCCTTTCCATTACGTTTGGGACTCGAAACATAATGAATATCGCGATAAAATACTCGTATAAATGAGCGATATCAAGCCACATTATCGTGCCACATTCGTACGGAATTTTATCAGACACATTTAATTTTCGCGACGAAAAAGATGGCGTAATTTTTTTTCCACAAATCAGAGGATTATTTTTGAAATATATATTGGTAAGATGATTATTTTTGTAATTTTCTTAATTAATTAAACACTTATCTATAAACAATGACATTTTGTTATTGTAATAAAATTCGTAATTTATATTTTTTCTAAGAATTTGTGGTCTAAAATGCCAAGAAATAGAAACTAAAAGTTTTGTGTCCGTAAAATGCGTTGACCCAAAACACGACTCGAACCTAACACGAATTTAAACAACTCGAATCGAACCCGACACGAAATTAAGTTGGGTCAAAAATGGGTCGACATGAAACTGACACAAAATTGTCTTGGTCAACAGAAACACGACTTAATAATCCAGACACGACTCGAATTGCCAGCCCTACTTATACCAGCTAAAAAACTCAACCTCGTTAAGTTACATTACAATCCCTTATCTATCATTATTAACAAAATTAGCTACAACTATAAGTTTGAACTATGTATATAAATGGTCCTTCAACTTGCTTATTTTTCTTTATATCAATCTTCAAATATCATCATCCACAAGCTATGAATAATGCATACTAGGGCTGTTCAAAAACGGATATCCGAAATTTCGGATATCCGAAATCCGGATATCCGAAATTTCGGATAGTGGATTATAAATATCCGATATACGTATCCGAAACTTTGGATATCCGAAAATCGGATATCCGAATATTTCGGATATCCGATTTCGTATATCCGAATATCCGAAAATAATAACACAAAATATAAAAAGTAAAATAAAAAAAATTATAAAGTCATCAAGTGGTCAACATACACCGTACTAGAACACATTGCACAAGTCTTAATCCTAATATTACATGCCCAAAATCCAAAATTACATAAGTTTTATTAATTAGATACGCCTAATAACGCAACTTTATGAGGCAAAAAGCAAATTATCTCCAAACACGCATAGAGTCCAACTCCGATAATAATCTGCAAATATATATATTTTTTTAAATGATCAGATGAGGGTGGCAAAATGCTACAAGTCTACACAAAATTAAAGTGAATATACTTTGTTATAATTGTGAATTTGAGGTGATTTTTACCTGTAGACGTAAATGAAGATGTCAAAGATGTTAATCTTCAAACCAATTCATCATCTGTAACTAACATCATTAGCCAAGTAAGAAATTAAGTAACAGCAATACAGCATGTCAAGAGCCAATAAAATTAGTAGCAAAAGTTATTAGTTTATTGCCAAATCAATTTAAGGCTTTAAATGATCGTAGCCTAATCAGTTTGCAAAGTTAATACAACTAGACTCGTTGAAATAAAAGTAGCATGATCAGTTCTGATCAGTTTATATCATTAGAATCGTTAACATAACGGTTGCGTAAGTTTATACCTTTTAATTTTCAATAGGTAGCAAAAGCAATAAATTGCAAAAAAAAAATCATAATGTGCTGCCTTATATATATACACCTTAATCAGTAGAAAGCACGTATTCGAACACAGCTTCACCCGTTATGATCGCTTCACTCTCTGGTGGTTCTGTTTCATCAATGATGATGGTGGGTTGTTCAGTGGTTAATTCCTTCAAACCTATGGCACAATTAACCAATAATATTAGCAAACAATAATATATTAATGCATAAAACACAAACTAAATGAAACATAGATATTAAGACTAACACTCTTCTTCCATTTTTTCTATCTCGAGAAAGGTTTCATCAAGCCTTATGGGAGTACGAGAAGGGCGTATCCAATCTTGAGAACATACTATAGCTTCTATAAAATGAGCGGTAAGACACATATAACTCATATTTTGAAGTGAAGTCCATGTATCAGTGGTGAGACATACTCTAGAAGACAGATTTTGAAAGACATTTCCTAGATTTGTCCTTCCTTCGATAAAAAGATTATAACAATCTCGCGTTGCAGTAGCACGTGAAGGGACAAGAAAATGAGGATTAATTACTTTACAAAACTCACGAAAACCGTCATGCTCTACAAAATTGAAAGGCAACTCGTCAATAATCAACATCCTAGCAAGGGCTTTCCTAATGGCTTCTTGACTAAACTCCCACAACTTAGGCACCGATACAACTTCATTAGAACCATCATCACTAACACGAGTTATAGACTCAAGATCAATAAGTTTTTGTTTCTTATCTAGGTTTGGGGGATATTTTTTGCAATTATTGATGTGATTTTTTAAAGGAGCAGTACCTGAACTAGTACCACAACTAATTTTTGTAAAACAATATTTACACTCAGCAAAATTTGCAATACCACACCCTTGATAATGAGCCCAATGTGGAGATCTTTTATTTTCAAATGAAGAACCAACTGGATTTGGTATACGTGGTGGTTTTGCCACTTTTTTCTTCGCTGACATGTTTTGTTGTTGCTTCCTTTTCCCTTTACAATTCATTGTCTCACTTGTCCCTATTACTGTCTCATTTTCAGACACAAATTCACAATCTGAGTTGTCATGATCTTCATTCATAGCACTTCCATCTTCACTCATTTTGCAAGCTTTATGTATAAATAAACAAATAATTAAAGCATTATTCAATTTATCACCTAATTTGATTTTACACATATACAGATATACATATACTGATATACACATGAAGAAGAAAGTTTTTTAAAATTAAACAAACCTGAAAACGTGCAAACAACAAGGCGTGAAGAAAATTAGATTCAGGGATAGAGAAAATTAGATTTAGATTTGGGGATGGAGAAACTTAGATTTAGGGTTTTCAATGAAATGAAAGAGTGAAATAGGACTCTGGGCTCAAGATAAGTATCTTTTAAAATTAATTAATTATAATAAAAAATTATATTTCGGATATTCGGATATCCGAAATATCCGAATATTTGAAAAAGTGATATCCGTATCCGAATCCGAATTTTTCGGATATCCGAATTTCGGATATCCGAATTTTCGGATAATTCGGATCGGATTTTCGGATATTTCGGATTCGTATTTTCGGATACGGATATTTTGAACAGCCCTAATACATACGAAGATGATCATATCCAAACTCTTCAAAAGAAGAAGATGGTAATGTAGATGAACATGATCGCTTGTGGGTACATATGCAAATTGATTTGAGTCTTTAGACACTTAAATGTTATTAACTTCCTGTAAATTCCGTAAATTGTTCTAGATAAATAATTGCCAATAACTTTTAAAATTGTTGAAAATTTACAATGAACAAACATAATAATATACTCATAAAGTTAACTGATTAATTATTGAATTATCCAAAATGATCGATCTATATTATAATTGAACAAATTCCGTGATACCCATACAATAATATGGTCAAAATATTGTTTGTCGAAAGTGACTTTCATTACACGATTTAGAAAAATATTTATTTATTAAATCATACATCATGTCCATTTCAAACCCAAATTCTAAATGATTCGGTTTTCAACTCGACTTTTTCGACTCGGTTTTTTCCGCTTAACAACTTAATTTTTTCGGTTATTCTTCTAACCACTACCTTACATACTTCTTTTCTTAATAACATGATGCAATTACTTAAAAAGAAAAAAAAAAACGAACAAATCACATACTTCCTTCGTCCCATATTAATTCTTTATAATCAGATTTTGAAACGATTTTTTTCGTAAATTTTGACTTTAACTATATTTTTCTTGTGTTATATAATATTTGATGTAAAATATATGAATAAATTGAGTTTTAAATATATTTTCGATTGATATTCAAAATCTGAAAGTGATCAATTATTATATGACACGGATTTTGTATAAACCAAAAAGTACATTTGGAACACAAGTACTTCACTTTTCATGTGGTCTAAATCTCTTAAAAAAACTAAATGACGTGGAGAATTTAATAACCTGCAACATTAATTCAATGTTTTTTTTCTCCTTTTTGCGTAGAGTAGTAGTTGAATTTTCATTATATATATATATAAAAAAAAAAAGAAAAAACATAAATTTGCAAAAATGGCATTGCAATTCAGCAGTGTTTGTAACTTTGGATTAACCCATAAAGGAACTGAACGAATCAGAGCTATTGCTTCAGATGATTTTGTGAAAGTGAAAACTGAAAAAGATGATTTAGTGAAACTGGGTGGTTCAGATTTGAAGCTTACTAAGCTTGGTATTGGTGCTTGGTCATGGGGTGATACTAGTTATTGGAACAATTTCGAATGGGATGGTAAGTCGTCAAGATAACGTAGTGGTAAGACGTCCCGTTAAGTCTTTTAAAAGACATAAGTTTGAACTTTCCTAGGTAAATATCTTGAGATAGTCGGGGTACCGTGCCAAAAATGTTCGCTCTCTCTGGGTAGCGTGAATATGGATCCTTCTCCGTTTAACGTTTTCTATGGGTAAACGGAGTATGATCTATGTTCATGCTACTCGTATTCTCGTGGCTATTTCCGAACTCTTCCCTGGTCATCCTAAGATTTATAATTAAGGAGGTTTGAAGTTGGGTCTGTTAGTAGACTGACGGGACGTCTTACCACTAGGCCATTTCGTAGACGGTTAAGAATACTCTATCATGTTTTAAGTTTTTTTTTTGAACTCATTGATTGATGATGGCAGATAGGAAGATGAAAGCTTGTAAGAATGCTTTTGATGCCAGTATTGATAGTGGTATAACTTGGTTCGATACCGCAGAGGTTTACGGTTCAAGGGTGAGATGATATAGAATAATTGCATTAGATATGTTACTTAGTTTCATTTACTTCTGTAATAACCCGTTTTACTACAACGTCGGTTTTTGTTTCCTGTTGTATTTCAGTTCTCATTTGGTGCGATAAATTCTGAAACACTCCTCGGAAGGTAGGCTATGACTACAACAAAGTACAGTAATATCATTTCCTTTTTTGTCGAGTTAGGTCAACTTGCATTCATTTAGGCTTCATTTAGTAAGTTTAATCTCTATAGGCCGTTATTTGACCACGTAATGCCCTACTTTCTAGTTTCCGAACATTTTTTGTTGTTGAAGATTTAGGCCTGGCGTTACAAATTATTCACTCTTTTGTCATTGATCTGCTGAAGGTTTATTAAGGAACGGAAGAAAAAGTATCCGGAAGATGAGATAGCTGTTGCAACTAAATTTGCTGCATTACCATGGAGGCTTGGGCGCGAAAGCGTCCTTTCCGCTCTTAAGGACTCATTGAGTCGACTCGAGCTTGACTCGGTGGAGCTTTATCAACTTCACTGGTTTGTCCTCTAGCCTCCTACTCTGCTGTTTTTCGTGTTGGTTTCAACTCATGTATAATAATCTAGTGGTTTTTCTTATAAATTCTCAGGCCAGGAATTTGGGGAAACGAAGGTACGTGGCTACATCAATCTTATGGATATCGTCTTTGTTAATTTTAGCATCGTCTTAATGAGAAGTATAAAACAAAGTGCGAGTACTTTTCAGGATACATCGATGGTCTTGGAGATGCTGTGGAGCAAGGGCTGGTGAAAGCTGTTGGAGTCTCCAACTACAGCGGCATGTGTTTGACTTTATCGGTTTAAAAATGTGACATACTTGATACATGCGTTTGACTTTCTCATTGACTTTCTTATTGTAGAAAAACGTCTTCGTCAGGCTTATGATCAGCTAAAGAAGCGAGGTATCCCTTTGGCTTCAAACCAAGTCAATTACAGTCTCATATACAGGATACCCGAGGAGAACGGTGTGAAGGCCACGTGCGATGAACTTGGCATCAGTTTAATTGCATATTCTCCTATCGCTCAAGGTTTGACTAGTAGTTTCGTTTTTGCTTATTGAGTTGGCATGCTCTTCGTCACACTTATGTGTTTGCAACTCGTACAGGTATTTTGACTGGAAAGTATACACCCCAAAACATTCCTACAGGTCCTCGAGGAAATATTTACACCGCTGAGTTTCTAACTCAGGTAAAATTGTGGTGGCGTAAACCCCCCAAGCAAAAGTTTACATTTTCAAACTTAACGTCATACGTCATAACATCAATGTTCTCTGCAGCTGCAACCTCTTCTAAATAGGATCAAGGAGATTGGACAGAAGTACGACAAAACTCCAACACAGGTAGTATATTTCACACATTCAAAGTTATGTGAGCCCTACACGAGAAACGTTTGAAACATAAACGTACTAAGAGATATTATTTGTTTTGATATGGTGCAGGTGTCTCTCAACTGGCTGATAGCTCAAGATAATGTGATCCCAATTCCCGGAGCCAAAAATGCAGAACAAGCAAAAGAGTTTGGTGGTGCCTTGGGTTGGAGACTAACTGATGACGAGGTTAACGAGCTTCGCGAACTGGCTTCACGATCAAAGTCCGTAATGGGGTTTCCTGTTGAGAAGATGTAAACTAAAGATACCCATTTTATGTATTTTTATAAATGTATATGATATATATATAGAAAATTTGGCTATACAGGAACTTGATCCTTCTTATTCATATTTTTCGTTCTCGAGTATCAGGAATTAAGTTGGAAAGAAAATTATACAAAAAGATGAATTAAGAATGATAATTCCATCACTACATATATATATATAATACATGAATGTGCAAAATACGGTCTCAAACGTTTACACAATATTTCGGTCTTCATAAAGAAAAAGATTAAAAAAAAAAAAAAAAAAAACATAAAAAAATATATATGAAAATTTGACAAATGACACAACCAGGCAGACCAAAGAATTTGAATATAATCCCGAAATATTATTTCGAACCTCAATCGAAAATAATGAACAATATTGACCCCTACTCCTACTTATCTTGTACACGTTTTTACCTCGGAAATCTTTGGAGTGATATATAAGGGACTTTATATGAGACCGGAATATGGATTATAGGATTGAACTGGGACACCTGAGCCATAAGGGTGAGGGGTTGGCCCGTACGGGTTGGCAAAGGGGTTTGGACCTTGTTGTTGCAACGGTGGAGGCATCATCATCATTTGTTGTTGTTGTTGTTGCTGGAACATGAAAGCTTGCTGCTGCTGCGCCATGGCTGCCATCGGTATGCTATTGGAGGCGTAGAAAGGATCTGGTGCAGTCTGCTGTTGCATCATAGCACCAGCCATCGGGCCTTGTTCCCACGGGTTGTAGCTAACGTTTTGGTTGCTTCTTCTGATTGCATCATCGTAGAGGCTATCAAGTGTAAGTTTGTCTAGCCCTCCAGCCTGATCCCGTTTCAAAAGTTGATGAGCATATTATATTAATATCCAGTAGTGTATTACAAAAACAAAATAAAGCGGAGCTATATGCGTACCAGTTTGCTTGCAGATGCAGCACTCCCATTAGAACTTGGTGCAGTTACAAGAGCCAACTCCCAACCAGAGGTTCCGTTAAATGAAGTTGTCGAAGTCGAAGATGGTTGGTCAACTGTGATTTCCAAAGCCGAATTAGATTAGCGAACTTAACATATTAGTTTGACTGTTATAATCAGTTCTATATCGGTAAAATGAACTGGTATACATACCAACAGGCACAATTGCCAAAGCCATAGAATTCTTCTGGTCTAATTCAGAAGCATCTGTAACGGGATCATCCAAACCCTAGCAAAAGAAAATCAAAAGTCATTTGGCAAACGTTTTACATGGATAGACATAGTATTAAAGATAACAAATATTGTCCAAAGTACCAGTAAATCTGGAGGTGGAACGGGAGAGCGCACTTCCACTTGAACTGGTGCGGGCACTGGTTCAGGAGGAGGTGGAGATTGAGGGCGTTTCTCGGGAACCTCTTCTTCTTTTTTGTATTCTATGGCCAATATAGCTTTTGGTTTACCATCAACAGCCTGCTTTTGTCGGGAACGAGCAATTAAAGCAAAATTTTCAAACTATAAAGTTCAAGAACAAGTATAGAGAATCCGAAATCTTACCAGATCCTTACGAACACTAGAAGCACGGGGAGCTTCCTTCACATATTCTTCCATGGCTTGTATAAACGAAGATGGAGGCTATGATATGAAGGGAAAAAAAAGTAATCGGAAAAAACAAATTAGGTAGTGTTTAAACTGAAACACGTACACGGTCACACAGAGATCATAATTCATACCTGCTCGATCTTAATGAACCTTTCCCCACGTCCAATGTCAATATGTTTACATATTTCATAAAATTCGGACAATCTTTCAGCCTGAAAAGGAATTTTGTAGATTAGAGATTTAGTATAATTCACCTTTCAATCATTTCGGATAAAGATAAAAAAAATGCAATAAATTTTCCTGCAATATTACCTGCTGCCCTGCCCGCCTATATATATCCAAAGCCTTGAGAGAATCATGTCGTTGCATCTCAAAGAACTGCTCCAGTGAAAGATTAAAATTATTAAAATTTGTTCATCACAGAACTCAAGATTCTTAAGCTAAAATTAAAGCTTACCTTGTCTACAAGATTAACTGAACCGTCACTAATTGCAGTGTAGATTTTCAAACTTTCCGAGGCAACCTGAAGAAGCAACAAGACATAGTAAGCGATGAACATTTCAAAGACGCAAATTAAGTTATCGATAGTAGACATTACTAACCATAGAAAGTGCCAGCTGTATCACAAAGTTATGAACTGCGGCACCTTGTGGCTGTATAGGACATATAGTGAGATTCAAATCTTATTACGGGTCCAACTTTTGCTAAAAAAAGAATGATTATACCTGACAGCCTAAAACACGAAATAGAAGTTGTTGCAGAGCTGGTAGTTGTTCAAGTAGCTCAGGAGTGTCGAGATCTTTTGTTCTCTGCACCCACAGTTCATAATAAATACCGTTAAAATCAGAAATTATCATCTAAATTTATCTCGGTTTGTATTTAAGATTAATTTAATTCAACAAAATAAATAACCCAAACACGACTTCGGTATAAATCTTACCGGGCGGTCTGTTTCAACATCATATTTCAAGACACGGAAGCACTCCAGCCTTTCTTCTAGATATAAGGCGTAGGTCCTAACCCAGCCAGAATAATCCCATGCTGAAAAGAATATCACAAGAAATCCGTGTTAAGGATTTAATCGATCTGTACTCGTTGAGTTATGACAACAAACGTTTTAAGGTACCATTTGGACTCGAATCATCTTTGAAGTAAGACAAGTTGAGCACATGGTTTCTACTCTTTCCATAGTTGAGAAGCTCCTCTTGAAATGTGGGATCGACCTCCCTCAAGGCCCGATGAATAACAATTAAGGTTTTTAAAGCAACCTGGATTAGAATAACTTTTCGTCAGCGTCAACATGTACACAACAATTGCCAACAAGTATATAACAAGTACTCTCTATGGAAACAATGTAAATGAGCAATCGGATCATGATTTGGTACAAGGATATAACATCAACACCAAATATAGAAAGTGGCAAGAATCTTAATTTAATTGTAACGAAAAGCTATAAAATTGTGCAAAAAGAATTAATGCTCGGAATACATACCGCCCAATTATGTGTCTTGGACAATCTTCTTGCAAGAGCATGTATACAATAAGCGACATCAGCTCGAGGTCTTGTAGCTGAGATAGCTGCAAATATAGCTACAACAAAGAATACAAGCTTGATAAGTTTTGGTATATAAATTGATTACAAATGCAGCACTCAAGAGAATACATAATACTCACCACGTATATGTTTTTCTTTCGCGGGACGCTCAACATGGTTTGTAGCCTTGACAATGTTTATATCCAATTCCTATGTAACCAAAAATGGAAATTAACAACAAGCATATACAGAGACGTACCCAGAAAAAATTTCACACGGGGGCAAAGTAGGCAGTATATATCGAGTTTGGGGTTTCTAGTTCTTAATTAGATAGTTTTCGTGTATTTCTTGGATTAAAGGTGACCGAAGCAGATAACATACAAATTTCGGTCGTTGTCCCCCACGACTGCGTGGATGGGAACAACTGCCTACACTTGCCCCGCCCTCATGATATCAAATTAAATCAAAGCGAAAATTCCGGCATACCTTATAATCACTACTAACTTTAGCTAGATTCACCGTAGTACTATCCTTAATCGCTCCAAGAGCTTTTCGTAAACTATTTTGAGTTCCACCACCCGACATTTTTCAACTCAAATCTACACCAATCTACATTACATAAAACAATCAATTCAATTCAACTCATATAAGCAACAAAAATTAAATTAAATCACCTAAATTCATTAAAAAAAAATAAAAAAAATAACCAAATATATATAATAATAATAATAATAATAATTTAGCTCACCTTAATAAATCAATAAGGTGAGCTAAATTAAAGTTGTTTAAGATCCTTAAAGCTATATATATATATATATATATATATATATATATATATATATATATATATATATATATATATATATATATATATATATAAGAGTTAGAAATGAAAAAAGACTTAGAAAAAAGGGAATACCAGATGGGTTTTGTGTGAAGACAGAGAGGCTTTGTTGGGTGTCTGGTATGTGTTGTGTGTCTGCACCAGAATTTCTTATTTGGTTGGCCGTCGGCGTCATATAATATTATTTATTTATTATTATTTTATTAAAAATAATGCTTCATGACTCCATGTTTTCTTACAAGATTTTAGGTATATTATCTTTAGGAAAAGATTTTACTACGAATATGTGTAAAAAAATCTCTTGTAAATTCGGAAATAATTGTTTTCTATACAAATAATTGAGAATAATTGTGTATTTGACATAAGTAGCTGGAGCTAAAGCTTAAGCTTAAGCTTAAGTGTTGGAGTTTAAGTTTAAGTTTAAGCTTGAGGTTAGGTTTGAGTTGTAGCTTGAATTGAAGAACATGTTTGTTAAAGTAGCTGAAATTTGAACTTATATATAAAGATGAAATACATGTTTGGTAAAGTAGCTGAAACTTGAGATTATTAATGTAAAAAGACATAAAAGAGTATATAAAAATATATAATTTAATTAAGACACGGGGTATTTTTATGTCATTCTATTTAGGATAAACTCAAGTCCATTTCATAAACTATTTCAAGTAGCTTATAATTTTGGGACTTATCGGGGTTTATCATTTGTATAAGTCACTTACAAAATCTACAATCAAACAAAATTTACGAATAAAAACATAAACTTAATCCCCAATAATCTTCTATAAGCTCCCAACCAAATATATCCAAAATCTATTTATATAAGGTCTATAGAACTTATATTATTAAAACTCATAAAAATTTTGAGTGTTAGATAAACAAAAACATTGTATCGGGCTATTTAAAAGGTTAAGTAAAATGAATTGATTTTGTATAGTTAAAATAATTTATTTTAAATTTCCGTTGAATTTAATGGACACGTTTGTTTTATTCATGGGAGTATCTTTAACAAAACTCTAAATTTTTACATTATCATATATTTTCTTGAGAGAATGTCACAAATCGTCCTTGTGGTTAGGCCATTTTTCACATATCGTCCTTTTCAGAAAAATTTAGCACAAATTATCCTTTTGTTTTTGGAATTTATCTTATGTCATCCTTCCGTCCAAATCCGTTTAAATTTTGCCGTTAAGTGGCCCCATGTGACAGGCACATGAGGGTAAATGAGTAATTTCTCTTATCATTTAAGCTTTAACCCCCACCATCCATTTATCCCTCTTTCATTTACTTCTCTTTGCTCCTCTTACAACCACCATATCCAAAATAAATTGAATTAAATAAAATTCAGCATTTAGAAATCGCATTTTCGAGCGAAATTCCCGAGAGTTTTGCTTTGTTGTCTAATCTAACATTCCTTGATGTTTCTAATGTTAATGTTTCCGGTGAGTTTCCGGCTAGTGTTACTAATCTGACGAAGCTGGAGACATTGTTGATTTTCAAGAATCATTTCATGGTGAAATTCCGGTAACTATCAGAAATTTGAAATCCGTAGTGATTCTAGATCTCTCCGATAACAGATTTTCCGGTGCGATATCGGAATCAATATTGTTAATGAAGGACTTAAAGGAATTGAGTTTGATGAACAATAAACTCACCGGAAACATACCGGAAGGAATCGGTGAGCTTCCAATGCTTGAGTTTCTGTTTCTATGGAACAATTCGCTCACTGGAATTCTACCTCAAAACTTAGGTTTGAATTCGAAGCTACAGAGACTTGATTCTATGATCACACAGCCTGATATTTTCTCAAACGACGCCGTATGTGTTTATGGTATTGCCAGCATTCTTGATTACACAGTTTACGGTGAAGCTGGTCAGAATCCGACGGTTTTTGTTCCGCCGCCGTTGCAGCCGGCTGATGAAACGGTTATTCCGCCGCCGTCGTCAGAAGTTGTAAGTTCGATTGGGGTTGTTTTTAGACAAGATTTGTTCGTCATTTTGTTCCCGGTTTTGATTCTCTATTGATTAGAGTGATTTTTTTTTAGCTTTTGTTGGGATTTTAGTAGAATTTCATTGATTCAAGAATTGATTTTGATTCTCAATTAATATTTGGGGAAATATGATAAAATCTGGAATTGAATTAGGGGATGAATACCAAAGAGGGATAAAGAGCTTAATTACTCATTTACCCTCACATGATAACATGTTTATCATGTGAGGGGGTTTAACGGCACAATTTTAACGGATTTGGACGGAAGGACGATAGATGATAAATTTAAAAAATAAAAGGACACTTTTTGCTAAATTTTCTCAAAGAGGACGAACACTAAAAAAGTGACTAACCACAAGGACGATTTATGACATTCTCTCTATTTTCTTTGTATCAAAAAAATTGTTTGTATATCAAAATGGTCAAATTAAGCTAGATGATTAGGTGTAAAAAAAAAAAAGATTTGGACTCTCCGAACCACAATCGTTCCTAACAATGGCAACCACTCCGATTTATGGTCTATAAAATTCTGAAATTTCAATTTTCGGTCCGATCCGAAACCGGTTACTAAATGTCCGATTTTCGTGATTACATTTCATGCATTTTCGGTTTCGGTTTGGTCCGATTTGAACCGCTTCGGTTTGAAGTTGGGCACATACGCATAACGGGGTGAACTAAAATCAGTCCATCCGGTGAACCGAACCTGAACCTAACAGAAACTAGTACGAACCGATACGGTCTACGGCTTATAAAATTCTAAAATTCCAGTTTTTAGTCTGGTCCGGTCCAAAAACAGCTGCTAGCTATCTTTTTCCGGTCTCGGTCAAGTTTTTGGACCGTGCGCATGCCTAGATGTAATAATGTAATATTTTGATTAGTATATTTAATTCATCATTTTTAACTTCTACTATATATAAAAATCATTGCTGGTAAAATGAGAAGTTGTCAAATTATTTATTGTCATACTTGAAAATGGAATGGAATGGACAATCTTTTTCGCGACAAAGGAAAGTATAGTTTAACAAGCTATTACATTTATATTTTAGTTGTAAGAGCACCCGCGGGGGGGGGGGGGGGGGGGGGGGGGGGGGGGGGGGGGGGGGGGAGGGGTGTTTCTTTTTCTTTCCTTTTTAATGGTATAATTAAAGATAGATGATAAAGAATATGAAATATGTTTTGTGTTTTGTGTTTGTTTAGGTTTTAGAATGACTTGATATTTTTTTTTTTTTCAATCTAATTTTTTTTTTTTGCATAGATCTAGATAGAGAAGACAAGAAAATTTTCAATATTTACTTTTTCTTTTATTTATTTACATATTTTACCCTTTTTCTTTTATCTAATATTTTACCCTAAACATTTCTATATTTATATTATTACTCTAAAGGTTTTGTATTTACAAATTTGATTTATTTATAATTTTTCGTAATATTAATTTTCATTTTACTTATATTTTAAATATTTATATTGTATAATGATTAATAAAATGTTTTTTAAAATTAATATAATTGTTTTTAAAAAAAAAAACAAAAAAAATAGTGGGTCCCACAACTCCCACAACCCCCACAACCCTCATTATCATACCACCCAAAATCTCACAATCCTCATTCTCACTGCCACGTTAGCAAAAATAACCCCACAACCCCACAACCCTCATTATCCCTCATTATCACTCCGGGTGCTCTAAATTAATCAGTTCATAGATGATTCCCTAAAATATAAAGATTATTTTTATATTATGTAAAAAAAAAAAAAAGTGATGATAATTATATCTCTGAAAGTTATGGTTTAAAAATTCAGACATTTTTGAAAAATTAGTACGTTACTTATTTTCCTTAAAAGTTGGAGGTGATTATGTAAATGTATATGATTGTTATTGAAATGGTACAAATAGTTCATGCATGTTATTATTTTTTAACCGTAGTTATGAAGGTTGTTGTTATCAAAATTCAAAATAATAAAGTATATAATAACTTTTTAAAATCAGTCCATAAGTTATCAGAAAAATCCTATTTATTAGAAAAGTAAACTAAACATGATTTAAGAAATTATTCAAGATAACATAACCAAATTTCAAACAAAAATTAAAATATAAAGTACACATATAGGAATCTATAATTAATCTATATTAAAAGATGTGTATTAAAAGCACATGATAAAGTATAAATCACGAGTTTCAAGATTAATTATATACCATTAGTTTAAAATAATGATATCATATGACATCATTATTAACTATTTTTGTTTTAGCCTCTCCATTTTAAAATATAGATTTAACCCTCAAACTTTTAATATTTATTTAAAGAACATAGTTTTAGACAATTACTTTAAATCTTAAATATTTATATATATTAAACTTTTAATAAAAAGAAAAACAATTTTTTTCAAACCATAAAAATAATATTGTAAAACTATTTAATTTAACCTCTAAAATTTTACAACTCTCTCATACATATAAAAGCATACTTATATATTTTTCGATAATCTAGTGTTGCAATAATAGAAAGAGTTATTTAAAGGAAAATATTATAAACACAATAACGGTTATAAAAGTTTGATATATTTAATATCAAAACGGATAAAGTTTGATATATTTTTCTACCGTTCAATTTTTTCTAAATGAAAAGTTGTTAATACTTGATTTTTTATTTTAGTAGTTGTCTATCCTTCTCTTGTTCTTGCAATTTTTTAGAAATAAAATCACTTTCAAGCATGTAGAAAGGAGCTTTTACGTCTTTTTCTTTTCCTATTTCTTTTCGATAGTATGACTATTGGAAATCATAAACATATCGAGTGTGACACCTCTATGGGACATACCATCTATTAACCTCTACTTGTTTACAAAAGGTTAAAGTTGTTACATGTAACATCCCATTTCTTAAATATGCATTTCTTCATATGTAATTTTCTTTCGTTATTTTGGTTATTTTATTCGGATTGTGTACTTGTATTTGTAATTGTTACAAATCTAATCTACGAACATAAAGTGTGAGTAAATTACATAAATGCTCTTTAAATTTTATGTTAAATTACAGATTTCGTTTATAAATTATAAAATTTACATCCCTTTAAAAATAACTAAAATATAAAGGTAAATTAGAAAATTCCAAATCTGCACTAAAATATTCCCTCTATAACACCGTTACGGAAAAAGTACGACACCAAAGCATAGATTGAATGCCTTTAGTGGGACCCAACTTGTTTTAGATCAAGAGATGGTTCAAATTTTATTGAAAATTTATATGATAAAAGATGGTTTATTTTATACATTTATTAAAATTAAATAAAAATGTTTAGATGATAGTAAAATTGTTTTGAGATAAATTAAATGATCAAGGATTTAAATTTAGGTTTTGATATTTTAGGATTGAATAGGCAAGTGATCCTACTACCGGATCTTCTCCCGGACCCTTTTTGACTAATAAATTTGTATAATCACATAACAAGGTTCACGGTTTTAACCATCTTAATATGTATGATTTCATATATATCATGGTTTTCGAGAAACATGTCTCGGTCAATTTAACCTATAATATGTTGAAACTTCATCAAATGGATGTTGGTAATTCACAGCATATTTAGGTTTTTTCATTTCGTTTCTCTACTCTTTTGAGCAATTGTAATTGTTATAACCTAAACCAAACACATATTTAAGTGACCTTGATTAAAAAATGTCAAAAACAAGTTAGATGATCTCTATATGCATTGTCAATTAAATTAACACAAAGTGTTGTAAGACGCTACCAACGGGTTAGTCGGTCGAGAATCGACACCCGTTGGTTGGTTGTTTCCGATGGCACTGACTCTCTTGGTTTCAAAGTTTTTGGTTTGGAGATGATAGAGAGAAGAAATGTGGAGACCAATGTTTTTTATGTTTGTTTTTATCTTAAAAATTTAAAAATAAAATAAAAATTAAAAGGATTAATATTAACCTTTTTTGAAGAAAAAAAATATAATAATTTTTTATTATCTTTTACTTTTTCCATTATATATACTCATTTCTTTCTATTCACAAAATCTACCCAACTTCACACGACTATTAAAATTGTCAATGGATTTCAATTCCAATATAGAAGAGTTTACGGTTTTTCAAAGTTTGTATGCAAAATGGTGAATAGATAGACATAAATTTATGAGAAAATATAAAAATAATTGTATATCATATTTCTAGAATTTTCTTTATATAATAACCATTATAATAAATATAAGAAAATCATTTATTTTTAATTTTTAATATATGATAAAAGAGAGTCTTATGTCACATAGTGAAGTAACGTCCATCGTATTAGTTAACTTTTTTAATTTTAGCCGTTAGTTAAGATGAATGATGTCATCAAATGCTATTTTACACCCACATACAATACATAATTATATTATTTCTTTCATTCCATCTCCACTAAAATAAAAAAACATAATCCTAATTACTTATAAAATCGTTCAATATCGTTATTCTAAATTTCCTAATTAAAAATATCAAAACAGGTGTATAAACGTGCATGTATATATATTATATAAACAATATATGTATAAACGTAAATGTATATATTTGTTATATAAATAATATATTTATAAATGTGAAAATATATATATGTCATTATACATGTAATATTGTTTTCCTATAATAATTTAAAAATATATATAAACATAAAGTTTATCATTTAACTTTTATCTACAAGTGTTTACGCTATCGCGGAACAATAATCTAATTTAATATAATAACATGTTATCCATGATAAAATTTTCCTAACACTAAAGTTATTTATTATAGCGAAGTAAAAAGAGTGATACCGAAAGTGGGGAGAAGCTCATTATTTAAAGGTGTGTGCATTATTAGAAAATTCCATAAAAAGTTTGTGGAAAATATGTAATCATTTATCATTTATGCCCTAGATAGAAAAAATAAATAATTGATACCATAGTGTCGGTGAGCTAAAGTATTTATTTATTTTGAAACTAGTTTTTTTTTATAAAGACTTTACATTTTAATTGGTATATAAATTATAAAAGGTTAGGAAGATCTAACAAAACAAAAACAAAAGCGAAAATAGTACAAGGTAAAAGAAAAAGTTATTTGCTATCGAAAATCATATTCATATGCCAATGTAATATATACACTTTATTTACTTTATGTAATAACGTAATTCAAAAGAAAAGTTGAAACATAATATCAATTAATCGAAATGGAAATTTGCTAGCTTATATAATCGTCTAACTCAAAAAGAAGGTACCTATTTTACTTAATAGTGTAACTCAAAAAGAAAAAAACTTTTTAAACAAAAAGTAAATAAAGACGCCATTACCAACTAATAGTGTAAACAAATAAATAAATTAAAACCTAAACTAACAACTAATCAAAATAAAGACGTATTCATTTTATTATATATTGTAACCCTGAAAGAAAAAATAAAATCTAAAATTCAAAGCAAGAATAAATAAAATTAAAGAGGTTGATTGATAGCTTGAAGCTGCCAACCTTGTAGCATCACTATTCATGGTATAGTGTTTGCCCACACTAAGACCACTCCCGGCGGAGGGCGTTTTTCGGCGTTTTGGCCACAAGAACGCCGTTTACCGCTGGGGCAACGTCGTTTAGGCCGCGTTCTTGGCGCGGTGTTGCTTGAGCAACGGCGATTTGTTGGTTTTTTTTTTTTTTTTTATTTCTTCCTTATACCTATACATATATATAAATATGTATATATAAAGAAAATAAGGGACAATTGTAATTGCAGGTTTGAGATTATGTAATTGCATGTTTGAGACAATTGTAATTGTAATTGAAGAAGAAAAAAGAAAGAGGTTGAAGAAAGAGAGGGGGGAGAGAAAGAGACAAAAGTAGCTTTTCAATTTTTTCTTTTTTTTAATAGTTGTCTATTGAATTTTTTTTTCTTATGGGAATGGTTTTTATTATTTATTTTTATGTATTGTTTTTTTTTTAATATTTATTATTTAATCTAAGTTTATTTTTATTATTAATGTATTTTTAATATTTTGAATGTATTAAAAATAATATGAGAGAAAGAAAGAAAATGAAAAATAAAAAAGGTGGTAGGTCCCAGTTTTTGGTGTTATGAACGGGGGTTATGTTATGTTATGTTAAGTTGGTGTTATGGTGACGTGGCAACGAAAAATGGTGTTATTGGTGTTACGAATGGGAGTGGTCTAAGGATAATATCGTCCCTCCCAAATATTAAAGTTAGTAATTAGTAATTATTTTGATACTAAAATGATAATACATACCAAAATAACTCTAAAATTAGAAAACAATCGCTCGACGTTCATACACTAAAAGGTACAATACAACTCAATAGGTCGTACTCGAGAGTTGAATCAAAGATATAAATTAATATGTTCGCCGTTAGAAAAAACAAGATTAACAGCAATCCTACACGGATCTTATCTATGTAAAATCAAATTGTTTTTTGACTCGTAGGATTGAACGATTTTAGAGTACGAAAAGTGATAACTTGAGTTGTAAATGGTTATGAATAAAACTAAAAAGAAATCAAAGTTACACTTATTTTTAAAATAAAATCTCTAATTAAGTTAAAACAAAATTACCTTTTTTCGAAAATATTAAGTTTAAAAAAAATCAAGGTGTAAAGGAAGAGACCTTAGGATAAAATATGTAAATAACTAAAAAGATAAAGCCAAATTTTCTTTTTAAAATTTTTTTATCTTCTTCGTACTCTATTGTCGGATCTGCAAAAAAAAAAAACAAAAGAGAAGTTAAATTGCCAACCTGCAAACAAAAAAAGAGAAGTTATATATATGATATATGAATTATATAAAAGAAAGAAAAGAGAAAAAGAAAAAAGAAAAAAAAAATCACGAACAAGTCGTTACTCTATTCATGACCACGGATAACGATCCCCACAACGAGTGGGGACGGAGTGATAACGAGGACCAGCACCTTGTCGTGGCTCCACAAGAACGCCAACAACAAGCCACTCATTTTGCTCTTATAAGATTGAATATTTTAACCGCCTTGATAATGATATGTATGGTTTTATTTGCACCATCTTTTCTCTAGAAACATGTCGAATTAATTCTGATCAAAAACATGTTAAGACTACAATAAATGTGTATATGTTACGTATTTTTAAAACGGACAATAACAAATCTATTTCATTCTCGATGTGACCAAAGATATAACGACAACAAACGAACAATAACACATCTGTTTCATTCTCGTGACCTATACATATATATATATATATATATATATATATATATATATATATATATATATATATATATATATATATATATATATATATATATATATATATATATATATATATATATATATATATATTCAGTGGTAAATATATGGTTATAAATGTAGGTCACGAACTAGTTAATACACAGGTGAATAAAAGTATATTTAGTTGTGTATATACAGTAGAAATTCTATAAAATAATACATTTAGGACTACAAAATTTAGTGGGTGCTTGGTTAGGGGTAATAGGGGTTAATCAATGGTAATGATAATCATTGATAGTGGTTGGTTTGTTATTAGGTAATCAATCATTGTCCACTATATCCACTAATAGACAATAAACCATTACTCAACAAAACGAGGGTAATGAAAGTGGGTAATGATTAACCCTCTTTCATTGTTTTTCCCATTAAAAGAGTTATTAATTAATCGATAAATTAATAATTATTAATTTATATATTAATTAATATTTTATTAATTTATATTAGAATACTTAGTTTACAAACACCTTTCAATGCAATGAATGTCGAAGATGTTCTGACTCGCACAGAAGAAAATGCAGTTGCATAGTTGTTGACTGATGAATAAATTATTGAAAACGTTATTAGAATTAATAAAGATGATATCGATGAAGAAGATGATGAAAGTTCTACAATGGAACCCCCTTCGCGAAACGAAGCTATTAAAGCGACAATCACATTGAACAATTTCTTGTTGAGCTATGAGAAAACAACACCAGAAGTTCTCACCATACTAAGAAAAATTAGAGAAGAGATTCAAGGGGAAATTGATTTCAACAAAAAACAAAAGACAATTGAGACATTTTCAACCTTCATAAATCATTCATGTAATATCCTATATATAAGGAATTATTAATTTATATTTATACGGGGTATAAAGAAATTATCAAAAATGTATTATCTTATAATTTTAGCGAATTATTAATTTAGCACCCTATCCCCGAGTCAGACCGGCA
This sequence comes from Senecio squalidus, assembly GCA_910822075.1. Classification (NCBI taxonomy): domain Eukaryota; kingdom Viridiplantae; phylum Streptophyta; class Magnoliopsida; order Asterales; family Asteraceae; genus Senecio; species Senecio squalidus. The sequence goes on from CAJVGC010000060.1 coordinate 4,476,448, forward strand.
AAAAATATTATCTTAGAGAGTTTATTAAATAATCGAGTATTAATTTATCGAGTTTCTACTGTATATGTATTCATCTATAAATATAAGGTTCGAATGTGTTTTTGGCGAATTTAGTATATACACTTGTGAATATACTGAAGCCCACACAAAAAAAAATCGTCAAAAATATATCAAGTGGGTGGTCGTTGAAAGAGAATTAAATGTTTGTTTTAATGGTGTAATTAGTTTTTTATAAAACCTTGTTATACTATAGATAAATTAATTTAAAGTTAATTATAAATTTAAAGTGGGTTTACAATGATTGGTTAAAAAGCGGATCCTGGTTCCTATATATATATATATATATATATATATATATATATATATATATATATATATATATATATATATATATATATATATATATATATATATATATATATATATATTGAGTTCAAATGAGATCCCCAATTTTCTAGAGATCCAGGGATCCACTTTTTAACCACTCATTTTTTCTTATATCTTTTTTTTTTTTTTTTCTAAATTTATTTTTTTACTTTTTTTTTTTACCTTTTTATTTACTTTTTTTTTTCTTCCGAAAATCACATTTGATTTTCAACCTTACTTTTTAAAAATCACATGTGATTTTCAATTTACAAATCTTTTATGGGTAAAATCACGTTTGATTTTAAAAATTATTGATTATTTTTCACCAAAATAACATGTTATTTTTAACCTACAAACTATTTTGCTTATAAAATCACATGTGATTTTCGAGAAACAAATTTTTTAAGTGTGACTTTAAAATTTATAAATTTTGGTTTTTGAAAATCACATGTGATTTTCGACCAAAAAAAAATCCACGTGTGATTTTAAAATTTATAAATTTTTGTTTTTGAAAATCACATGTGATTTTAATTTTTTACAAAAAAATCACATGTGATTTTAAAAAAAAAAAAAAAAAAGTTAAAAAATCACATGTGATTTTGAAAAAAAAAAAAAACGAATTAAAAAACGAAAAAAAAAATAAAATAAATAAATTCAAGGGAAAAATGTATGGTTAGGAAGTGGATCCTTGTATCTCTAGAAAATTGGAGATCTCTTTTGAACCTCATCCTATATATATATGTATATATATATTTCCTTGGTAATTTTCAATTACTATTTTTGTTTTCGAGAATGTGCTGTTTTTTTTTTGTTTCTAAGTTTTACTTTTTTTTAAATGAGTAAAGTTTTTGGTTAATGTTTATTTGTGTTATACATTTTAATTTGTCATATGGTTTTATTTGTTTAAATTTCGATAACATTTACCACGCAAATGCTACTATTTCTTAGCCATATCAATCAATGACATGCGGTGGCTAAGCCATAACATTTAAGAGTTTTCTCGTTATCTGCCGATAGGTGTAACACATCTATTTCATTCTCTATTTGAGCAAAGATATAACGACACCAAACAGTCAATATGACTATTCATTAACGTAACATTCAAGAAAAAAAACAAACAAACAAGATAACGCTTCCATGCTAACATTTGACGAGTCTTGGTAGTCGTTTAGCTAACTAGTAGACTTTCATTAAAGATGTACTTCAACACGAACACTTGGCAAATATAGATGACAATTTTGACCCATTTAGAGGCAAACGGGTCAATTTGGATTATACTTAATCTGTAACAAGTTGAATGTATACATAAAATTATCAGCCGTTTTGAGTCATATCACGGAATGCAAGAATAAGAAAGCTTAGCAAATTGTCGAATTATATTTATTTCGGAATAGATTTACCAAAATCTTTGTATAAACCGAGTATATATTACAAGAGTTAATGACAAAACAACATTATACAAAAATTGTGGAAGTTGGAAGAAAATTGACAAAATGTTACTAACGCTATCCGCAAAACTAAAATGTAACTATAGAAAATAATTGAATTTGGAACGAGAAACTGGAAAAAAAAAAAAAAAAAAATCAAGATCTTTTCACGACAGCAGTTGCAAAGTGGGGATGATGATTGAATTCGAACGAAACCTTAAGTGATGGATCAAGAGACCCTAATCGACTTAATAGATTAAGGGCGATACCATTGTGTTCTGCAACTTGCTCTATGTGTCGAAGTTCTGCTAACTTGTTTGTGTCATTAGTGAAACTACTCCGCAGGTCTTTGGCAATCCTCTGGGCTTCTTTAAAGTAATTACACATAACGATGGTCTGTGTAAAAATAAACCGAGAGAATTAGAAGAAATAAAGCGAAACGACATTTTAAGTTTTAATTTAGAGAAACTCACGTCAAATTGTGCATGGGCGATGTAGTCTCTAAATGAGTAGTATGAGACGTGATCAGGAATGCAAGCTTTCTGTAGGAGCTCGAAATGTTGTATGAATCTCTGGAGAAAAAGGACATAAATCCAGATCAGATTAGCAGCATAATTCATATATCCATAACGGGTAAAACGGAAGCAAAATAAACAAATCTTAAAAGGGAGCGGGTCAAATGAGTTGAACAGTAAAAGCCATCTAAACTGTAGTTTTAATGCATAAACGTCCTAAACCATAAAATAAAATAAAAAATAGATTATCATCAAATAATATTATATTTGTAAACATATTATACACTAAGAGACTAATTTATGTGAAATCGAATTCTGTCCTCAAATGTTTCGACCAGCACTATAAGTTACCCAATTTGACCCATTACCTGACCCACCCATTTTGTCACTTATAATTAAAAGCCAAGAAGGATTTACTGAGATTATATGTATTTGGAAATAACCTTAAAACCGTTTAGAATAATAGAGTTACCTCTTGTTCGGTATTGAATGGTCCCCGACACTGAAAAACTCCATGTTCATTTCTTAAAGCAGCAATCATCTACAAAAGAGTAAATTAATGTCAATAATAAAACGAAAAGCAAAGCAAAAGTGCTCCTCAAACAAAACGGGCCGAGAATATTCCTATTAGATTACCATTGTCAGGCCTTGGGCAAGATATATATGGCACTGAAGCAACAACACAGCAGGCGGGATTGAATGATCCCTTCCAACATCCTTATTTGACTCCTTTTTCTTCTTTCCCTTCCGCTTACCTGGTAAACATGTTACTTCAAGGTTAAGTTTCCGTAAAAAAGTTCTTTAAACTCTTTTGCGTTTCCTGGTTGCGTAATGCATGAAACTGTCAAACTCGAAAATCATATTCATCAACTTGAAGAAAGACGGTAGTTAATAAATGCATACTCACCGGTTTCGGTGCTTGTGATCATCCTTAGATGTACTTTTTCACCAAGCTTGATCAAGATGACGTATATATACCAATAGACCATGCAGTATTCAGTAGGGGAATAAAGCTCCAGTTCAAAACCCAAGACGAGAAAACGTAAAGCTATCCAATATGTTTGTTCCTCAATCCAATTAAGTATGTGTTTGTACATCTTCATGAATAAGCTCTGTCACAGATTTCCGAAAGAAAAACTTAAGTCGTCAAGAAAATTGTTGTAAACAATCGACTAACTGAAATCGTTCACACAAAAAAAAAGAAAATAAACAACACATACCTCGTCCATTGTAGTGCTTGAGTTTTCTTCGAACTCCTTTCTAAGAGCAAGCTCTAGCTATTCGAGAAGAAAGAAAGAAAAAAAAAACATAAGCCATAACTTACGGTAAAATAACGAAGACAAAAATGTATACCTGCATGTGTATGATGCGCCAGTCTTGAAGAGTTTTCCCAAGTTGACGCCTTTGCCATGCAGCGTTTGTACACAAGATTTTAAGCAACAATATCACCAACTTCATAATGATAATCAAGTAAACATGTATAAGTTATTAACAAAATTTTCGATAAGTGACACATCTATATAAATATGACGATCTTCACCTGACTAAGATGTACAAAAGACTCGTTTTTCTGTAAGTCAAGGTTGTTGGTAATTTCTGGTACTGCGGCAGCTTTACAAATCACAGCAAACATAGGATCACGCCCATATAGTTTCCCGTCTTGAACTAGTAGAAGCTGTCCATGAGTTTCAGAATGAGAACCAAAAAGTATAAAAATAAAGAGGAAATGAGAATTGGCATAGATGAGAACACAACGTCATTTACCGAATGACTAAACGAGCTTGGAAAAACGAAGATACCTGTAAATGAGATCTGGCAACCAAATCGGGTTGGAACTTCTGAAACTCGACAACGAACCGCAAAATACCTTCAAACGATGAGTCTAAAGAATGTGAGCAGACAACATCTAGATCATGAAGCAGCTTTTCAAAATATTCAACCGCCTGTATATAGTTCGAAACTATTCGTTCAGTTGACTGTAAAAACGAAAAGTAAATTAAACAACACAAGTTAGCATACCTTCTTCCAGGAAAGAAGTTTGATTGCCCGAGGAGGTGTTGGAGCAGATAATCGACTGTTTAAACTGGAATCAAACCCAATCGGTTGACAACCAGAAGCAGTTGTACTACTATTTTTCTTTCCGTCTTCACTCACTCCATACCCGTTACTGTTTAACATAAGAAATTCTTCCGTTTTAAGCATGTTATGGACCTCCGTTAAGCAAGACGCGATATGTTTTCTTGCTGTATCCAAACCTCTGCCTTGAGCCCGCCTCAAGCATACCAGAACATGGTAAAAATGCTGAACGCGCACAAAACCAATTTCAAGTTAGACGTTACTACACAAACTACACTGTAAATACACGTTATATATTTCTTTTAATTAAATAGTCATATCATATACATACATTAGGAAATCGCATGACCCATGATATAAAGTAGGAAATAAAACACAGGGTAAGACCTTACGAAAGCGCAAACGACATAACACAGCTTTGCAATATCCTTCTTCCAAATCAAGATTTGTTTGTAACGGCTCTATGTCTGCAATACAACATTTAACTTCTTCATTTACATAAAAAAATCAAAATCGCACGGAAATACAATCTAGGAAGCAAACAAAGATTCTACTATTGGGTACACTTTCTGGAAAATCATCAGCAGTTTTATAAGTACTACTCGTTTACAATTCATAACACGTTCATCACAGGAAGAGTAAGCGTAGCAATGAATAAACTCACCTTCTATTGCTCTCTTTTTATGTGATGGAGATTTGCAAGCATTTAACTGGCGAGAAACCGTTTCTTCTATAACATTCAGCATAGATAAGCATTTCTCATCGCCGTCCTTTTTCAGTGGTAGACCCGATGTAATAGTAAACAAATCTTCTTCCTGAATAAAATTAAACAAAAAGTTCAAATAAAAAGAGGGTAACACATTCATAAAAGATGAAATTATATAACGTATATAATCCATATGTTCTACCTCATGTGTACGTGTGTCGGAAACGACTGAAATAACTGCATTACATGTTGAGCGTGTAACTGTGCAGTAACAATTCAGCAATGCATGTGACGAAGTTCTATCAGGTCTCAAGATATAGATGCACGAAAAAATAGTTTGTGCCAATGAATGACCCTTATGCCAAGTCGCCTGCAAAAAAAAATATAATATTCGTTAATATTTACATCAGATGAATTAGATAGAGACATCACATGCTATAAATGGAAACATACCTCACAAGAAAGCAAATGATCCATAATATCAATTATACAATGAACATCTACAGTTTTATTCTGACTCAAGGGGATCGGTGCAGCACCATCCTCAATGGCTTCTTCAACGGAATAATATTTACAAACAATGCCTGAATCCATCTTTGGGTCCATAATCTAATGCAAGTGGATAAAAACATAAACAGTTGGCATAAACGTATATTGCAAATTATTAGTATTTACATAAGTTAGTAAACTAATCTTGGTTCATTACCTCCAACGCAGACATGGCTGCGAAAAGATTAAAATTTTCTCCGTGAATAAGCTCTCCATTTTGAAGATCTGTAGACACATCAATAAGTATTAGTTACGTAGAAAATCATTAATTCTTATTGTTAGCAAGTGTCATACTCCCTCCATCCCAAAATTATTGTCCCCAGACAGAATCACACAGATTAAGAGGGTGTTTGGGATTGCATATTTTGAGGTGCGTTATGCGTTTTGCATATTTTTGAACGTAATACACACTTTTTGTCTTTTTTATAGCTACAGCTAAAAACACACTTTTTTTTAAACCAGAAGTTTGGTGCTTATTTTTTTAGCTGCTTTTGGCTTAAACTGCTTTTGGCTTAAACGCAATACGCATAAGCTGCAAATATGCAATCCCAAACACCGCCTAATAAAAATTGCAATCATTACATTGTACAACCAATAAAAATTTACCTTCACCGTCTTAATTTTTTATATTGGTGAAATTTTCAAGCGGCCAATTATTTTGAGACGGATGGAGCATATGTTATCTACTGATTAACACACCTTCACTCAAAACAACCTTATGCTTATAAAAATAGTGACGAAAATTGCAACAAATAACACAAGTATTACTAACTTGTATAAAATCACGAATATACTTTTACATTAGTCCGTATCGGCATTGATTTACCACATCAACTAATATAAATAATTTCATAGACTCATAAACAAGAAAAATACTCCTCTTATCAATATTAAATAAACGTAAACGGAGAAGGATCCATGTTCAGGCTACCGAGAAGGGTTCGCGCGGGACGCCTTACCACTATAACATCTTAATATATATCTAATATTAACATTTATCAAAATTAAGCTACATACAATCAAAAAAAAAAAACAATAATTAATCAAATAATATATGAATTAAATTAAAAAAAAAAATTAGGGTTTTGAAAATTACCATTACAAGCTGAATTGAAAAGGGATGACACGTCAGCCCAGACTGTTTGTTCACCAGATGAAATTGATGAATTGAGAACTCCATTATTATTATTATTCAAATTTTCCTCCATTTTTATACCAAAATAAAAAAAGATAAAATTTTAAAGAAAAATGAATATATGTATATATATATATATATGTGTATATATATATATGTGTGTGTGTGTTCTTGGGAAGTTATTGAAAAACAAACCCAGGAGAAGGATGTTTGCCGATCTTGAATCGGGTAGGGTATATGAATATGGGTCGGATCTTAATCCGGATCAACTTTTTTTTTTCTTATATTTTATTGAACGTTTGTTCAGATACCAAGTTTCGATTTTAGGATTTTAAAATTGTATAAATTGTAATGTGAAAGTCTTTTGTGCGGATATCATTATTAAGACGGACGATATATACGAAAGATTTAAAATTGTTAACTATATAATGTACCTATTCTTGATATGATATTCGTACAAAATTTTTCTTATATGGATAATTTATATATTTTTAAAATTGTAGGGACAAATTTATAATCTAAATAAATATTATGGATGATTTATATAATTAACTTTTAATTCATAAACCATACTTGTTACTTTGACCAAATTCCAGTATATCTATAGCAAAAATATTTTAGAGTAAAATTGCAATTTTAGTCCCTTATTACAAGTCAATTCGTCGATTTCGTCTTTCAACTTTTATTTTCATTTTCTCGGTCCCGAAGATGTTAATTTTCATTTTTTTTAACCATCCGTCTAACTTCCTTTAGTTTTCTCCGTTAAATGACAACTAAATACTTGAAATTACCAAATTAACTTTTTTATTTATTTTCTATTTATTATCACCACCACCCACCTTCTTCCCCAAATATTCACCCAAAAAACATAAATAAACCCCATCGTCTCCGTCGATTATGCAATAAACCCCTACCGTTGTCGTCGGTTCTACAACCAGCCCTTTCATCTCCGTGGAAAACCTTCCGACACCCATTACGTCTAAATCTCCATTTGTTCCCCGTCACAAACCATATTTTCTTCGTTGTCATTGCCGCTCTACCACCGTCACCATCATTATTACGGTTTTCAATTTTGAAATTAACAGATCTAGAGTTTTTTGAATATGGAAAACTTGTATACCTTAAAGATTTATTATCGAATTGGATTCGATTTGGAAAAGATATCATTAAATACTAAAGGTTGGTGACAATCCGATGTTGGTGCTGGTGGTTAGATGGTGGTGGTGGTTATGTCTGAACATATGAGATTTTATGGTTGAATTTGGGGAGTCGGATTTGGTTTGACCGTCCTTATATAATTATTCATGAGTAAAAAAAGACGAAATTATCCCCACGTGAGTTGAACGTGATAGGATTTAACGGTCAAAAAAGCAAAATTTGACGAAAGGACAAAAAAATGAAAATTAACATTTTCGGACCGAAAATGAAGAAAAGAAAAAAGTTAAGAACGAAATCTATGAATTGGCTAATAATAAGGGACTAAGATTACAATTTACTCAATATTTTATATGGATAACTTTTTTGTATAAATATAGTCCTTGAGTTTATTGGTTTAGTTAATTAACAAATGTAACATTTTCTATAATATTCACAAAAATTTATCACATGAATTGCAAGTGCAATTTCAAAATGTGAGGATGAATATTGTAATTTGAACTAAACACTAACCGTATGACTCTATTATAAGTTTGTTACTTCCATTTAACATCGGTTTTTTAAATGACATTAACGATAATTTTGACACTTTGTAGTTTGTACGTTTATAATTGTTAAATTCCGGATGGAATTTTGGAAAATCTAAAAAAACAATTTTAAATGGGTCAACCGAATTTGAGTCGGGTTTGTAACTATGTATCTGTATCCAAGTAAATTTTCGAATATGGTGTATAAATTCCAGATTCTAACAATGAGATTCGAATAACTCGAAAGACCTGAAACATGACCCCCTTAACACACTTATACCTATACCTAATCTATACATTTTATGAGATATCACATTCTTATAAATATCAGTTTATTATTAAACGATATCTTATAATAAGGCCAATGATTGAGACGAGCTGAGCCGAAAAAACACAATCGTGTCAAAATTCATTGAACTCATCCAAAACTCAGTCAAACTACCTCAAAACTCAGTTAAATCTATGTTTGAAGTATTTAACTTAATAATGTTCTTAAACATAACTTTAGTATCTTATAAATAATTATATTTTGTCTGAATTTTAAAATATTTAATTTATAGTCATATGAACATGTAATACATATAAAATTTTAAAATTTATGTATAAAACTTTCAATACGAACCTTTCCCGCATAAACCGATTACTCGATACAAGGAGTTGGCCGCTCGAGTATTGCCTAAGGAGTTTTACAACCATATTACTCCTTATAATCAATTATCAAACTCACATTAACAGTGTTAGCCAACATAAAAAGACTATTTTTTATTTATTTTTAACCCTTAAATATTATTTTTTCTAACTTTATATTTAACTTTTAACTATTGTTATTTTTAAGTTTTTGTTATTATTTTTGCTACCGGTTATCACGCTACAAAGCACGGGTAAGTAAGGTCTCGTTGTGAATCAAATCACAATATCGGGGTACTCAATATTAATAATATTCATAGACACTCATAACATGACATCGATAGTTCTCTCTTTTACTAAACTTTCGAAGTAAGAATCTTATTTATAGGATTGAAAATACTAATTTTATCATACAATTCAAATTTAATATAAGAAGTTACCCAATAACTTACTCTTCACATATAACTAAAAATAAACTTTTAAGGATTCTAATCACACTGTCATGAGGTTCAAAAGGACAATTCAATAGTTTCGAGTATCGGCATGTATGAGGCAAGTTTGTACATATATATATAAGAGTTTCAATGTATATAAATTGACACAATTGTCTTTATAACTTTTTAGCGGATTAAAAGTTGTGCTCGTGTTTGATATTAGATTATTGTCCCGCGATAGCGCGGAAAAAAATAAAAATTGAATTATAAATTTTATGTTTATGTATATTTTAATTTACTATGAGAAAATAATGTTGTACGTGTAATACATATATATACTTTTACGTTTATACACATATTGTTTATAGCTATAATAACATATACACTTTTATCTTTATACACATGTTTTGATATTTTGGAATAATAATAAGGTAAATTATAGTACAAATTGAACGATTCTATAAATAAATTATAATTATATTTTTTATTTTAGTAGAGATTGAATTAAAAAGAGAATGTAATTATGTATTGTAATAGAGTGTAAAATAAAAAATAGTTTTTGATGAAATCATCAATCTGATCTAATGACTAACATCAAAGAAATTAACCCATCCAACAGACCTTACTTCGCCATGTGATATTTAAGACCCCTCTTTTATTATATATTAAAGATGACCTTATTCGAGCCAAAAAAGTTACAATAATGGAATATGATTTACAAGTGTTTCTAATGAATATATAATAACACAATTTTCTTACAACGGATTAAAAGTTGTGTTAGCGTTTAGTATGGCTTTCATTCGAGCGAAAAAGTTACAATCATGGAATATGATTTACAAGTGTTTCTAAAGAAGAAAGAATCAGAAAATCCATAAATTAATAGACAATTGCATTAATAATCTATCCATAAAATGTAGCTACATCTTTGAGTTCTATACTTCTCATGATACAACAATTTGACTATAAAAATCAACACCAAATTTGTGACAAAAAATAATTAATTGGACCCACTTTCACAACAAACTGGACTCACAATAACATTTTTCATTCTACAACTTATATATAAAAGGACCCGGAAATCGAACGTGTATTAACCGATCAAAACGAATAGGCCCTAAACGATATGTTGTCAAGTCGATCATTAGCAACCAACTTGACCCCGGAACTCAAGAAACACAAGTGCAGCACCATAGTGAGCCAATGCACCCATGATCACGAAACAATGAAAGATTTGGTGACTATGACCAGCAAGATCAAACCAACCGGGCTTCCATCTTTCTGGGATTCTAGTAATATAAAACATAGTACCCGTCAAATATGAAACCGCCATTGTTGTTTCGTAGGCCAAGATCCCGTTCCTTTGAGGTTCATGCCAGTTGACCATGACAGCATGAATAGCAGGTACTATTCCAAAAAGGCCCATTGCCATAAAGAGAAAAGCACGAAATGAACGGAATTTTCCACTTGAGAGAGCTGGTGCAAGCAGTGTTACAACGGTGAAAACACCCATGGTTGTGATCCCACCAAGGTACACAAATTGCCATAACGGTTCACATTGGAAAATGTAGTAGATTGGAGGGAAGAACGAGGTGATGATCATGATGGTGATACCGACATAATCCATTTGGAGTAGTAGTAGATTTAAGTGGTGGGAGTGACAGCCGAACAGATGACAAGTGCTGCTCGACAGAAGACAGAACATCGATCCACCTAAGAACACAAAGAACGGCCATCTTGTAGCCACCATTTGTATTCCCATTTCCATATCTACTGCTGATTCGTGCTTCAAGTCAATAAGTTTTGGTGTATCCTGTAGTACAAACAGGGATTATAAATTTGGTAATCTTCAACGAGACTAATTTTACCTAACAAATTCCAAATGCAGACCGACTTACCATAATCGAATTATGAGAGGCATTTCCACCTGGACTTAACGGGAAAGACCTGAAATATCCGTTTAAAAATTAAAGACGGAAACTAATTAAAAAAATACTGCAAATCTTTAGGAAAATCAGTGTCAACATCAATCAATTATAAAACAGAACCTCCTTAACATGTTTTACAACCTGTTTCCAGATTCTTTTCTTGATTTATTTATTTATAATTTATTTCCAGTTCTTGACAGCATGTTATATGGGTCCAAAAAAGTCTTGAATTTTTTAAACAACGAAATATTTTTGAGTCGTTTAAACAACTAAACAAGATCAAGAGCAAGATATATATGCTGTCATTGTAATAGTCAAACCATTTCCGGGATCTCCTTATAGTGTTTAACTGTTGATGCTTATCAATAAGCCATTCGAGAGCTTATTTCAAACTGATTATTCAAAATTACCAGTTTACGTATCCTGAGAGTGAAATAAGCTGTTTTCAATAACATAACTATCTACTTCTGCGTATGATCATAAGCTGTTTAAATAAGCAATCCCAACCACCCCCGTTTGTTAAGTAACGTATACAGTTAAACCTTAAATCTATTATATGATCTACCCTAACAATGTTTAAAAAGAGAAACAATATTTACATACCAAGTTAATAAATTCAGGAAGTCGGAAACTTGAGGCACGTGCATCAAGTTTGAAATGGTTAATCCCACGAATACAACAAATCCAATCAAATGCCTGCACATGAAAATAAACAAACAGCCAAAAAAAAAAATTAGTAATTCGCTATAGATATATAACCCTCTTGATCAAAGAAGTCGTATCATTAAACGGATAAACATGTGAGGGTCTCCTTGTTCAGATTATCTAGGGAGGGCAAGTCTTTCTGACCAAGATGTTTACCCACGAAGAAAAACATACAAGTAAAACATAATCTTTTGGTCAATAAACAGAGCTGAAAAAAAGACGACACCCGAAAACCAAGTTCCAATTTCATAGGAATGAAAGAAACCCCCAACATTTGGTGTATAAGATCATTAAATCAGCTTATGTAAATAGCTCTGCATTTTCTTCACCCGAAAGAACACGTTTGGGAATACTTTTTAAACTCCTTATTTTCTTATTTAGTTTCCAAACACACATAAGCAATTTAGAGTGTTAGAAATAAGCAATCTACACACACACACACTCCCCAAAACCTCAAAAATATAACCGAAAACGCAATAATATGTTAAGAAATCATCAATTAATACATTCAAACAAAAGTCTAAAACAAAAATGAATGCACTCAATATCATACAAACAATTATCAAAAAGTAAAACTTCCAATTTTATGGGAATCAAGTACATTAAAGATATATCCCTATTAGACCGGATAAATCTAAGTACTTGGATCCCCAGTTAACCTAAACAGTAAAAACCTCGTTTATTTAATACAAACAATTGTCAAAAAGTAAAACATCCAGTTTTATGGGAATCAAGTACATTAAATATATATCCCTATTAGGCCGGGTAAATCTAAGTATTCGGATCCCCATGTAACCTGAACATGAAAAACCTCGTTTATATAATACAAACAATTATCAAAAACTAAAATTTCTAGTTTTATGGGAATCAAGTACATTAAAGATATATCCCTATTAGGCCGGGTAAATCTAAGTATTCGGATCCCCATGTAACCTGAACAGGAAAAACCTCGTTCATATAATACAAACAATTATCAAAGAGTAAAACTTCCAATTTTATGGGAATCAAGTACATTATTAGGCCGGGTAAATCTGAACAGGAAAAACCTGGTTTATATAATACAAACAATTCTAAAAAGATTGAAATCTAATAAATAAAGAGAGAAACTTACGTCCAAATATTAAGAGTTTCATTATGCCATTGAAACAAACTGAAAAAAGCTTGTTTTAAAGGCCAATCAGTTCTATAATAATCCAAAATAAACTCATTATCCTTCATATAATCTGGTAATTCTTCAAATCTTAATAAAGGGTACTCCTTTTTTTTCTTGTTTTTGCAATTTTTATCATCATTTTTTGTTGTTGTTCTTGAGATCTCTCTAGATCTTCTTCTTTTCCAAATAGACCCCTCTTTTGAGTTCATATCTTTTTTCTTTAACGGCGAAACTTGTTGTCCGCTTAACTTCTGCCACTTTAATTAAAAAGAAAAAAAATAAGAACAAAATACAAGAAATGTGATTTGATGATGATGATGAATGTATGAATGAATGAATCAAAGAGACCTATTCACATGTGTTGATGTATTTATGGAAAGAGTTAAGGCTATGTGAGCAACTACTACCTACAAATACAACTTCTAATATTAAAAGCTAACCCAACTTTTTTTCTTTTTTTTTCTTTTTTTTGTTTGTAGATACTTATAAGATATTCTAATATTCCATTACATTTGCTTCTAACCTTTTTAAAAGTGAACTAACAAACCAACATGGTAAAAAAAAAATAGAGACGGAGACAAAGGGACCGAAAGATTTTTGATTCTCGTATCAGATGTATTTTAAATAAATTTATAATGTCGTTCTTTCTAAAAGTCCTAAATATTACAATTTACATATACCGTTCAAATAAACCTAAAATATATCGGACTAAAATTTTATAAAATAAGTCATCCCCTATATTAAATTATGGCTTTGTTTCTAAAGAGACTCGAGTTTGAAACTATATTAGTAACAACTTTTGATGAGTTCATATCTCTATAAATAAAGTCTTCAACTGTTAGAGAAAATTTTAAAAACGGTCATAAAAACACAACCATAACATTGATCCTTCTTCGTTTATTATTTACGAAAGGGACTAATAATTTTGTATGTTTATTTTGTGTAAAGTGACAATGTCTTTTTAGTTCTTTGTGTTTGTGCTTTTTTATTGATTTATCTTTTGTTTTGGTTAAAAGAGTTGCTTCGTAGATACTCATAAGATATTCTTATATTCCCATATTTTGTTGCGTTTGCTTCTATGGTTTAAAAGTGACTAAAAACAAAAAATTGTAGTAATGTTTTATTTTAAATAATACATCTTATCATCTAAAATAGTATCATATATTGTAGCACAAAGTGTTTTTTAAAATGTAATATAAATACAAATTTTTTAGTATATACAAAAAATTTAGAACTAAAAAAAATTATAAAATATAACTAGTCTTAAAAAGCTATTTTATAAAATTGTTGTTCGTTAAAATGAATTTTTGAGTCTTAGTTTTAAATTATGATTAAGCCTTAATTATGAGACGTCATACTTTTTACAGAAAGCAAACCCCTTATTTAATGTTTTACCGGTTTAAAACAAGTCACAAAACTTAATCTTTCAAAACAATTTGTTACATAATTTAGATTTTGTTATCAGTTTAGTTTCAAATTTTCTACCCAACATTTTCCCTATTATCAATTGTCAAAATTTTTATTTTATGTTACATTTTTTTTATGGCATCTTACCCCATATTATAAGTGTATTATAATTATAATTACAACCCTTATGGTTGTTATGACATGCATCAAACAATTTTTTAATTTATTTAGGAGATGCTTCATTTTAACTTATTTTAGACTTTTTATGTTTTTTTTTTTAGTTTTGGTTTATATTTTATAAGTGTAGTTTGTTTGTATGTCTTATATCTATAGTTTATGAGCTTATCAGACATATACGCTCACAATAATCCAAGCCGAAAAACAATGAGTTTATATAACATAACACAAAGTTAGATAAGCAATTTGAAAATTAGCTAAAAAAAAACTCCCCCTTACTTTTTTTAAAATCAGTAATTGGTGCCATAAATCGATATATATGGGTTATTGATAAATCACCTCCTTAAAATACTACATAGACATGATACAACTTAACATACAACCTTACCACCGATGCTCTCGGTTACACAATGAAGTACGTTATAACTTATAACGGCCCTGCTCGACATGCCTCGGATGAATTTGGTCTAAAAATAAGAGGGGAAAAAAAATCATGCTTCTTTTCCAAAAATAAATAAAATTGTCAAAAGTAAAATTGTGTGAATTATGTACTTTTGTTCTGAAAATAAAAAATAAAAATTGATATTTTATTTTTGTAAAAGAGTTCAATCATGTGCTTACACCAATTAAAATGAGTCACTGATTAACTATGGTCAATATAATATATTCAAATTAATATAGTTTTTTAATGAATAATATGGAATTTTGTTGATGATTAAAAATATTGAAATTGTCTGTACATTATGGCTTTTTTGTTCATCAATAATTTTGCTTCACATGACTTATTCTCACGAGCTTATATTTATGGTCAACTTCTTGGGTTATACAGGTGATGTTCTAATTTTGTTTGTTTATATTGTCTGTCTATTATTTCGTTGATGGTCTCAACAACGACTTAGAAGTTTGTGATGCATGCTATTTTGAGCTAGCTCGATACCGTCATGAAACTAGCATCCGAAGGGGTCGCTCCCCCTATTGTTTTGTACGCTAATCATGATAGATGTTTAAAAATTCTTTTCGGTTTGAATCAATGGTTTTTTTTTTTTTTTTTTTTTTTTTTTTTTTCTTTTTTTTTTTTATCATTAATTAGAGTTGTAATCTTAAAATTATCTACATCAACATTTCTTGTTACTACAAAGTAAAATTATAAACCACGTGTCCTAGTGGTAAAAAGTTTGGTTTCAAAAGGTGAAATTCTTTGAGGTCCCAAGTTCGAATCCTGAGAGCAAAAAAATAAACCCCTTTGTGACTACGCAGGTTCACTTGCGATGATTCCGGGCTACCCACAAAACGGATGGTCGTCATAGGATTAGTCGGCTTGCAACGCGAGTTGGATATCTAGGTAAAAAAAAAAAAAAAAAAAAAAAAAAAGTAAATTTATATGATCCAAATAGTTAACTGAAAAAGGGACATAAATATTATCACTATACATGTAAATGGGCTATTGAGTCGGTAATTAGGTATGTCATAACTTCATACTCAAAACTACCCCTTTCCTCTCTCCCAACCACAAAATCAAAATATATATAATTATTTGGACATTTAAATAATTTAATTGAAACACGTATCTAGAAATTAATAACTACATTACTTCACACATTAACAACACGACATGTACTTGAAATGAGAAATAAAAATTCAACGGGGTCTATGTCTATGCACACATGCATAATTAAACATTTTAGAAGGAAGTTTTAAAAAACTAAATCTGTCTCTCGAGACTCGATCCGGTCATTCTTATGTGTACTTGTCATTCGTAATGGTGGCGATTTCAGATATAAATTTGGCGGTTCGTCCCCCTTATTATGAGCTTTGTTTGAAAAGAAAAACATGTAAAATTGAAATACCTAAAGTATGGGTTCATTTATCCGGTTGTACCTTCAATTATGGGTTTTATATAACATCGAAAAGAAACCGATAATTTTATTTTCGAGAAATTAGAAACCGAGCGATTAGATTTTAGATCGCTTCAGTTTTCACTTCTTAAGGTCAAATTCGATTTTAATTGTCTTTATTTATTTTTTATATTTTATTTTTGTCTTAGGCCCTCTGCCAACGAAACAACATTTAATTTTTAAAACTCAACTTTAATTTTTTCCTAAATACAATATATTTAAAAGATACATTTTCCTTTACTATTGTTCTTAGGGGTGTTCAATATTCGAGTGGAACTCGAAAAAATTGAGATTCGAATCGAATTCGAATTTTTAAAAAAGAATCGGTTTTTCGAATTTCGAATCAGTTTTGAACCCAAACCGATTTTCGAATTTGAATTTCGAGTCGGTTTTCGAATTCTAATTTCGAGTTAGTTTTCGAATTCATGAATTTTTTTGTCACCCGACCCGAAACCCAATTTACATCATTAATTATATATAATTTTTTTTAATATGTCAAAATATATGTTGAAATTCGTTTTTTTGTTCGAATTCGAGTCTATTTTCGAATTCGGACGGTTTTTCAAATTTGGTTTTAAATTCTAATTCGATTTTGCTTATTGGTTTTAGTAAATTATAACTATATATTATAATTCGGTTTGATCCGAATCCGACCCGAATTCGAATATTCGAATTCGAGTCGGTTTTCGAATTTGTCAAAAAAAAGTCAAATACAAAAAACCCGATTCGAATAACTCGAAAAACCCAAAAACCGACCCAAAGAACACCCCTAATTGTTTTTATATACCGTAAAAATGAATTTAATAATATTAATTAGGTAAAAAAAATTATAATTTTTAAAGGTTTATTTTAAATAAGTTTTCAGTTTGGTTTTCTTAAATTAACCAAATCAAAATGAATTTTTTTAATTTTTTCCAAGAACCATCGATTATTGTGTAATTCGGTTTTTTTTTTTTTTTTCAATTTGAATTTTTCGGTTTTTCAGTTCTTTCCTTATCCTAGCTACTTTTATTAGGGGAAAAAAATAGTTATCCGCTAACCATAACTTTGTTGGGACCGATCCAATAAATGTTGTAGTTTTCATGTTCACTTTGATTTGTGGTTTTCAAACTTTATCAAACTAAAACCTAACCATCTTTATTAAATTAAGACATTTTCTTAAAGCACTTTCTCCCCGAAGTAGTTCAAAACAAAATTATAACAAAAAGTGAACATGATGGTAGTCGTTCGCCAATTGTTTAATTAGGTTAGCTTAGGTTCTTTAATCGGGGCTTTAATCGGCTTTAACTTAATGACTACCCATTTTTCGATAGCATTAAAAACATTAGTTATGGATGATATTAGTCAATACTTACATCCTAATGACTACCAGGCTTTAACTAACATATGTTTTCTCGAATCTTTCACCTATATCAAAGATATATTAATCCGTAAAAATAAAACACATGATAAAATAAGGGGTCTTTTGTTTTTTCTGATTACTGAAATCTGAAATCTGAAAACCAGTTATGAATGATAAGATGCAGCGTCTGAAATCTAAATGTTGAATTATTAAGACCGTTTGTTAATAAACTAAAATAAATATATGAATATATTTTTTTTTTCCTTACCATTTTGCCTAAAGTGTTTTTAACCATCCAAATTTTGTTGAAAACAATTGAATAACACCACACACACACACACATATATATATATATATATATATATATATATATATATATATATATATATATATATATATATATATATATATATATATATATATATATATGTCCCTTAAAATTCGTTTTTAATAACTTATTATATACATTATTTGATTATACTTTAATTAATGTATGTATGATTTCGCAAATACAACATAGTTTTTTATATATTTATTAATCTACAAGAAAATAAAACAAGAAATTAATTACATATTGATAGTGAAAAGAGTAGCATTTTTAAGAAGATTTAATAAGAGGTATTAAGACAATTAAAATGTCTGGTCGAATAAGATATATAACCGCCAAAATCAGATGTAATTAGATCTTAATGGAAAAAAAAATCAAAATCACTTATTAACAAAATGTCTTACCGAATTAGACAAAATACATCTTTTAAGAACTTATTGGAAAAAACAAATGACCCCTAAGTGTCTACTTTAAATGCAATTTAAGATATTGTTAAAGAAATGGTTAAATTATTTTATATCTATCTTTTCGTTTTCTTTTTTTTTTTTCTTAAATAGAAATTACGTATTTAAAGTTCATTATAACAATTGAAATCAAACCAAACAAAAGTCAATTGATGTAATATGATATGGTTCTAGAGGTGACATGATAGTAATCCTTGGCCAAATTTTTAGGTTAGCTATTAATAGGATCGTCTAATCGGCTTTGAATTAATAACTACCGGTCTTATCCTATAGCATCTGTAACATTGGTTATAGAAATCCGTCAATTAGTTACATAAAAAACATCTTTGTTTCAAAATCGTCGTCTAATAGTCTATCAACGTTAAATTAAACCGTAAAAAAAATTGTAATACATGTCGTTATATCTTTTATATGCATGATATGTTGAAATTTTTTAAAAGAAAATAGTATGTAACAAGTGTCGTATTAATATAGTTTTAATTTTAATTACAGCAAACATAGCAATGGAAATAGAAAAGGATAAATATATTGTTTGAAATATATTTAAATTAAAATAATTTTTGTAAGAAAAACATAAAATAGAATTTAGAGTTAGGTGATTAATCGCTCGTGTAAGACGACTAGAGACATACGTAGAGAAAAATAGATTGCCTATTTAACCGATCTCTGTATTACTCAAGAATAAACATTTTTATATATAGATTTTTGATTATATAACCAGTCACTTATTTTTCAACCGCTTTCTATGACTCTGTATGTTGAACTATCGTACTATAAGATATTGGCTTGAATTGATTTCACTTCGAACGGTCTCGATCTATCTTTATAATATTTTAAGTTATACCTGTGTGTATGCATATTATATAAATATTATTATAAAAAAGATCATTCATTCATTACATTTTCTATTACATATTTAAGATTACTTGTTTACCTAAATAGTTGTTTGGCAGTTTTTCGGTTTAGGAAGTTGACCTAAATTTCTGGTAAACAATATAATTATAAGACTTGGGATCTCATATAAAACACTGATAATTAACCGTCCTTTGTATTTTCGGAATCACAAATAAATTATAATCTACGACCAAATTATACATATTTTTATCTTTTTAAAATTTTTAAAAACAGCTCGTACAATTGTCGCCATCAAAACCCTCTCAAATATTATCAAGTGTACGCCATTATAAGATATACATTCTTTTTTAGGTTTATTTACGGTTCCATAGTTTTGTCCCGAATAAGAATTGAACTCACAAACTTTAAGAAATGGATTAACTCACGTACCGTTCTTTTGTATTTATGATTACATGTAAAAAAATCATCTTTGTTTGGATATGGTAAATATAATATACATGTAATATCTTTATCACAAACATGATACATGAAATGAACACAACAATTCATGAGCAAAGTTGACAGGACCGAAAATGACCAGCTAGTTCACGTTCGGATCACGGTCTGACCATGGTTACGACATGTTCAAGTTAATGTTTTCCTAATGATGTTTATAAGGCGATATTACACATGTTCAACCTCGTAGGTTCAAGACATGTCGTTTTAAGGTTTAGTTCCCCTTAAATTTAAATATAAACTTATGAAAATAATACATTCTTGCAAGGATCAATGTGATTTTTTGAAGACCGAAGAAGAATCTTCATCTTTGGGAAAACCATGTGAACCCCTAACATGCGTCTCGAAAATAAATGTATATTTTATTAAAACACAAGAGATGATAAAATCGAGTTAAATTAATAAAAAATATCGATTAGGGAGATATTTTTATTTAAATAATAACTCTTTGAGCTGGTAAATATTTCATGTGTGAAACTGTGAACTATGAGTTTGGGACTAATGAGTGTGAATATTGGAAAATATACCAATCGTGTGAATAAATTGGGTCATCGTCGATACTAGATCGTCTTGTTTCTATTCCTAAACCGATTATCCAAAACATACCATTTCCCTCTACAATTATCATCTCCATCCAAACACGCGAAAAATATTATATGCAATTTGAAATTGCAATAATCAGATAGGCAGTTTCGAACAACCCCTAACAATGAAGAAACACGTTCACATAAACGAATAAGCACCAAGAATCAAGGAATGTGAATACGCTAAAAACTTCAAAATATGAAACAGTATTTGGTTTACTGCAAAGAATATTAAGGTGCAATCTAAGAAAGAGTTGTCTTGATCGAACCAACAAGTTCAGATATAATGGTGGACTATTTAACATATATTGTCGACTTACATGATTTAGACCGGGTAAGAGATACTGCACGAAAGCCTCATTTACTGATATGATCTTCACTGCTGGTGGACTATTTATAGATGTTTATATTTCATTTTGAGCGGTTTTACTAGAATAATTTGTTCCATAGCGGAAACTTAAATCTCAATCTTTTCCATTTGCTTCGTACTAACGTCGGGTGCAAACCAAATATATGTTCTGGCATGAAATCGTGTCTTGTCAATATACCAACAACAGGCAGTCTCTGCAAGAAAAACAAACAGCAGTCAGCAAGATGTAATTAGCCGTTTCGGATTTAATAATTGAACTTTGCAGCAAAAATTATTATTTTAATAATTTAATTTTTTTAAACATAACTAACACTACTCTCATTTATAAAAAAAAGGACAAAAAGTGTTCCCGAGTCTACCCAATCCCGTTTTGACCTGTCACCCAACCCGCGCAACTTGGCATCTCTACCTATTATGAATAAAGTAAAACGGGTCGTACACATAAAGACAGTATCTTACCCCAGAAGTCTTGGGCACGACTAATAAGTGTCTTATACCGACACCCCTGAAAAGTGTAAGGGCCTTGGCCAATGACATGGTCTCAACGACAGTATAGGGTGAAGAATTGGTGAACGGATGCAAGTCAATATACATCTCCATCTCTTCATTTGTAAGTTGTATGTCTTCAATCTTTTCCGCATTTCCAAGACCCTGCTTTGCAAAATCACTTGACGAAAATTGTTCAACAAATTTCATATCTGCCAAAGTTGGAGTAGGCAAGAAAGCTTTCTTCTTTATTAATGTGATAAGATTAGACCGGAGAATCAGACCGTACAAAATAGGAGCTTCAGAATGTGGAGGCTCGTCTACTACAGGAAACCCGTTGTGCCCTGTCGTTCTAAGAACATGGACAATGTTGGCAACCAGTTCGATTCCGTTGAATACACGAAGTGGGCCAGAGACAACGTCACTAACGGTTAACTGTCTCATATATGGTTCGGCGTGAGTTTCTAAATATGGAAATGCTTTTAACTTCATTATCTGATCGTAAATATTTCCGTTAAAAGCGTCAGCTACTGTTTTGGAAACAAGAAGAACGAGCATTATAAGCGGTAACAACAGTAAGTTGTTGGTTAATTCCAGTAGAATAACACATAACGAAACCGTCATCCTCATTGATCCACCAAGAAGTGAAGCAGCACCCAATACAGCAAACAGTCCATGGTTGAGATTAGATGTTGAACCAATTAAAAGCCCGACAAGACGTCCGTAAGATGCACCCGTCACAATTACGGGAATGAAAAGGCCCACAGGAGCTACGATACCATAACTGATAATGCTGAGGAAAAAGCAGGCGATAAAGAACATAAAAACTGATAGAGGGTGAAACTCGGTGTCGGTGTCTTTACTAAATAGATTTTTAATTGCATCATCGTTTGTGTTGAAGAAAAGACTCGCTAATTCGTTATATTGATCAAGATTACATTGAAACTTCTTGTAGTTGCCCGAGCGGCCTATAGTAGGACATGGTTCAGATGCGTCGGTTGGACAGGCTCGGCAAGGTGCAAACCATGGCAATCCAAATAAGAGACAGGAAGTGACAATGGAAACCGTGCAAGCAAGAAGTATTTTGTAAGCAATGCCCTTCTCATTGATTCGATTGTAAAGACGGAGAACTTTACCTAGTAGAAAATTGTACAAACCGCCCGCAATGCCTCCGATAACTCCAAGAAGAAGAACCGGAGGTACATCTGAAAGATGATATGTTATATCTACCGAAGAAACATCAAACATTATCAAACCCCCAGTACCAAACAATCCACATTTCCCACTCAAACACATATCTGTCAGACCCCGAAGCAATATTGCAACAATCGCCGTCGAAAAAAACGCTCTCCACAAAAGAGCACTTCTCCACCTGCAGAACACCGCACACACAAAAAAAAATAATGAAAATTTGACAATTTAGTATGGTTACCATAGATTATACGGGCACGGAAAATACCAAGACGCCATTTCTTCAAGAGCAAAAAGCACACCGCCAACTGGTGCACGAAAAGCAGCAGCAATTCCAGCAGCTGATCCACAAGTTACAAGATCCCGTCTGTCTCTATCATTATTAAAAAACCTGAACCATCTCCATGTCAACCCGTATCTCTTTGATCCACCCTGACATGTTAGAGCTGCAATGCATGCACCAGTATGCACCATCGGACCCGCCTTGCCAACATTTAGAGACGACGATACTGCAGCAATGCTGCCAACAATCTGCCAACAATTCCACATCACATACATATCACATAAGTTGATACAATCTCATAAACTATGAGATAATAACGACCCAATATTATTCAAATCACCTTAATTATTAACGATCTAAATGAGAATATGGCAGGAGCATCAACACCATTTAAGTAAGCCTTAACTTCAGGTATGCCCGATCCAGCAGTCTCGGGTGCTATTAAAGTCGTTATCAAACACGCAAACAATGTAAGGCCCAAATTTGCAGCTGAGAATACGAGAAATGCTGCCAGATACCTGCGTCAGTGCACATTCAAGGTTCGGTCAACTACGAAACGAGTAGAGAAGTTGGATTTTAGAAGATAATTAACGAAAGTAATTTTAACCTGTTTGAAAGCATCATATTAGAGGTGATGACAAACTTGACACCGGCAATGTTCTCGATGGCGAGGTTATTGAAGAAGCCAATGAGACTGACAACAATTCCGATAATAAAACAAAGGATCCATTTCAAAGATGTGTATTGAAATATCTGGAGCTTACTTCTGCTGCGCCAATCTTGCTTAAAGACATCATTCTCTATGATTCTTGATAAAACGGAAAAAAAAGTCATCAGCAAATTTACTTGGCGGCTTGTGTATTGGTCATTGGTCTTAGTATGTCTGCTTTCCAGCAGAGGACATTTACCGGCTCAAAAAAAAAAAAAAAAATCAGGATAGCAGATAGCTACAGA
Source organism: Senecio squalidus (assembly GCA_910822075.1). Lineage (NCBI taxonomy): Eukaryota > Viridiplantae > Streptophyta > Magnoliopsida > Asterales > Asteraceae > Senecio > Senecio squalidus. The sequence continues at coordinate 4,500,579 of CAJVGC010000060.1, forward strand.
TACATCCTGACATCATCATTCTGACTTGACATCAATATTTATCATATTCCAGTCTCATCGTGTTTAAGTACTGCGGGTACCATGATACTGACTAAAGAAGTAGTAGTGTTCTTGAGTCTTAAACATTGTTTATAATATTGTGCAGAACGTTTAACGTTAGCTTATGTTAAAAACTATAGCTCGTGACTTGATGCCATGTACTAATTAGGTTGGTCTGGGTCAACAGGTATTTTTCTAATAGTATAGACATGTTTTTATGAACGTATTCTTGTTTGATCAATATTGCAATAAGCATGTAAACCGTGGGACACGCATTATCAAGAGTGACATCAACAGAGAGGTTTTTCCTGTTCGGGTTACCCGGAGAGGGAGAGTTTGACTCAATGTACGCCACCTACTCGGGGTATCACTAGGCCATGTTGGTGATGGTTGAAGGAATGATTTAACATCTACCTAGGGGTGAGCATCGGGCCAATACTGAGACCGACCCGACCCGAACCGACTAATACCGATACCGACGTGGGTTTTCCCTCTTAAATTATTGTTACGCCACAAGTAGTTGTTCAACATATGCCTATGGGACTTATACTCATATCTTATATACAAGATTAAAAGATAAATGTGAGAAGGTCCATCGTGGTTACTAAATCAGCTTAACCATTTATACATACAAGATTTCGAATCAACGTTGTAAAAATCGTGTTCAAGTACAAGCTACAAGGACATAAACCAAGGCGCCTAGAGTCTGCAAGGCCTTAAAAGTCAATCAACACTCGAACTCAGGGGGTGTTTGTTTGGGCTTATGTTTCATAAGCTCGAATTTTCTGGCTTATGAAACATAAGCCGAAATTTCAATAAGCCATAAGCCGCTTATATAAGCTCAAACAAACACCCCCCTCGGTCAAACTCGGTCAAAAACAGTCAAACTCAGTCAAAAATCAAGATTTATATAGTAATTCATAAACAAAAATAAAAAGTTTTCCAACTAATTTTGATCTTTTATATACAAAAATTCCAATCCGAGTACTGCCGATTTCCCACAACTCGTAACACCTAACAAGTTTTACTACCTCGTTTAACATATAGTCGAACCTAAAATATATTTTCTAATTTTCACACCACCTAACTATTCACACTTTTGTCACTCACGGGACTAAAACACACAAATTTAAACATACAACGCAACGTCAGATTAATGAGTCAACTCACATACCGTCATGCTACTACCTAACAATAAAAAAGTTGTTAGAACTTACTCGTAATCGAGAGATTCGATAGGACATGGATTAGAACCAACGATAGCAATTTGAGAAGTAGTATTAGAAGTCGATCGCCGGAGATGTAACAACGGCACCGTATACGAATCTTCTTCCGCCGGCGCCGGTGGTAATCCGTTACTGCTGCTACTCAACAAACCGTTCGACATTGATTCTCCAATCAGTATTATCTTCTCTTTCCTTAGTATTTGTTATTATTATTGTACATTGTACTTAGCATAAAATATAAAATATAGGAAATAAAATATTACGTACCAAACAAAAATGACACTTTCATGGTGTGGTATAACAGGTATAACAAAACTCAACGTCTTTTTAATCATATACTACTTTTCTTTTTTTAATTTCCGAATAGTTATCTTATATAAAAACGTTTGCAGTCATAATACGCTTTTAACCGGTATTATGGTAACATCAGCATAACTTAGCTTATAACATAACACTAGAAATACCTCAAATCATAACTCAAAATTCTGTAACCCAACAGCTTTTTTTTATTTTTCATTTTTTTTTTTTACTAATATTATTTTCAGTATATTAAATAATAAAAATAACTTATTTTTAAAAACAAAATACATTAATAAAGTTAAAAGGATTACATTAAAATAAAAACCGTAATTAAAACATTCATAATTAAAATAGATAAATAGAAACAACATGGGTAACGATAATTAAAATATATAAATAGTATTCCTCGCAGTCGCTGATATTAGCTGCATTGTCTTCGATAATCATATTATGCAATATGATGCAAGTATACATGACTCTCTTTAACTTGTTTACCTCGTGGTATCTTGCGGCAGTTTTTAAAACCCAAAGTCGACATTGTAGCACGCCAAATGCTCTTTCAACATCTTTTCTTCCAGCTTTTTGAAATTTTTTGAACTTTTTTCGTTTTTCGTCTAGTGGATGAGAAAATGATTTGACAAAAGTCGCCCCACTCTGGATAAATTTCGTTTGCGAGGTAATAGCATTTTTCATATGGAGTGTTGTTTACCATGAAATGAGAAGGTGGAGCGGTGTCGTGGAGGAATTCCCTAAATATAGGCGAGGCATTCAAAACATCGATGTCGTTGTTAGAGCCCACAACACCAAAATAAACATGCGAAATCCAAAAATTATATGAGGCAACCACTTCAAGCATGACAGTTGGGTATCCATGATCACCTTGTGTGTATTGGCCCTTCCATGCGTTTGGACAGTTATCCAGTGCCCAATGCATACAATCAATACTCCCAAAGCATCACAGGGAACCCATGTCTTTCTTCATGTTTTACATAAATACGTTGAATATCGTCTTGTGTTGGCTTTGTTAAGTAAACGTTTTTATATAAATTGATAACACATTCACAAAAGTTATCTAAAGCCTCGTTGGATGTAGATTACGTCATGTGTAGATATTCATCAAATGCATCGGAAGTGATTCCGTATTCTAAAAGACGCATGGGGGTGGACATTTTTGTATAGCGGTAAAACTTTGTTTGCCCGTAGCATCTAATCGGGTTGTAAAATATTTAAAATGACTAGGAAGAGGTACTTGAGAATAGTTAAGAATACCGTCAACAATTCGGAGAAATAACGGCTTTCTCATCCGGTATCTTCGTCTGAACTGCTCCGGTGTGAAAATGCATCATTCGTTGAAACAGTCTGCCATAAGTCGTTCGTTTGCCGCTACTCGATCTTTTCTTATGAATCTTTTTTTACCCCGAGCGTTTGAGCTTTCGATAGTTTCGTCTTCATCGTAATAAGCATTTCCGTCCATCGTCGCCATCAGGAAAATTGTTTTATCATCAGAAGAGTCGTAACTTGACAAATTCATTTTGAAAGACATTTTTTAGATAATTAGATTGTGGTTTTTTGAGTTTTTAAGTTTGGTATATATAGGAAAATAGCTAAAGGTTTAAGATAAAAAAAAAATAAAAAAATTCAAACGACTATATTAACGGCTACTCTTTCAATTTTTTTTCTTTTTTTTATAAATTCGTTTTTATAATAAATAAAAATAAAAATAAAATAACGTTAAAGCTCGTTGCGTATGTAACGCGGCCGCCATGAAGCCGCCTATAACGCGGCCGACCAGTCATGGCGGCGTTATGGGTGTGTTTAACGCGGTGGATAACACCACCGCTGCGAGCCCTCTAAGTTTCAAATATCATTATTGTAATATTTAATTACATATGTCTGACTAATTAAATATTGGTGTATAAATAATCATATTTTATAAGGATTTCATGTATCTGATATGGATATTTTAAAAATCATATACATACAATAGACCATTTCAATATCAGAGTCATATTTGAGATTGGACGACGTACTCAATTTAGAGGCATTGATTTTTTGTGACATGTTATATCGTCTCAATAAAAGTTATCCTATTCTTTTTCCTGATATTAAGAAGGGAACATATATCGTTAATTTATAATAAAATGACAGACAAACGAGTAACAAGTTACGCCGTAACTTAGAAGTTAACTTTTAAAGCTATAATTTACATCTAAACATGTTTTGTCTAGTGCCACTAGTAACTCATAAGTAATAATCTTTGCATTTATATATTATAGGTATTGAGGTAAAATTTATTGGAAAAAGGGTTTTGCTTTAAACAAGATGTTTGAATCAATGATTGGATACTTCTCTTTAGATTGTGTAGGGAAATCACATCAAGAAACAATTGATCGTTGACACAACTACATAATCAATTAGTTAACTTTCTATGTGTTTTATTTCATATTTGTTCATTATATAAATTAACTTTCAAAAACTTTTGTAGTTATTGGAAGGTTAATTTATAATCGGTTTATAGTAATTGGGACGGTTACCAACACTTAAGAATTAAGAGCGACATTGAACAATCCAATTGATTATATGTATGTACAGGACGTACAAACGAAACATATGTTTTAGCCTCACTTCGATTAGGTTCGTACTCATCTAAAACCATCCACAATATGCACGTATATGTAGATGGATATTTTTTTAGTTTCCGAGACACACTTCCCCTTTGACCCCACTCGCTGATTGGGCAGCGAGACCACCACCATAGGGCTCAATTTTTCGCGTAAAATGATAATCATGTGTTAAACAAATATGCATTCTTGTTGTTTGATATGTTAATATCAACAAAATATCCAACAAAGCTATATACATTTGCTATTAATTCTTTTTGTAAGATACTTCCAATTATTATTATTACTATTACGATTATTACTATATAATACATTTATCAAAAATACTTACTATATACTAATACATATATCAAAAATACTTTGTCGTTTCTTTCATAAAAATTGTTGGTTTTAGTATTAAAATAATAATATAACACTCTTTGCAAACTTCAAAAGTAAAAAATATAAGGCTACAAATATTATATGTTTTATTAAATAAAATATAAACAAAAATGAAGCATTGTCGTAGTGGTTATGTCTTCTGTCTACTTAACCTTAGTTTGGAGGATCGCTTCCTGTTGTTGTCGTTTTTTTGCTTTTTCTTTTTTCATTATTCTTTTTTAAAATCATTCTTTACCAAACTTATAACAAAATGGAAGTTTGACAGGATAGTTATGTGTCATATTATATAATTATAGGGTGTGGGTCGGAATATTTCAAGGTTTTTTTTTTTTTTTTTTTTTTTCTTTTTTCATTATTCTTTTTTTAAATCATTATTTATCAAATTTATAACAAAATGGAAGTTTGTTAGGATGATTATGTGTCATATTATATAATTATAGGGTGTGGATCGGAATATTTCAAGGTTTTGTAGTAGATTTTTTTTGTTTTTGTTTTTTTATATCTTCAAATAAGAATCTGCTGTAACGAGCGGGTATCCTCACTTGATAGTAGATTTTCGATGTCTTTAAATTGGTATTTCTGTTTTATATCTCACATTATGGTTCTGTAAAATATGTAAAGAAAAAATTATTATGTTTGATAAATAGATATATTTGTATTACTATATATATTTAATTTAGAATTGACACAACTAAATAAGTAAAAAATTTACACCCGCAACGAAGCACCCGAATTTCATGATACTTGTTATTTACAAGTATAAAATTGATCTATTTTATTTTATAAATAATTAAATATAATAGAAGTGTATGTTTCACACATCGAAGACAGTAAACAAGTGGATGCACATATAGTTTCTCGAATATGTTAGAAGAAAGAGAAATTGAAATTGTTTTGTATCACATGGTCATGTCTTATGGTATCACTCTACATGTTGTTAAAGTCACTTATAATAATATAATAAATCCTTAAAAAATAAAAAATATAATAAATGCATCAGGTGTAGAAGATATAAACAATACTATGAATATGATCCTAGTACTTTATAGGTTTTATTGTCTTTTGGTAAACAATGAGATCTCAACTAGTGATGTTGCTACATTATCATTCGCAAGTCGTTTTAACAAACTTTAATGGAGTTTCAGTGTGTCGTACTATATAGCCACCGGCATAGATTGTCTATAAATCATCGTTACAATATTAGTTGCCTAGTTAGTTTATCGAGAATGTTCAAGCATGAAACATTTATAAGAATATCAGGTGAACGTGTGTTTACCTTAGTAATGGTTGGTTTCATACCTTTAATCCTCTATTCATATAATACATTGTTTTATAATAAGAATTGGCTTATGTTCTTATCTAAATGTAACCTAAACTTTAGTTTTAGGTATAAAAGAATCATTTAGCTAACCCTACAAGTTTATAAATTATTATTATATATATATGAAATGTGAAAGTGACACTATGAAGAATTTCTAGAAAATGTGAAAGCGACATTATGAATAGTGAACCAGCCGGGTAACCTGCTCCAACCAGCTTACGTGTCTGCTTAATCAGGCTGACAACCTGCTCCGACCTGCTTGCATGTCTGCTTAAATAATAATTCTTTTTTATTTTTATTACTACCTGCCCCGACCTGTTTGTCTGTCTGCTTAAATAATAACTTTTATTTTTTAATTTTATTATTACGCTATTAAATCTATGCACATGAAATATATATATATATATATATATATATATGATGTTCAATATATAAAAAATATAATTAAACGTCTACTATTAACTTTTAAATAAAATATATAGATATTAATACTCGGTAAGAACACCATCAGATAATGGTATGCTCAAATACACTTTGATGACAACTAGCCAAATTGATTGCAAAATTGATTAAAAAATATTTAGATTGGTGGGGTTTTGTTTTAATCATAGAAAGTGGCCAACAAATCTTATGTAACATTTATATTAAAGGACAAAAGTGGTCCATAAATCCATGATGTCCATAAAAATAGATATGAGTAGATAACAAGTGAAAACCATCACTAAAATATGATTATAATTTTTTGAGTTAATTACATAATGGTCCCTGTGTTTGTTTCAAAAAAACGGGTCCAGTCCCTGGGTCGCAATTCCTTCGGACCCAGTCCCTAGACCCTATCTTTGGTTGCACGTTTGGTCCCTCCCACTAACAATCGTTAAAAAATCCCGTTAAATACATCACATGCCTGACACGTGATGGGTAAATAGGTAATTTCCCCTTTCTTTTCCCAAATCCTTCTTCTCTTCTGCACACACACACAGTAATAATAATTTACTTTCTTTGTTTCTTCAAATACTCACTCCACTTACCATATACATACACACACACACCTACCCCCTCCACTTACCATACACACACACACAGTTATACAGTAATAATTTACTTTCTTTGTTTCTGCAGAGGTTGTCATGTTAGAAAGAGAAATTGGTTTCCTTCAGGTAAACTCAACTCTTTCTTTTCTTTTTATATTATTACTGTTTATTCTGTATCTGTTTGCACATTTATTTTCACTGCTAAAATTGGTTATTTTCACTGCTAAAATTGGTTTACGATCCGTTACTACCGTCACCGTCAAAAAGCCCTAATTTGTTCAATTCGTTTCTAGAACCGCCTTCTTACGGAGGAGGTTTGGTGGCGGTGGAGGTTTGGTGGCGGTGGAGGTGACGTCGGAGTTAGTTAGGCAGACGGAGAAGGTTTGGTGGCGGTGGCGGTGACGGCGGTGGGGGTTTCAGATGAAGAAGAATTGAATATTTGTTGAGACGGCGGTGGGGGTTATCGGACGGCGGTGGCGGTAGGGGTTTCAGACGGCGGTGGCGGTGGCTGTGGCGGTGGCGGTGGCTGTGGCGGTGGCTGTGGCGGTGGGGGTTTCAGACGGCGGTGGGGGTTATCAGATTACTTTTTGATATATAGATGAAGAAGAAAATGATGTAGATGAAGAAAATGATATATAGATGAAGAAGAAGGATTTGGGAAAAGAAAGGGGAAATTACCTATTTACCCATCACGTGCCAGGCATGTGATGTATTTAACGGGATTTTTTAACGATTGTTAGTGGGAGGGACCAAACGTGCAACCAAAGATAGGGTCCAGGGACTGGGTCCGAAGGAATTGTGACCCAGGGACTGGACCCGTTGTTTTGGAACAAACACAGGGACCAATTATGTAATTTACTCTAATTTTTTTTATTAGTCATTGATTGTACTTGCTAGTATTTATTTGAATTTACTATTATTGAATGATTGTTTGGAAAATTCGAGTTTGTATGCGGCATCTTATGTGTTTTGATAATAATCGAAAAAATAGTAAGATGTGGTTGGTAAAAGTCGACAACTAAATGTTAGTATGGTAATGTGTCAACATGTAAAAAAAGTCCGGATAGTGACTATGGTCGAGATGATGTAAAGATCTTAAGTAGTTAAATGTACGAAGTAAGTATACATTTTTCGTTCTCTAAATTATTTGAATTGCTATCAAAATAATAGATGAAAAATTGTTTGTTAATCACATGGTAACAATGAACAACTTTTATCTACAAAACATCACCATGACGATTGACAAGTAGTAGCGTTTTGGAAAAGTCTAAGAAAGGATTGTAGAACATTTCTTCTTCGGATTTGTTAAGTAAAACCTAACGACAAAATTGAATATTCGTCATTTGGTTGGCAATTTTTTCTCATATTTGTCTTTTTTACTAAACAATTAATATAAAACCGTTAAATCTGAGTATATAACGTGTGGAATAAATTGATCCAAACTCTACTCGACTCGCTCTAATAATTTGTTATTATTATTATTATTATTATTATTATTATTATTATTATTATTATTCCTTTTTAGAGAGATCATATACAACAAATCATATAATATTTACATTTTTTTTAGGTGCTGTTTGCAAGCATCAAAAACTCGAACTACGGACTCGGTCCGTGGTCTGCATGTTTGATAAGTTCATGAAAAGCTCGGACCACGGACCGAGTCCGTGATTTTGCCTCGAACTTGGTCCTTTAAAAAAAATCGCAGACCGAGAACGAAGCAAAATCACGGACTCGGTCCGTGGTCCGAGCTTTTCATGAACTTATGACCGAGTCCGTAATCCAAATCCGTAGTCCGAGTCTTTGATGATTGCAAACAACCTCTTAATAAGACTCTAACCCATATAACATATTGGTTGATGAGTCAACTCTTTGACTAGAAGCACATTAGTACCAACTCTAATAATATGATCTAATGGGTTTAAAAAAATACTCATCAATCCAATAGGTCGGCCCAATTACCTCCTTTACAATGTAATCGGTCAATATATAAATACATGAGATGATCTCGAAAATATATAAGACTGTTATTTGTTATCATACAAGTAAATAATGCGCCTTCACATGTTTCATGGGTTGTTATCATTCCATAATTTTATAAACACTATTTTATCAAAAGTATTTTGCTAAACACAATCTTATAACTATGTTTAATTTATTAAAACATACATTACAAGATGTTAAGTCACCGATATTATGAAGATACAATAAATTGACGCTTTATATATATATACTAGGAAATTAAAAGGCTGTGCGGAGCACAGCCCTGACTGATTATATATTCATAGAAAGATTGGAAGGAGAGGGCATCAAATATTTAGTGTCTAATATAATCATTAATATTGACGGAGACCTGTAACAAATGCAATCAATCATGAGAATTTGCTATTACAAATTACAAAATCATCTCTTATTCAAAAAATGGCTTAACATGTCCATCGAGTCGTTGACCAAAATTTATTAGATTGGAAAATACGTTTACATAATTTAGAGGCTTTATTTTGACATGTTCATTAAGCTTTTATGGATTGTCTTCAAATTATACATGCTCCAAATAGCATAGCATTCCTTGTAGCAATTTGTATCATCGTAGAACCTATACCCACAATAAATAAGTTCGAGAAGACATTATATTAGATAAAATTATTAGTGAAACCTCTCATCACATCCTTATTAAAGAAAATTTATCACAAGATTAGTTTATCGATGATACCTCATTGAATCAACGGATAAAACTCGATAGCTAGTAATTATAACACTAAATGAAAAAAAATATAAGATACTCACTTTGAGAAATTAAAATACCTCTTACTACCTAAGATACTATTATAATCATCTAATTTTTAAACACTAAGTAGGAATTTCGACCAAAGAGGTCTAGGATTGTGAAGATTATGATTCAAAACAGTGTGCAAAATGCAAATCCCAAAAGCAGCTTTAAGAGATGACATCAAAACAACTGCCGCAAGAAAATATAACTAAATTATGTTGAAAAATTAGTTTCCTATTACCACTTTCTAATTAAAGTTCTCTCGTCTTATCTACTATTAGTATTTATTCACATAGATTTACTTAATTTTGACGTGACCATTAGTAATGGTTTAACTTTGGCGACCTTGTCACATATCTGATTTCCAACTTCTACAGGTCATGAGATTGTTCAGGTTTTAAAACAAACTCCTCTTTCAAATGATAAGAGCTTACACATTTTGTACATTTCTCTAATAGCAATTTTACAAATTACATATTTTCTAGAAACTTCTAAGAATTTTTTTTTTTAATTTAACTCTTTGATAAATATAGTATTTGAGCTGATGTTATATTATTTATAATGTTAAAAAATTTAATCGAAGTTGAATTAAAGTATACAAATAATATATTATCTCTTATAATGATCTCTTGTAAGGAGTAATAATATCCCTTAATAATATATGTTAATGTCGATATCCAAACTCTAACGAATAGTGATTACACATAAATATTATTCATTAGAGATTTTCATTTTTTTTTATCTCTAATTAGTTTTATCTTTTATATTTTTTTACCCTTTAGTTATATCTTTTACATTTCATCCTTAACTTTTATCTTCTAGATATTTAGCTTTTAATAGTTATTTCTATCGTAAAATATAGGTAGATAAAACATCCTTATACAAATTTTTGCAATAAATTCTACAAATGAGAAACTTTCATTTCCTATTTTTTTTTTTACGTTCAAAGGTTTAAATTACATCGGGTACGTTTTTTAAAATATAATATATTCAATCAAACCAAAGGTTTATGAACATAAATTTTTTTTAAAAATGTATCTAACAGTCATAGTTGATTTTTTTTTTAATAGTACATGCTTTTTGAAAACAGTTATCAAAACTAACCGATTTTCTGAATTATCTATAAAACTATCCTAAACGTATGTACAACATGCGTACCATCAATATATCCACTTTTACTTTGAAGGAACACTCTTGGAAAGTGCGAATATTCAACATGCAAAAGTTTCTTACAACAAGCAAAAGTTCTTTTGTCAATTCGCACCTTCAACATGCTAAGTTACAACATACTTATTTACTTTAGCAAAACGCACTTCTTAAGGGTGCACCTACAATAAGGATTGACCCCATATTCATGGAGCTGGTACCTACATAATATATATTTGCTTGTACTGCCAAAAGTTAATAGAATTATTACAACAACAAATTTATCATGTCTTTTTATTTTTAATAGTAGAAAAATTTAATTAGTTTGGTGAAGCATGCATAGTTGAAAATATATTTTAAATATATAAACTATATAGCCTAAAACAATTTTACTACCCATCTAAAAATTTTAAATACTACTTCTTTCTTTTCAACTGTCTTATCAACTATTATGAAAGATTATTTGAATACTTTTATTTTAGGAGTTACATTTATGAAGTATAACGGGTGTAAATGCTTAACCGAATAAGCGAACCGAAGAAAACCGAAAAGAACGGTTAAACAAATTCTGATTTCCGATGAATCAGTAATTTCGGTTTCGGTTCAATAAAATGTTGAACGGTATCCGGTTTAAACACCCTTAATGTCGTCACGTTCAAAGAGAGATTGAGTGAAAAGTACCAAAAAAGGAGCATAAAAATAAAACCATAAAAATTTCAGTTATGTATGATTCTTGAACGACATGAAAAGGATTACATGTTACAAACTCATGGATGAAATTGACAAAAGTTTAAAAGAAAAATCATGAATAAAAATAGAATACCCATAAGTAAAATATCTACTTTTTCATGTTATATACATATACTTTTATAGCTAGTGGATTGTATGACGAGTAACAAATTACGTAAACAGTGAAAATAAAATCTGGAATACATAAACATTTCTAAAAACAGAAACATTGGTTTCAAGCTGAAGCCATCCAAAAGTTATTTGCAATTCCATATTTCCTATAATGAAATGAACACAATTCCACTTTCAAGCTTTGTATACACAAAAACACAATTATCTGGGCAACTCATGCACAACTAAACAGAGCTAAAGCTTATGATAAAAATAAAAAAACAAACACTAACATTATATAAATAAGTATCATCATGAATGTAGGAAGAAATCAAAATTACTAAAAACTATTATTGAAATTTAAAATGATCAGAGAAAGACAAACATGTTAGTCCATGACACTTACCTGCAATCGAAGGCTTTTCCTGTCACCCGCAAACAATTTTTTTTATATTCATCATGAAAAAAGCACTCAAGTCAAGAAACAAACTGTTGGCTTTTAATAAAATAGGAAAAGTTGAAAAATTAAAACGTGAACCAACCTGTTTAGGGGCATTCAATATCTGAGTCCATCTAATCCATCAATACCTACAAACGATTAAGCACTAAATTTAAGTATTGTCAGGAAAAGATTCATAAAAAGACTTTACGTTCATGCATCTTATGAGATGGTGTGTGTTTTAGAAATGGCACATATACATGAAGGTTGAAGAATAACATATCAAACATTTTATCAAACATGTTGTATGCGTTCTAAAATGTCACAAAAACAACATCAATCTATAAAAAACATAAGACAAAAAAAAAAAGGTCAGAATCAATATAATAAACATAAAACAAAAAATGAAGAAAGTAAAGAGAAAAATAAAATAAAATAGATGAATCGATAAAAGAAGAAACATACCATCGGGGATGGAGAGTGAGAGATTATAATTTCAAGGATTTTGATGATCATTTCTGCAAACAAAAAGACATGATATGAGTCGAAATTATAAAATAAAAAATAGAAATCAAATTTAAACCTAAAATTACATAAAAAAAAATAAAGAGAAAGAGGAAAATGTATATCTGCATAGATCGAACACAACTTTTAATCATGATTGAAAATAAGTGCAAAGATATATGTAAAGTTGGGGATAAGATTTACAAGCACTATAGGTAAATAGAAAGTTATGGGCTAAAGATATTGACAAGACCTAAATAGTTTTGTATTGTTTGTTCACATGATGAGTTTGAAATGAATATATTTTTTTAAAATAATTTTTCCAATATCAAAAACATGTGTCTATCTCTAAAGCAGCTTTAAAAGCTGAGTTGGCAACTTCCAAAGGATGTAACAGAAAAACAAGAGTTGTTTTTATAAATAAGGTAGATATATATATATATATATTTAGACATTTGATAACGACAGTCATATATGTTGTTTTTAAAAAGTAAAAGTATGCATAACTTGGGTGTATATTCGTAGCGAATTTGAGATCTCCAAGGTGTTGTTTTGTTAATCTATAAGGAAATTAAACATGTAATAAGAATAACATATAAGACTGTTATTATCAAAATACATATTTTTATATTAAACGTCTAGAGCTATGTTCAAGGTTGTAAATAACGTAAGACATGACGTGGCGACGAGGCCAAGCCTCAAGCTTTGTAAGACATGGAGACATGACATTTTTCAAGGCGCGACAAGGCGGCAAAATTTTAATAAATTTTAGAATTTTTATATATACTTGTATATATATTTACACTTATTAAGTTGTATCAATAAACAATAAATTAACAAAAAGTAAATGTTTTTACATTACAATATACATCTAATCTAAATATAGTAACCAATTAAACAAAAATCAATGTTTTAAAATTTTAATATACATCTAATCTAAGATACAATCACCAATTTATAATCAAACAATCTTTATAGCCAATTCAAATTCTTTTAACAGTTTTTAAGTGTTTTTTTTTCTTCATAACGCGTTACAAAGAACTTAGAAAATAACCCGTTAAAGCTCGTCATGGCGCGCATTTTCACATTTTTTAGACGCCACGCCTAACAACGATGTTTTACATATTTTTGTAACGTCAAGGTCACGCCTCTCGCCTTGGCTCACGCCATGAGTGGAAACCTTGGCTATGTTTAGCAAAATCCGTACCAAAACTTTACTTTAAACCATTATCAGAAATGTCATTTTTTTTTTCAGTCTAGAAGTCAAAAGTACCAAGTCAAAATGCTGTCATTTGCCGGCCAACACCATATTTTCCGGTAAAGATTATCATCAGACACAAATATTAATCTTTATTACAAATAATAATAATTACCCTAATTATATCATTAATCATTAATTATTACTAAATATATATAAAAATAAAATAATATTTAGGCGGATCTTTCATAGTTTTATGTTAATCTCTTTGCTTAATTCGTCAAACCAATATTTTCAACTCTCACACACAACACCATAACACACATTAAAACAACATATTGTGTTCATGTTAGTTTTATGTTTTAACTTATTAAGTTATTGAAGAATTGATTAATGTCTTTTGTTGTTGGATTGATAATTGGAATTGTAGTCGGTTTCGCGTTGATTTATGGATTTGTTCGATCGGAAAATGCTCGATCTAAGCGTAGATCGGCACTTGTAAGTTTATGTTATTTTTATGTTTAGCTTAGTTAGCTTAGGCCCGTGTTTAGGGACGGAGACAGGATGACGACAAAGTAGAGAGATGTCTAATTTTGTCAAATATAAAAAGTAGTTATATTTACTTTTGATATTTTGCCCTTTTAAAAATAAGTCTCGAAAAATTTGCACGTACGTGAATTTTTTTTATGTCGATTAAGTGTAAAAAGACCTAAAGATAAATACAAAGTAAGTTTATGCCTTGTAAAACCGGTAAACTTGTATAAAATGGTGTGATAGACGGGGATGTTTGGATTACCTTTAAAAAGGCTTATGTGTTAGCTAAAAGCCAAGTTCGTGTGACTTTAGCTAAACCAAATACCCTGTATTGACCCTTACCCAACAAATGTTAATTGTGTCGACTGTCGATAGAGTTTAAAAGTCCTGAAAATAATTAGGAAGTAAGTTTACTAGTTTATGACAGTATGACGTGAACTGAAATTTGTTATAAACTGATTATATGCAACTTATATGCATGCGTGGATCATATAGTTCGATTACCAAGTCAAGTTAACAAGTACGAAAACACATTGGGTATTTGTTAGTTGTTAACTCGACTGTTTTGTGGTTAAATGTGTTATGAAGGCAACGACAGTTGCTGCGTTTGCAAGGATAAGTCTTGAAGATTCAAAAAAGTTACTTGCCCCCGAGTATTACCCGTCTTGGGTTGTTTTTTCACAAAAACAGAAGTTGACATGGCTTAATTCTCATCTTACAAAACTTTGGCCATATATTGACGAGGTCAGTTAGGCAAGTTTGTCCCGATAGTTTAACATAAATACCTCATGATGATTATATGACTGTAACTTGGGTTGTAGGCAGCTTCCGAGCTTATAAAGGCAAATGTGGAGCCTATTCTTGAGCAATATCGTCCTGTCGTGCTTTCTTCGTTAACATTTTCCAAGCTTACTCTTGGTACAGTTGCACCCCAATTTACAGGTTAGACCAATAAATACTCTAAATGTCATTTTTTTTTTAAAAAAAATTGTAACTATTGTTAACGTGGCGTATGTTTTTTAGGAGTTTCCATTGTCGAAGATGAAAGTGATGGAATAACTCTGGAATTGGAGATGAACTGGGATGGGAATCCCGATATAATACTCAATGTCAAAACTAGACTCGGTGTGGGATTGCCGGTGCAGGTAACACCTAAATTTGTTTAGTCATCATTACTACTATTGGGTTCTTATTTACATTAAATTTGTGTTTTCGTTGTTTAGGTGAAGAATATTGCTTTCACTGGGGTTTTTCGGTTGATTTTCAAGCCACTAGTTCATGAATTCCCTTGCTTTGGAGCTGTGTCGTTTTCTTTGAGAGAAAAGGTACTTCCCATTTATCCTTTGAACTCGAGTATGACCCTTTTTGGAATGATTTTGTTTTTGGGATGTCGCATGAAATTTGCGACATTTTCGTTTTTAGTAACCTTTTGATATGTACTTAAATGTTCATTGCATCTTATGATTCGTGTCTTTGAAATTTTCCCGTATTTTTTCATTGTTAAAATTATACAGAAAAAGATGGATTTTACGCTAAAAGTAGTTGGAGGTGACATATCTGCTATTCCTGGTGTTGCTGATGCTCTTGAGGTGCGAGTTTCATTTCTGCATCCTGTTAATCTATTTTGTGATGTTTGTCGATTTCGTTCAATGTGTGATAAAAATGTTTTATTTACTTGTATGTTGCGCGTGTTTATATTCCAATTTGCAAGTATACATTAGCATCCAGTAAACGGTTTTCTTGTTTATGTAGAGTACCATACATGATGCTGTCGAGGATTCAATCACATGGCCGGTTCGAAAAGTTATTCCCATACTTCCTGGTGATTATAGGTATGGATGCAAAACCGAGAAACAAGTATAGTTTGGGGAAAATATATGACTTTCATCCCGTTTACATTTTAGCTGTTTTTAAATTTTCTCATTTGACCCGTTTGAGATAAAACACAACCCAAATCGAATCATTCATAACGGGTCGAAAATTTCCACCTATGATTTGTTAGTGACCTTGAACTGAAGCCGATGGGGACATTGGAGGTGAAGCTTGTACAAGCACATGGTCTAACTAATAAAGATTTTATCGGGAAATCTGATCCATTTGCTAAAGTATATATACGTCCCTTACGTAGTAGAATGAAGACGAGCAAAGTTATTGTAAGTTATCTTTATTCTTCCATTAATTTCGACATTTTGTTGTCTTATGCAACTAACAAATATGAACTTTTTCGGGTTACCTTTTATTTAGGACAACGATTTGAATCCAGTTTGGAACGAACATTTTGAGTTTGTAGTTGAAGATACATCCACCCAGCACTTGACGGTAAAAATTTATGATTACGACGGGCTTCAAGCTTCTGAACTTATCGGGTGTGCTCAAATAAAGTTGAGTGAACTTGAGTCCGGTAAAGTGAAGGACGTGTGGTTAAAATTGGTTAAAGATTTGGAAATTCATCGAGACAATAAAGATAGAGGAAAGGTGATAACTTTAGAGTTGCTCTCGTCTTTATATCGTGTGATATTACATTTGATTACATTGTTTCTTATAGTTATTGTTCGGTTGCTTGCTTTTCTGTAGGTGCACTTGGAGTTATTATATCGTCCATATGGTGTGGGAAACGGGTTTACGAACCCGTTTAATTCCAATATTTCTATGACATCTCTAGAAAAGGTTCTTAAAAATGGTATAAGTTTTGAAAATGTTGACCTAGTCGAGAACAAAAAAAGAAGAGTAATTATAAGAGGAGTGTTAACTGTCACAGTAGTATCCGCTCACGACTTACCGCCTGCTGATCTTTTGGGGAAAGCTGATCCTTTTGTGGTGCTCATCATGAAGAAAAACGGAACCAAAAACAAGACCAGGGTACGTTTCTATCTCTTACTGATGTTGTTCGTCCGTGAACATACATTTATCTTAAACATTGGAGTTTCTCGTCAATATAACTAATGTGTAGTTATGTTCTTAAATTGTAGGTTGTAAATGAAAACTTGAATCCAATTTGGAATCAGACTTTTGACTTTGTTGTCGAAGATGGTTTACATGATATGCTTATCGCAGAAGTGTGGGATCATGATACATTTGGGAAGGTGCGTTCATCGTTCCACATGTTCTCGTGATTTCATTCTTAACTTAAATATTGATCGTTTTTTGCAGGATTTCATGGGCAGATGCATTTTGACATTAACACGAGTTATATATGAAGGGGAATACAAAGACAGTTTTCAAGTTGAAGGAGCCAAAAATGGAAAACTCGTCTTAAGTCTCAAATGGTCACCTCAACCAATTTATCGGAAGTCTTAGCATCTTTGCATTCGAGTCTCCCTCATATACTAACGAGAAAAGCTCAAAGCTCTCGGGTAAAAGAATATATGTTATTGGTGCAGTTTTGAGTTTGCATCTTGGTTTTTTGAAAAATCGCTAACGGTCGTTTAAAAACGAATTATAAGAATCATACACCATAATTTCAATCACTCGATAAAACCTGTAAAATTGAAAGCCGTTTTTTGATTTATAGATTTTCTGGTTCCGATACTGACAAACAAACAAGCCCGAAAAACAGACAGTTAAATATCTAGGGATGACAATGGATCGGGTGAAGCCGTATCCATATCCATATCCACTTATATTTTCGTTATCCATAGAATATCCCATAAGATATTATTAAAAACAAAAATATTTGGAAAATATAACTTCAAAATAGGGTCAAAACTATAGTTTATCATATATATACAACTACAATACAATAAATAAACCTCGTTTATATTTTGATAAAAATGTGCTAAGTAAGTAAATAATATTAAACTATCTATTGTAATTAAGATGAATTATACGATAACTATGTTAAAATTTATAATTTTCTTAGCTAAACTAAAAGTTATCGTTTAGTATTCATTTTAAACTTAATAAAAAATATTCGATGTACATATTAAAAGTCCGGTATGATTACATCAAGTGTTTCAAGATCTATCTGGGGGGGCAAAAACAAACAGAAGAATCGACACTTGATTAAAGTTCAATACAGAATCACTTGAACCGTTTTTGTTTTTCACGAGGTATCAATTTTCTCGCTAGCCTTGTAATAAAGCATTTTCTGAACGTAAAACATCATGTATCCTTGTGCAGCCCTAACTATGCTCTCGTTCACTTGAGTCACCCATGTGTCATCACACTTATACCATTGGTTACTTAACCTCAAAAAAGTCGAATAGTGGCCAGAATCTAGTTTCCCTGAGTGTGTCACAACAGCAAATAACTCAAATTCTGAGGTCGTTTCGTTGGAAGAATCTGGTTCCCCATCAAACGCAAAAATCCTGTTCCCATATCGATTCCTTAATATGGAAGACGAGAGATAAGGAGACATGTCTAACGAAAAGGGGAATTGCAAGTAGCGGTCGACCTTCCTAGACATTTTCCTAATTGGGGAGTGCTCGAATCTTTTTATGTGAAAACACGAAACCAACGGGAGTTTTCTTATCGACATTTGTTTGAGGGATTCCTGTCTCACTTTACACTGCTGGCAGAAAAACTTCTGGTCAGAACCTAATCTTTCTGGTCTCGTGAATCGGTCCAGACACCCCATTAGTGTAGACATCCCTGAGTTTACGGTATCAGCACTCCCGTTGCAAGAATGTAGGGTGGTTTTGTTAGATGCTTTTCCCGAACCTTCCTTGTGAGGTACCAAATCCAACGAGATGTCTACACAAGGATCATAAGTGGTAGATGTAAAACCGCAAGCTGTGCACATGACATCTGAACGCAATATTCCAGAGAATACTCTATGGGCGATACAGCAGTCTCCGCTACCTACAAGCAAAATTAAAGTCATTAAGTTCATAGCAATGAATGCAATTTGTAACCAAAAATAAACTAGAAATATGATCGCAGCATATAAATAACACATCATCGTGACAAATATCAAGCAATGTTTCATCTACGCACAATAATTTTAGCACACTGAACGAGAAACATGGAGAAAGTTGATTACCAAAAACTGGAAATAGTGCGGGTTAAGTTAGCTGTGTGATCCACTAATCCTGAAAACTATATTCATCGAGTTGAAGTTATGTAGGAAGTTTGATAATCTAGTGACTTCTTCCAGGCTCCAGATTATCTGTATCAAAAGATAAAAGATCCTATCAATGGCAAGCCCAGGCGGGATTAGCAAAAGAAGAGACGTGACACAAGAAAATCCTAAGACGAACCCAAATAGGCTACGGTCTTACATTGAATGTCTTTGATTAATATGATCTTCTTACTTCTTATTTCTTAGTGAATAGAACCGTTGGCTAACTAGGAGTACTATAATCTTGTCAAGCCATATGGACACTTAAAACATTTTTCAGATCTTAGGGTTCAAGAAGAGACATGAACGAGTAAAAAAGAAAACTTAACCCGGTTAACACTCATATGAATTCAGTAGTCCAATTAACAGCAAACAGTTTATAGCTAACAACAAACTTGCAACAGAGAATATCACATAAAAATAACAGCAGAAAACAGTTTTAATTGGCTAAAATATACAAGACTAGATCAAACCAGCAGTACGCCAAATGGACATTCAGGATCGGGATAGGTCCTATGAACGGGTTTCTATTAACTAAATTTGACATATCTTCTTTCCATGTTTCTATGCTACACACGCAAATTAACAGAATCTGGATAATATGACACATGTACATAGTTACAAAGGACTGATATAACAGAAGTAAAACTGTCCTCACCTTGACTATGAGGTTTACGCACATCTTTTTCCACCTTTTCATGGATCCCGTCAAGCATAGAAATGAAAAATTCATGAGCATCCTGCTGCTCATAACTTGCTAGGTTTCCCGCGTGCTGCCACCAACTGAAAAAAACAATTGCAACTATAATTTTCAGCTAAATTTAAACAATTCTTTCACATTTTCAATAATCCCTACCATTAATTACCAACCCAATTTTTTTTTAAAAAGCGATTACGACAGCTACTATATTTTGTTCCAAAAAAAATAATTAAATACGACCATGACACTGACCCACTTTGAGATATTGTAACATGTTCCTATCAAATTTTCCTTTTTGGGGTCATCGATTCTTTTTGAGCCGGTAAAATGTCCTCAACAGGACCGTTCCTATCAAATTTTACACTTTATTTATATCTATTTCACATTGATTTAATCAAAACGTACATTAAACAAAATCTAATACAGACCTGTATAAAAATTTAGCAGGACTATACGGTTTCCGATCACCAGAAAACACAGCTGAAAACAATGCATCTGTATCACAAGCCAAACACAAACACAACTTCTGCGAAACTTTATTTTTTCGTTCATTCTTTCCACCGTTCTTCTGCTGACAAACAAACCGATTATGCCTATCACTAAGGAAATAATTCCGTAACGGCGGTGTATGCAACAAAGCTTGTA
Source organism: Senecio squalidus (assembly GCA_910822075.1). NCBI lineage: Eukaryota > Viridiplantae > Streptophyta > Magnoliopsida > Asterales > Asteraceae > Senecio > Senecio squalidus. The sequence goes on from CAJVGC010000060.1 coordinate 4,521,333, forward strand.
ATACAGAGTTCATAAAACAAGTGTTTCCTAAATTGTTTAAACCTTTTAGTCCTATAGGAAAGTTTGAATTCGACAATTCGTCGTTTCCAGGTATTAAACTAGAGCTAGTTCCTAATAAAGCGCGTTCTCGTGAATCCGGCGTCCACGGCCGATAATCCACGCGCCGCCTCTTCCTTAGGGTCTCCAGCCGCGGTAAGTTAAGCGAATGCGAATCGCGTTCGCTTAATGTAACGATAGCGGTATCGAAATCACGATCATACACCTGATCACAACATTTACAACAAAACAACTCGGATCGATCGATATCTACAACAATGTCATGCTCATGATCCTTTGCGTGTACATCACAAACCACACCATCACACGTTACACATATATACAATCTCGTCGGCGCGTGACCGCACGCGCCACATAGAAAAACATGATTACCTTCTTTTTCCCTCACGGCGGCGCGTGCCAGTGGTTTTTTTACACGAATGCGTTCGAGTATCTTAACAAACGCCTCAGCCGGATTTCGACCGGATTTGAAATCGGTTAAATGAGAACACGCCGGTGGAACGATCACAGCCGTTGATTGTGGTGGCGGTGGTAGAAATGTACGGTGGTGATGAATCTGGTCTGACATTGTGTATAGATTGATTTTCCCCAAAATGTTGTGGAATTAGGTTATGGTGTATGATCCATTTTGTTTATATGATGAGAGTGTTTGTTTTAGCTTATTGATTATCGGGTTTCGCTTATGTTTCATAAATTTATTTTGTAACTCGTAACATTTTTTATTTATATTTAAGTTAGATTCTAAACGTGTATACGTGTTAGAAATAAAAATAACTCGACTTTATAATAAAGCTTTAATGAATACATTAGTTAGTCGATCTCGTTTCCTGATATGTGAAGTTGAGATATTATTATTCACTAAGTGATTTATGAAATGAAGTGAGATTAATATATTTAATATCGTTGTGTTTGATTTTGGATCTATTGTTGTTATTTTCTATTTTGATTAAGATGCATAGAGACTAAAAATAATTTATTTTCTTTAAAATGTTTGAAAATTAGGTTATATTATGCTAGATTTGATTTCGTGTATTACGCGGATAGTATTATTACATGCATTGAATTATAAAAAATATTGCATAATAAGAAAAGAAAATTACAGGATATAAAGTTAATTAATAAACATAATTTCAAAGGTCGTAATATTTCTAAATTTTGATCTCGAACCCGCAAAAAGGCGTATAAAAGCCTTGCATCAGCGCGATCATTAGTTAGTCACGTTTTTTATACATACACAACATTAAATTAACACTAAATGATCAAATCCAACCAAATATCATAACTTATTCGTGTTTGTCTGATCGGTTGATGCACAACCTTTATTTTCTTTTCTTTCCATTATTCTTCCAACTTCACCACCTTTAACTTTCTCTCTGATAGTGAGTGATATTGCTTCCTCGTTGTAGTTGTCTCATGTGGCCCCTAGGTATTCGTCTCTAAGAGGGAGGGAATCGATTGGTAGTTAAAGGCTACGCTCAGAGGGAGGGAATCGATTACAATGAAGTTTTTCTCTAGTGGTAAAACATTCCTCCGTTGGCTTTGGTAGCACAGTTGGATCTTGAAGTAGTTCAGATGTACATCAAGACTGCATTTATGCATGGAGACTTGGATGAGGAAATATATATGGTTCAGCCAAAAGGGTTCAAAGTTGCTGGAAAAGAGAATGGAGTATGTAAACTTTGTAAATCGTTGAACGGATTAAATCAATCTTCAAGGCAGTGGAACAAGCGATTTGACAAGTTTATGTTAGAGTCAAAGTACACAAGAAGCAAATACGATTGGTGTGTGTGTATTTGAAGAAGCTACAAGGTGGGTCCTTCATAAATCTTCTACTATATGTTGATAGTTTCCCAAAGTCTGGCGGAGATTGAAAACTTGAAGACTCTACTGAAAAGGGAATTTGAGATGAAGGATCTTGGTGAAGCATAGAAAATTCTCGGCATGGAGATAGTCAGAGACAGAAAATTGAGGAAGCTCTGTTTGACTCAGAAAGAATATTTGAGAAGGATGCTAAAGCGTTTTGGAATCAATTACAAGACCAAACCGGTTAGCACTCCACTCGCTCCTCATTTTAAGCTCAATGCTACTATGTCACCGAAGAATGATGCTGAAAGAGATATAATGAAAAATATACCATACGCAAATGTTGTTGGTAGCTTGATGTATGTTATGGTGTGTACTAGACCAAATATTTGCCAAGCAGTTGGGGGGGGGGGGGGGGGGGGGTAGTAAGCAGGTATATGCATAACCTAGGAAAGGAACATTGGCAAGCTGGATATTATTGTACATCCATAAAACAGTAGATGTTAGGTTGGTATTCGAACAAGAAGATAATCAGTGGGTTATTGGATACTGCGATTCAGATTATGGCGATGATTTAGACAAGGTAGATCAACTACGGGCTATGTCTTTACTCTCGCAAAAGCTCTGATCACTTGGAGGTCTACTTTACTGTTGCTCTGTCAACCACAAAGCAGAGTATATGGCAATCACAAAGGCTATAAAGTAAGCACTGTGGATTCAAGGTGAATTTGAAATCAATCAGAAGTTTGTCGAAATTCACTGTGATAGGCAAAGTGCAATCCATTGAGCGAAGAACCAAGATTATCATGCAAGGCCGAAGCACATTGATGTTCGGTATCACTTCACACGAGAAATACTAGAAGAAGGTGGAGTTAGAATTCAGAAAATCCATACCACTAAGAATCCCGCGGATATGTTAACAAAGGTAGTGGTGGTGATCAAGTTAAATTTTTGTTTGAAATTGATCAATGTTATGAAAACCTAAATACACGTTTCAATATACGTAAAGGTAGATATTTGTTGGACTAGAGGCTAAATATTGATATGGTTGGAACTGAAACATTACCATAGGTTGGAAGTGGTAGATTTTTTTAGGTTAGAGGTCGGCACATATTGCCATTCTCTCACATATGTGAAAGACACAAATTGAGGTGAATTCATGCCTATAAATATGGCATATCTCATTGTTTATTATCATCCCAAAACACAAAACCGGGTTATATTATTTTATAAAAATAGGATTATTACTTTAGTTATGATTGTCACAAAATACATGCAATAATACCGGATCGTATAATAATATAGCTTTAGTAAGTCTGGTATCAAACTCAAAGAACGGTGTATTAATAAATGTAAATTTAAAACTAATAATTAATCTAAACTAAAGCAAGTAAAAATGGGAGCGTTTTAGTTCCATGCAAACGTATTTTTAAAACTAATAAATAACTAAAACAAGTAATTAAAAAGTGAATTGTGGAAACCATTGTTCGAAATTTTTTTAAGAATACTCAGATGATTAAAAGCAATGATTATCTGGATATTACGTTTTACTTGAATTATGGATAATATGAATATGTTTGAATTAGTTTAGCTGTGATTTCATAATTAACTAGACCTCCTATTAGAGTCGTCTAATCCTACAAATTAAGAAAAAAATGTACGAACATAGTCGTCGTACATCAAGAGCTATCTTAGATTTATACACCCTAATTTGTGCATTTAGTTCAATATTATTAAGACTTTAATTTGTCGACTACGAATTAACAAAAGTCCCAACAATTCAGTTACGATAGGGATGTCATGTTCTTTTAACTTATTAGGTTACTATTATTCTTAGCCTATCTCAATTCAGTCTTAGGCTACTATTATCTAACAAGTTAATTGTAAATAACTAATAAACCTTTACGAACACTAGTTATGATATAAGTTTACTAATAACGCTAAGTAGTTAACCTAACAACTTTAAATAAACATGGATTGCGATTAAACATTAAATAACAAAGGAAAAACTAATTTGTCCAGATATAAACTTAATTAACCATAATATCAAGATCAACAATCCAAACAATCACTTTAAGAAGTTTAGTCCATGTTGGATTGGATTAAATCAGAAAAACAAACAAGATTCATAGACATAACGTTGTAAGTTTTAACTAACATAAACAAACCAATGATAAGCAACCTTCAACACGATCAAACGATGTTGATCATGGCTTCCAAGCACTTCTGGAACTCCAAAAACCATTCTTTGCAGTTGTTTTGTCAACTTTGATGGTGGAAAAGTGGAAAAAGGGATGTTTAATTCGTGATCGTCTGGCCGAACTTCCCGCCGGTTGGGCTTCTCCAGCCATCGGTTGGCTTAACTTCCGTGCGCGCTACGCTTTGTTTGACTCATAGCTGATTTTTTGAGATTTTGAGATTAAGCCGTCGGCTAAAATAACTCAGCCGTCGAATGGAGTGGTCTGATGAACTTTCTTCCAAAATGTAAGTTGTAGCTTTCTCTTTCTTCTTTCTTCTCCAATATGAATCAAGTAAACCAGACATCGTATGAAGAAGTTATGATCAAAACGGTGAAGGTGCGTAAAACACTTTTCACGTATTATCTTCAACTTTGATTCTTTATAGTTTTTCTTCATTTAAGCTCCGTTTGCTACTGTTTTCAATTCCATTTTGTTCCATGATCCAGGTTTAACTCTTATCTGCACATATGAATGAAAACACTACCCAAATCATAACAAAATATGAAAAACAAAAATATAAATGAGAAATATGATTAAGAAAATGTCAATTATTTTAAGTATATCACAAGTGTCATAGTTTATTTTTCTGTTCATATTTTGTAATAGATTTCTTAGTTTTAATATAAGAATTGTTTGGTAATTTTTTGGTGTTCATTTGATAGCCATTTTGTTAGTATTCACCATTGTTTCGCAACAGAAAGTGAAATAAACTCTAAATGTTTAAATATCTTTCATTCTATTTCTCTTTTTTCTATTCACTTTTACCAAACATTTCATAAAATTAAATTGTACAAAGTACAATTCATTATGGGCAATATCAATATACATTGAGTTTTATAATTATTTTACGGGTTTTATTCATCACGGACACGATAAATAAGTCATTTTAATTATAAATGATAAATATTTTATTAAAATAAATATCAACAAATTTATAACAAAATCGTAATTCATCTTGCATAATCTATTATTTGAATGAATATCAAAAACCTTATTTCATATACAAAATTGTTAACCTATTTACTTATAGTAATAACTAGTTTAAAGGCCCGTGGCCATCCCTAAAAAATGTTTCAATATTTCATAATTAATCTCAATCAAATTGTTCAATCTAAATGAAAACATAAGCGCAAAACAAAAACATTTAGACCATAAATGACCAAAAAAAAAAAAAAATTCTTCGTCCTATTTTATTTGTACACTTTGACTTTTTAGAGTCTTTTATTTTTAACTTTAATTTTATTTATAATTTTTTGTGTTATATATTACTAGATTATTGTCACGCGATAGCGCAGAAAAAAATAAAAATTGAATATTATATTTAATTTATTATGAGAAAATAATGTTATACGTACAATACATATATATTTTTATGTTTATACACATGTTGTTTATAATTATAATAACACATAACACATTTACTTTTATATACATGTTTTGATATTTTGTATTATTAGATTTTAGAATAATAATAAGGTAAATCATAGTTCAAATTGAACGATTCTATAAATAAATTATAATTATGTTTTTTATTTTAGTAGAGATTGAATGAAAAAGAAAATGTAATTATGTATTGTAAAAGGGTATAAAATGAAAATAATATTTGATGAAATGATCAATCTGATCTAAAGACTGACATTAAAGAAGTTAACCCTCCAAGGACCTTACTTTGTCATATGTCATTTAAGTCTTCTCTTTTCTTATATATTAAAGATAAAGATTAAAGAGTTGATACAAACTATACGAATGGATTATTGGTATAATTTTTATAAATATTATATAACATAAAAAATTATTTAAGATGAAAGTTAAAAAAAGAAGGATTTTAAAATGTCAAAGTAAATAAATAAAATGATGAATTTTTTCGTCGCACTACCAACTACTTTATAAATTCGATCGATTAATATACTTATGACACAACATTTAATAGATAGAAGAGGATTTGTAGACACGTGGACAAGGAAGGATGAGGAGCTGCCACAATAGAACAACCCTATAAAATTAAAGTTTTTAACTTTAATATACACAAAGCACCGATGTTTGTAAGACTGTTTCTAGCTTCACTATCAAATCAGAATGACTATAATATTCGTACTTTAAGCATAAAACAAAACGTTGAGAAAACTTATAGATCTGATAAACAATAAAGTTGTAAAATACTCCGTATAACATAAGAGTTTGGATTCGTTGATCGGAGAAATCACCCGTCAATCGTTGCCATAGATTTCTAATAGGAATAAAAAGTGTAATCTTGTTTGGCTAGAGTGTATTAGCAAATCCAATTTGTACTAATTCTTTTTAACTCATATGTATTATTTGTGCCTCTAACTCCTTGCTAGTGTGCGTTTTTATGTAAATATGTTGTTAAAGAAAATTTCTCCTTGTTGTATTCAAGATTTTTATATTCTAACTCAATTCAAAGTAGTAAAGAAGCATAAGTGTAGTACCATATCACTAACTTATCAAAATCTGTCTAATCTTTCTAATAATTTTTATATGTTTCAACAATCCTCTTTGAGTTGCATGATGTCCACCTTAAATAACTTGGTATACTTTTTATATTTCTATTTACTTTCTTAAATATTTCCGAAAGCATTTCATACATAAAACAAATATAGTTTAACGACAATCTAAGTTACCAACATAATTGCATTCTATGTAATTATCAAAAAATTGTTGACTAAGAATTGTGCAACAGAAATTACAAACATAAAATCTATATACTTTAAATATATACTCCCAAAATAATCTAACACAAATAATAAAAATAAAGTCACTTCAATCTAACTTCAAACATAATTACACTTGATGAGTCTACTTAAAAAGTCAATATAAGATCGTACATATTAGAAAGCATACCAATCAATAAGATTAAAGTTACCTTTATACAAATTACAAAAGTTAAGTTTACCTTTAATACACGCTCCTAAACAAGTAATGAAACCCAACTTCTTCCTTCGTGTTAGATCCATCGCTCTAGTTAATAATCAACACCAAACTCATGTATAGCCTCAATCCCTCTTCAACACGTTATTCTTGATCACTACCATCACCACTAGGTTGTCACGATCCTTAAATAAAACAACTAAAACATTTAAGAAGAAGGGGGGGGGGGGGGGGGGGGGGGGGGGGGGGGGGGGGGGGGGGGGGGGGGACAGATGTAAGTATATGGTAGACAAAGTCTTTTTTGAGATCGATCTTATAGGTAGACTAGGAAATTAAAAGGCTGTGCGGAGCACAGCCCTGACTGGTTTTATATTCGTAAAAAGATTGGAAGGAGAGGGCATCAAATATTTAATGTCTAATATAATCATTCATATTGACGGGGACCTATAACAAATGCAATCAATCGCGAGAATTTTCTATTACAAATTACAAAATCAACTCTTATTCAAAAAATGGCTTGACATGTCCACCGAGTCGTTGACCAAGCTTCATGTCTGGTCATTTCCTTCATTTGATTCTCACCAAGTATCTCTTCAAGAAATTTTAAATAAGTCTCGAGATTTGGCAGAATAAGAAGGCGGACCTGCAAAAATGTTGAGAATGACAGTCTTTAATATTTATTTTGTCTACGGACTATTGTTTTGCAAACGGTTTACCACATGCGGTCCAAGAGCTGCTAGTCTTTGAACAGCACCGTAATGTTGAGTCAAAGCCCGTTTCCGATCCAAAAATGATTTAAGTAATGTCTTAGTCAAACGTGTTTGGAGGCTACTATAATTATGCCCAAACCTGCAAAATATATTGCAATTTATAAATTGTTAATTCAAAACATAATATCGGCTGATAGTAAATATAAGGCTGAAGAATTCAAACTTTTACAAATAGTGGCAAGAAGTTTGGCAGTGAAGTCTCGAAGTTCCCAGTGATTATCAGCGATTCGATTTCCTAACCTTTTGCAACGATACAGGTTACGACAGGTGGCATCAATTGGTGCAGCTGCAGAATCATGCAAGATGTTATATTAAATTCCCAAACATAATTATATAATGATGAATGAAAGTTCACTACAGACTTACATATGGTTCGACTTGTACATGTGGGTTCTGAAGAAGAGTCCAAACAAGCCGCATTAAAGCAAAAACCAGTTGGAAATCATTTAAACCCCGAGAAACCTGAAATTTTTGTTACTTAAATTTCAATAATTAAAAAAACATAGTAATCTGTTAAGTATGCTTAATTGAAAATTTAGCCTAGCAAGTACCTCATCCTCAATAAAGCATGTAAAGTAAGGAACTAACGGATGGAGTCCAGAGTCGGTGGCCAAACTCGTTAGTGCTTCCTTGAACAGAACAGAATCAGGCATGCTTACAGCCAGCTCGGTAATTTTATTGAAGTATAGCTGCAACAACAAAATGAGCTTCATAATGGTAAAACAAATTCTAATATATGAAAATAAAAACAAAAAACTGTATAATTTACCTGAAGTTCTCTAGATAAGACATGTTTGACAGGCACTCTAATGTCCATGGGCAGTTCCTCACTCTTTTGCTCGGGCTTTTTGGTCTCTGGTAAAACATCAATAACTGCAGAGTACCCATAACATCTCCAAATGTCAGCTCTGCCACAGTGAAATCATATATAAAGTACAAATTTATGTTTTGAAATTTGCATACATGTTCAACACACAACTGTTTTTAACTCCACTTAAGATAGAGTTTTTTGAAACACTATATTACTTCATCCAAATGAAACGAAAAAAAATTCTAGTTGGGATGATAAACAGATTGCAAACAAATCTTACTTGGTTCTGGCCATCACTGTAAGTGCAACGTCTTCGTATCTTGTAACAATATCATAAATAAAATCCAACGATAACCGCTTCTTCGCTATAACTAACGTCACCAGGGACATAACATAAATCTGAACAAAGCAAAAGAGAAAAATAATGTTGGTCTGAATATGAAAAACAATTGATCATATTTTCCCTTCGGAACAATAAGATACATTAGATGTTGTAGGATGAAAGATAAACTTGTCAATATAAATGGACCTTAAGCTAAGAACACAGATACTTGAAAATTAAACAACCGTTTTAGAAACAATAGAGTGCTCGGACATGCTTGTTAACCGAACAAATAATATGTTTGAGAACAAGAATGTATAAGTTTTAACACCAAGGACTTACAGGGTCATGAATCATTAAACCACATGGGTACAATACCAAATTAGTTTAAGAACCACCATCGTAAGCATTATTATAGTGAATCACAAACAAATAACAAAAATATAGTTTAAGGAAGGAGATGGAAATTCATATCTCCGTCGGTTGCCGCCCAGTTACGCTACCTTGTGGTTAAAAAAGTATAATTTTACATTAGCATAATATTTTGATGACATGATAAACATCAGTAATAAAGAATGAATCCATATACATACCTAAATAGAGGAAAAACATATCAAGAGAAGAAATATTGTTACGAAACTGACTTGAAATCGGCATCTGAATCTGAATTTCAAGAAACTTAAGCCTTAACATTATCATTAACTCATCATCCTCTGCCTTGGAACACATTAAACTGGAATCAAAAAAAAAAAAATTCAAAACTATTATATCAAGTCGAAATCCAAAATATTAAAAACATATATACAAATAAAATAAATCCTACAAGTGACTTACAGAGTTACAGATTTATAATAGCTGTGAAAAATAGAGAGAAAAGGCGATTATTTGATAGTAGAAAGTGATGGGCCGACAGAGGTTGTGTATGAAAGAAATTTTGGGGCAATCGATTTCATTGAAATACAGAGGGCAATAGTGTCGTGGGTATGGTTATGACAGAGATGGTAAAAAAGTCCTCACCATCACCTAATTTAACCTTTCTTTATTCTTCTTTTTATCTTTCTTTATATCTGCAACGTGTAAATTTTCAAAACACCACGTGGCATCATATAAGTAAGCTACAGAACTTTAGGGGTTGATTTTATAAATAAGGTAGATATAGATATAGATTTGGCGGTGGGTCTTAAAGAACCTTATCTAGATTGTTGTGTTTTTTTCATTATCTTTTGTTGAAAGCGTTTATGGAAATTTAAATAATTCCATGTGTTGATTATTTTATATTTACAAGTTTTCGTTGTCAATCAAATTAACAAAGTTTTGTCCGTTAAGTTTAAAAAATATATTAAATGTTACTTATTTATATCTCTTCTTTATGTTAGCCCATATCATGTGGAGAGCATAAGAGTTAGCGATATATTCTAACGACATCTACATAAAGGTCAATCAACGTTATAATTTTAATGTAAAAAACATTAAGCGTATTTTTAAAGTTAAACGACACAAACCAGAAGAACGTTTTAAAAACTTCAAGTAGAAATCTCTTGGTAAAATTGCAACCACGCATATAATGCTTAAAACTTAAAGAGTTAATTACATAAATCGTCCTTATTGATTTACTAAAATTAAGGATTTCGTCCCTAAGTTTAAAACATTGCATAAATCGTCTACTTTTGGAAACTAAATATGGATATCGTCCTTAAAATGGATGTCCGTTAAAATTTTCCGTTAAAATCATCGCTAACTATTTCACATTTCGTCCCTAAAATGGATGTCCGTTAGAAATTAGGGACGAAAAATGTAATTAGTTTCCAAAGCTGAACGATTTATATAACGTTTTAAACTTAGGGACGAAATCCGTAATTTGAGATAAACCATAAGGACGATTTATATAATTAACTCAAACTTAAAAGAGCTCTATATACGAAACAAAGACTTTAGCTTCAAGCAAAAATGGAGCTCCAACTTCTCTATTCTCTAGTTTTTTTCGTTGCTACCATCATCTTGTTCTTCATTTTTTCGCGTTTCCGTAGCTCGAACTCACTCGAAAAACACAATAACCTTCCTCCACAACCATGGAAGCTTCCTCTAGTTGGACACTTGCATCATCTTTTAGGAGCACCACCACATCAAGCTCTTGGAAATTTAGCTACAAAACTAGGACCTATCATTCATCTACAGCTCGGTGAAATCTCTTCGGTCGTAATCTCATCGCCTTCTTTGGCGAAAGAGATCATGAAAACGCACGATCTCTCTTTCGCAGACAGACCTAAGCTTCTTAGTATCGAAATCGTTGGATATAACTACAAAAATATCGCGTTTTCCCCATATGGAGACTACTGGAGACAAATGCGTAAGATATGCATCTTAGAGATTCTTAGTGCGAAAAAGGTTCAATCATTTCGATCTATTCGTGAAGGGGAGTCATGGAATCTTGTTGAGTTTATTACTATGCAAACATCAAGAACAATAAATCTTAGTGAAAAGATTTTCGCCATGATGAACACGATCATATGTAAGGTTGCGGTTGGGAGTAGATACACGGATCAAGCGAAGCTTGTTTCGCTCATTGAAGAGCTAATATATTTATCTAGTGGTTTTGATGTTTCTGATATATTTCCGTCTTTTAAAGTACTGGATCGTCTTGGTGGTACGAGGATAAAGTTGATGAAGATACGTGAGAAGATGGATGAGATTTTTTGCACCATCATTTCCGAGCATCAAGAATATTTAGCAGGCGGACAGAGAAACCGCGAGAATGAAGATATTGTTGATGTTCTGTTGAGGCTGCAATATGATGGTGGGCTTCAGTTTCCATTAACTTCGGAAAACATCAAGGCGATCATCTTGGTTAGTATTCTTGTTTCACGAGAACGTTTATTTCGATTAGCTACTAAAAAATATTATGGCACAGGATATGTTTATAGCGGGCACGGGTACTTCATCAGTGACGATTGAATGGGCAATGTCTGAATTAATGAAGAACCCAAGAGTGATGAAGAAACTGCAAGTAGAACTCAGACAGAAACTCAACGGAAAAAAGAAGATTTATGAATCGGATATTCAAGAACTAAGCTACCTAAAGCTAGTTATCATGGAAACTTTACGGTTGCACCCTCCTCTTCCGTTATTATTACCAAGAGAGTGTAGGGAGAAGTGTGAGATCGGCGGATACAACATTTCTGTCAAAACAAAAGTTATGATTAACGTGTGGAAAATAGGACGTGATCCAGATTACTGGATTGATCCTGAAAGTTTCGTACCAGAGAGATTTAGCGAGAGTACAGTTAACATGATGGGAAAGGATTTTGAATACCTCCCGTTTGGGTCCGGAAGAAGAATGTGTCCGGGTATTATGATGGGGTTGGCTAATGTGGAGCTTTCTCTTGTGATGCTACTCTACCACTTCAACTGGGAACTCCCTGGTGGAGCGAGATCCGAAGATTTGGATATGAGCGAGTCTTTCGGGGGCACTCTTAAAAGAAAACATCCCTTGCTTTTAGTCCCATGCCCTTACAACACCAACAAATGATGAACCTCCAGTGTATCAATTTGTTTATCGATGTATGTTTATTAGAGTAAATAATAAGAGTAAATATTGTACTATAAGGAACTGCTTATATTTCGTTACCCAAACAAGTCACTGTTTATCAAGACGGAAAATATAACAGACTTTAGTACATTCATATGTGATTTTTGGCACGAATGAAATGTATCATAGAGTTTGGTTCCAAGTGATTCTGAAACCAAACTATATGATTCATGTAATTCTATTTTCACCAATAACGAGGAGGTTCTACAGAGCAATAGTGTTGATAAATTTCCGTTTAGCAAAAGCCAACCACCACTTGTTTGGAGTTCCATTAGGTCTGTATGCAACGCTCAACAATCTCCCACTTGTTTCTTCTCTTATTTGCTTCAAATAATTCCGTAATAGCTCTGTAATACAAAATATAACAGATATCAACAAGAATTATCGAAACATATGATTTATTATCCATATACTTGTACTCTTGACAATTAATCATTTCTGTTTCTCAATAATCAAATGATTGGCTTAAACGGAAACATGTCAAATGGGTTGAACCAACTAAAAGTCGTTAAAAGTGTAATATCTTCTAGATCATTTTATAATGAAAAATAGATTATTTAAATAATAAATATTGTAATCATATTTGACACGATCACTACACGATCATTAATCATTTCTGTTCCTCAGCAACACAACCTGGTACGTTTTTGACCCGTTTACCCAACCCGTTAACATAAACTTAGTACAAAGAGTTTTACCTGCTTCTTGCTTGGACCCAGCTAATGGAAAGAGTCCAGGAAAAGGGAAACCGGATTCTCCAGGAACAGGTACATCTTCCAAACCGAGGTTTATAATGGCCTTTGTCCCTTCAGCCAAGGTTCTGCAGCCTTCAAGCCTCTTCAAAGCGATATTTATATAAAATGTTAGATATATTAGGAGTTTATCAGCTGGGCTTTGGATGTCAAAGTTCTTGAAAAAAACATTCGCCCTAAAGAACGTGATTGATTCATCAATTATATCAGTTGTGGCTGCACAAACCTAAAAAATATCAGATTACAATCGACTGATTGAGCATGCCAAATCAATGGTTATCGAGTATTTATATCAAAGATTTGACCTTGATCTGAAACAGGAGCAGGTCCTCTTATGTGACTTTTTAGAGGAAGTAACGGGCACCCACATGCTTTCGTAATTCCTTCCTCATCCACAAATGTAGAGTGGTAAACCTAAAAAGTAAAAACCAAACAAACGTGCATATGAGCACCTCCACTAAGGAATAACTAACATACTACATTCTTCGTTCCGTGTACATTATAGTTGGGATAAGTGTTTAGAAATGTATCCAACTTTACTTGGAAATCAGTAGTATATATCCAACTTTAATGAGCCTATTATATGTATCTAACTTCCAAAAATCGCTAATGTATCTATCCGCCTACCTGGACATATGATCAATCCATATAAGTAGCTACATGAGGTATCACGTCACAAGTTTGCAAAGGTTTAACTGGTCAAATACATACAATAACGACATCTAAAAGTTTGATACATACAATAGATTCATTTAAAATTATATATATTATAATTGGCCACTTGCCACGTAAGTGTTTAATTGCCTAATTGGTCAGATACATATAACAACGATATTTGAAAGTCAGATACATACTATGATCAACAACTATAAGGCGTAAAACGTAACGAAAACATAAAAAACAAATCAGGAGATCGAGTCTTGTTACCATGTTTAAGCTTAGGTCTAATGGAATCCACTTCCTGCAAATTAAAATATATCAACAATTAATAAATCATGTTCAAGAACACAAATCCAAACACCTCCTAATTCCTAAATATGAATATTGAGGAACATAAATACCGTATGAATTAAAATCAGATCGAAGATGGGTTCCGTTTATTCCGACCAAACCCAACCTAGGATCCCCTTTGAGTTTGGTTTTTTTTGCTTCAAAGACAATGCTTAAACATTTTTTTTAAGTTTTGGTTATGAGGGATGTTTGTTTTAGCTTACATTTAGGCAAAGTTGTGAATAAGGAGTCATGATCAGATACGGTGAGACATGACTGACGTTTTTTTTTAAAGAGTGACAATATCATAAAATTTTAATATATTTTATAACTAAATTATTGTCCCGCGATAACGCGTGTAAATATAGACAAAAAATTGAATCGTAAACTTTATTTTATGAATTTGTTCTTTTAAGTTATTATGAGTCGACCATATTGCACATATAATAACAAATATATATTTATGTTAATACACATGTTGTTTATAGCTATAATAACATATATATCAATATACATCTACGTTTATACACATATTTTAATATTTTATATTAAGAGATTTTATAATAATAATAATAATAAGGTAAATCATAGTCCAATAAGAGACAAATATTTTTTTTATTGTAGTGGTGTGAAATTGAAGAAAAAATGCAATTATGTATTGTATAAGGGTGTAGATGAAAAAGATATTTGATGACATCATCAATCTAATCTAACGGTTGAAATCAAAATATTTAACTAATCCGACGGACCTTAATTTGCCATGTGGCATTTAAGGCCTCTCTTTTACATACATTCGATTAATAAATGTTTATATTACCTGAAGAAGAAGATGATTGAAGATGACCGAATGATTGAAGATCCGAAATTGAAAATGGAATTGGAGATAAATGAGTCGATTTATTGAAATGGAATTCAGAGGCATGTTTAATAAAAACGACGGGAAATTGAATCGGGTAGATGACGTCATGTTTTTGATCGGATGGTTGAGCTTAATAGTTAAAATCAATCCAAGGGGTTTTACTTTGTCACGTGGCATTTAAGGCCTATCTTTTATTATATATTAAATATTAAAGATTTTATATATGTTTTTACTATTTTTAAATTATATAACTATAAAAAATCGTTGTTTTCATTATTTAATATACATTCAATCTAAGATATAGTAACCAATCTACAATTAAATGATCTTTATAGCCATTTTAAACTATTTTTAAGTTTTTTTTTTCAAATTTATGTAACGCTTTACAAAAATCTCGCGTTAAAACGCGTTATGGCGCGCCTTGATACGTTTTTTGGACGACACGCCTAACAAAGACACCTTGCATGTTTTTCGTGAAGGCAAGTCACGCCTTAACGTCATGGCGCGCCTTGACGCCGCCATAATGCGTTTTTTAGAACCTTGCATTTAGGTCTATTTCAGCGAATTTCTTCACACCTTTAGTTAAAAATGGCTTTGCGACTTGTTGAAAGACAAAGAGTGTATGTTTGTTTAATACAATACACACATAATGTAAGGTGGGGTTCTAGGGTAGTGCACTTGTGGGGATGTCGTTGACAAGGTTTATAAATATATTTCATAAATAATTTGTATGTTCAACATGAGTAACAGCATTAGTTGCTTGCAAATGTTGTTTGTTGAAGCTTATTGTTAAAGATTGTTTGTTAAATCTTATCATCGATGTTTTTGTCACTTAAAACTCATCGTCGACAGTTTTAGACCTTTAGACCTTTAACTGTTGGTAACCATCCATAACCTCTGCGAACTGTTTTTTACACTGTTGTAATCGTCGATAACTTCAAAAGTTCTAGGAAGTTGAACAAACATGAAGTGAAACCCTCTAATTTCTTAAATTGTTCGTGTTGTTCAAAACAACTTAGAGAATTTCATAATACCTAACACAACAATACGGTCAAAATGTTTCTATTAGAAAATGATCTCCGATACACGATTGATAGAGTATATTCGGTCATTGATTTTATACACCCTATTAACTTCCATATTTTTAACACCTTTCTATCACCCAATGTTGTTTAGTAAGACCAAGAACTTTCTTTTAGGTTAAATGAGATCATGTAACTGATTCAATGTCTCATCTTAGTCGTATAATCGAATTGAAACGGAAAGATTGTGACTCTTGCGTGTGTCATAATGCTTAGAGTTCATTACGAGTTGTTTGGTTAACTAATAATCTACGAGTCATACATCACTTGTATATTCAGACGACAAACTTAACGCATAACATTGTAAGACTAGAAATGACTCGTGTTTGTTAATATTAACACCTTTCATATTAAATTATAATTTCCATTATTGTACGTTTGCGTTCTTTTCCTAAAGATTTTACACCCATATCGAATAATTTACAATTTGAAGACTAAAAAAAATCCACAAATGCCCAAGAATGGAAGGTAATAACTACCTATACATACAACACCATTATCAGGTTATATCATGCTCGAAAATGATGATGTAAAGTGTACGGGAAGTCCGTGAGGGTCTCACGTTGACGAGCTAACTCATGAATATCCCTCACAATGTCAAAAACTGCCTCCGGTTGAGCTAGTTTGAGTGCATTCTCCGCCATTCTTCTATGCTCGTCTGCATTTGTACTAAACCATCCCGACACTATTCTAGCGGTCTCCCTTGAGCTTCGGGTGAACACACCAGCACCGTTGTTAACCACATACGGAACGTTTCCTTTTTCCTGTTAATCCATCCGAAAATAAATATTTTGTTATTATTAGGTGTAAAATTACTTATATACCCTTGTATTGAAGATGTTAAAACACTGACAAGATATAATAACTAAAATGGGTGTACTAAAGCGCTTCTAGCCCAACGATATGTGAGCTAAAGAGGTAGTGAGTTCAAGTTTCGTAAGGTATACAAGTGAGAATTATTGTGTGATATGTTGTACATGTCTTTCTAAAAAACGTTACTGAATGTGTGTAGTTTTCCATACTTGTCCTGGAATATAGTCGTTTAGGATCAACGGGAGCCCTCTGATCAATGCCTCCGCAATAGTACCAGGACCCGCCTACAAAATCCAAAGAAAGGTAAAAAAAACGGAAAAAGGCATAGTTCCGTATAACTAGAAGTATAATAACTTGAATCATACTTTGGTTATAATGCAGTCACAAGCACCCATCCATTTTTGCATCTGTTTCTCAAATCCTCTAACCTACAGCAAAAACATGGAAACGAAAACATATGAATATAGCGTAAAAAGAGTGTTATTTAGATTTCGCTTAAAATACAGTTAACTACCTTAACAGGAATCTTCCACTCTAGAAATTCAAGAGACGATGCCAAAGATTTGTTTCGTCCACATATTATAACCATCTGTCCAAATGGTTTTCCGGTCTCTTGATCATATAGATCTTCTCCAAGAGCCTTTGCGGTCTTTTTCACGGGCCCCATCCCTTCACCACCTCCCATTAACAAGACCGCGGGTAGTTTTGGATCCATTTCCAACTCTACCCTCAAATCATCCTATAAATAAAGTTCATAGGACTAATTAAATTTGGAAGTAACCAAAAATCTGTACCGCAGGACAAAGGCGAGGCATATGATAGTAGGTTAGACACAAGGATTCAATGAATAAGGCCATAAGCCCTTATTTCTAGTTAATAATTCAGTAATATTTGCCATATGGAGATTAGTTGAAAATAGTGGGGGGGAAAGGGTGTAACCTTGTCAAGTACAGCACGGGCAAAAGATGGCCGAATAGGCAAGCCAAACACACGCAATTGACTAATTTCTAAATCATCTAGGAACGCTCGCTTTGCTACCTCTTCTGAAGGGCAATAACATCGGTCAACTCCAGGATGAAACCTGGTTTCAAAAACTCAAACTTTTTAGACATTTGTAGTTATTTCGTGGATGAGAGGGTAAATATGACTTTTACCATGTTCGATGGCATGTATTAAGATCAGTAATAACCGTCACAAAGCTGACTTTCTTGTCTAATCCTTTCCATTTAAGAACCCATAAAGGAATGTGTTGCATAAGTGGATGAACGCTGATGATGATATCCGGCTTGTATTCCATTAAACCCGCTTCAACCTCCCTTAAATTCAAGGTTTTCCCAAAAATTAAAAACTTATGCCATGATTTAGAAAGGAACGGATAAGAAACAGTAAATTGGATACTAAAAAGGGAACAAAAGAGAATGTACTTGGCGTAGAAAGCCGCGAAAGCAGCAAGATAAGCGTTGTGTATCCAACGAGGAGAAGTGCTATGAAACGCAACGTTCCAAAGTTGAACATGTCTAACCATGAACTTGTATTGATTTTCCATGTCATTTAGTGGCCATCCCGCGTATTCTTTCCAAACATCTTTGATATATATCTATAGAATAAGAAAAAGCAAATGAACCGAGATTAAAAATCCAAGACTTATTAATGCTAAGGGTTGTTGTTATCAAAACTCTGGTAATGATGATACAATGTACGTACTCTGTATTGGTCACCAAATTCAATATTAAAAGCGTCACGGATGGCCTCTGCGGATGCTCGATGGCCACCTCCTGTATCACTCATCAACACAAGCACATTTCTTCTTCTTTGAACACCAAGCTCCATCATTTCGATGGTAGGAGACCCATCCTCAACATCTTCATCACACATTACCTTTTTCGGGCTGTCACTACTACTACTGCTGCTACTACTACCACCGCCACAATAACCATACGCCCCAATGCTCTCAAACACCGTCTTCAAACGATTACTCGAAGAAAACTCGGGTGTCCTAACCATTTTTTCTCAATACATACAACAAAATATATATAAACTATATGCTATATATGCATGAAATAAAAAATTCAAGAAAGCCCAATAAGAATAATTTTTTTCAAAACTCAACAAATATTGATATGTGTTTTTTTTTTTTTTTTTTTTTAGTTTCTTGAAAATGGTTTAAAAGAAATATTGTCTTTAGAGGTATCAACAAGTGATCACTTCTCAGGGTCCTTAAACCAATCGAAGGGACGGAAACCCGGCACCGGAAATGGGTTTCCGTAGCGCTTAGAGGTGGTAAGGGATGAGAGCTTGCGATGTAGAAATGAAGTTGGTTTTTTCTAGTTAAAGGATGCTAGTTTTATATGCTCAAATGATGATTTTTATAACGGTTTAAAAAAAGATTTTTTGGAAGAATTTGGCCGTACACATAACCGTACGATATTTTTCTTAGTTTTCTTTATTCGGTTAAATACGTACCTTGATAACTAACGTATTATATATGTAACATGTTTTTGTTACTTTCATCCTAAGTATTTAGCTTGTATTTTAGTCATTTATTACGGTTATGAATATTTATATTTGCCCTAAATAAGGATTGAATATATAATCTTTAGATTAACGGGACTATGATATACCGCTAGGTCAGGTCTACTAGTAATTAACATAATAAAAATTTTAAGATGTTTATAAATGTGAATGTGATTATTAAAGTTCTATTTAGATAACAACCGAAAACCGTTTATAGTTACATGTTAGGCAACTCATGTGCATGGTTAATGAATTCTTTGTGATTATCTAATGAGAATTAGTTTAATTATATGGAAAATGATAACAATAACTTTTTAAGGTTTTCGTTAAAACGTTAGGACATTTTTTATTACTTGTATTAATCAAAAAATGTCTAAGCATTTCCCGGATCACCTTTTAATTTATTAAAATACAAGGTTTCATGGGTCTAATAATCGATTAACTATAGTCGTTATTGTTAACAAGACACGATTTATATTGCATAATTATATGTCTAACAAAATTGTTGAAACACATCACAATGAGTTTTACATATAAAGAGAATTATTATGTCATATGTTATCGTTTATATGAATTATACATAGAATTAAACATACGGATTATATGAATTATCTTTATATCAAAAATTATTTGGAAATATTCATGAAGTTTGTATTCATATTTTTTGTTTAAATTCGTATAACTTATAAAAATATATCATTTGTATCGAACTTCTTACCTAATTGTTAAACTCTTAGAATAAAAATATCACGAATAGTGAATTTCTTGCTCTTTAGCTTGTTGCCTTAAATAAGAGTGTTTACAACAAATCATGTGATTTATGTGGCATTTCTACCCAACAAGTCATCTAATTGTCGTACCATTTTTTCTAAACTACGATGTTTTGATTTAGGGGTCTTTTGTTTTTTCTGAATATTTAAGTCTGAATCTGAAAACCAGTTCTGAATGATAAGAGGTTGTGTCTGAAATCTGAAAGTATAATCATTAAGATTGTTTGAAAAATATACTTTCATATATATCTTAATTCTTTTTTTTTTCTTTTTTTTTCTTGTTTTTATCATATTTTCAAGCTATTATAATAGTTAAATTGCACGAAAAATAAAATTAACAAATAACTAAATGTAAGAAAAACATTCAAAAGGTTCTTAGATCAAAAGACAACGTCTTCACCAATAACACTCTAACAATAATACCGACAAAGTACGGTAAATGAAAATCCATAAACTAACATGACAAAATCATTTAAAGTAAATCATTCTCCATTGTGCATCAACTGATCAACAATCTCTTCACGCAAGTTTATCATTAATTGTTGATCTGATGCACTACCTTGTGACTGGAATTCTTGATTCTGATTATTTTTTGTTTCATTTTCATTTTCGACTTGTATCTCTATTTGATCAGACATAAAAAATAACTCGTCATTAACGCATTCCTTTCGTATAAAATTATGAACCGCAAAGCATGCAATAACAACGTCCGTTTGTGTATCAAATGAGAACGTTGACATCTTTTTCAAAATCGGGAAACGTGCTTTCAAGACTCCATACGCCCGTTCAATAACATTTCTAAGTTTTGCATGAGCATGATTGAACTTTTCATTTTTGCTCTTTGCACGTTGACGACGAAAGTCTCCAAGCCAATATCTAACATTACAATGTGGTGCCATAATATTAATTCTAATTAGAGGTATTAAGATATAAAATATAGCTTATCAAATAAGAGGAAAAAAAGGGATATTAAGATCTTATCCAAAAAAAAATTCAAAACCTCTTATTTACTATTTCACTTATTGGATAATACAATTAGATATCATTAAGAGCTTAACATGAAAAACAAACGACCCCTAGTATAATTTAATAAAGGGAACTTTTCCGTGACAACATTGAAACTACGGTGTATTATAATATGTTACTAAATATATTGTACGATATGAATCATTTTTGTTTTAAGACTTTAAGTTGAAAAAAACCCTATTTGCCATCTGTTTATATAAAAGAAGTCGTCAATTTATGTTTGACCATCACCATCTTATTTCTATTCACTATCGCCGGTTAACGAGAATACACCTCTAATAATTTATCATTCTTCTAAACTTGTCACCGGTTAAATATATAATTGTCATGAAAGATATATAGGGGCTGTTTGTTTGAAGGGTTTTGATAAGTAGAAATGGGTTTAATAGTTTTAGAAATTGTTCGGTGGACTTTGTAAAGAAAAAGTAAGGGTATAAAACCTAAAAAATCCAAACTCTTACTAATAGGTGCGTTTTGCCAAATTCAGGTGGCTCATACTAGTCATTCTGTCTATCTCTCTCTAACCTTTTTGGTTTTAAATAATATAATCTAATCAATTTAATATATAAATGAATTCTTATGGTCATTGAAGCTTTTCAACATTGAATTTAGTTTTGGAATTCCAAATCTTGTTTTCTCAAAAATTCCAAATATATTATTGTGATTATATCATCCCTTTGCAATTCCAAATGTTGTTTCACAGAAATTCATTACTTTTCTTTTACTAATATATATCATGTTTTATAGAGACTTTTACTTTTTGGGTGTGCTCAAATATTACTTAAATGAATCTCGATAATATATTTGTTTTTAGATGATACAACAATCGGTATTGAGTTTCCTTTTTTACGCTGTCTTGTACTTATAACTAGTAAGGTTAAATACTCTATTAGCCATAAAATATCACCACCATTAATATTTTAGATTGTCCCAAAAATGGTCTACACTTATACATTATAACCCATCCAAACACTTTTATAAAGAAAATGTGACATTTTATCGTGGACAATGTAAGTATTGCACTTTTCTTAAATAATAGGCATTTAGTTTGAGATGTAAGTAGTAGATATACAAGGACCAAAGTTTTTAATTGGAAAAATAACAAGTATTGTTAAAAAATAAATGTTTTGAAATTAACTAAGTATAGTTAATACTTCAAGGTTAATATTGCATTGAAGACTCGATTAATATTGCATGAAGATTTTAGGTTATTACTGGAGGAGCTAGTTACTATTGTTCGTCAAGTTGTTAATACTGCAAGGAAGATTAACGTTCAAGTAACAAATAATTCTAGAATCGATTTGTAATTATCTTTTCCTTATTTGTAGTTATTAAACAATTATATTTTGTTAGTCGTTATCTAGAAAAGCTAGGTTAGGTTAATACAGCAGGAGCCGGTTACAACTGTCCGTCAAGTTGTTATTGTTATCATTGTTCTTACTTATTTTCAATATTCGTTTATCATAAACTTGTAAATATCAAAGTGTTGATCCGCAACAACTTCTTTGATAGATCTAGATCTATACATATAAGTGTGGTTGTGGTTTATATAAGTCATATCGATCCTAACATATTTGCACGACACAAAAAATATTTGACTACTTTTTTTCAGAAAAAACCTTTGCTAACCTCGAAAAGCATATGAGGAATGAATGACATATCCTCGATCATGCCCACAAAAACGAATCAAAGATGAAGATTGTGCAATGTAGCTTTGAATTGAGGTCAAAGAAGTCAAGGAGAAACCTTGAATCCTCGACCATGTCACCCATACCCCACCTACTTTCCCAAAGCTCGATAAAAGGATCACGACACATGTCCTTGATGCTTTAAGATATGGACCCTTGTTTAACTCTCATCCTCGATCCGATTTACCTTGAACTTAACTTTATCACGATCAACATAATTACTCGATCCATTATAAACCCTAAAAATCACCCTTTTTATTCTTATGATTATAAATATATAATAACATTTGTTATGTAATTATAAGTTAATAAGATATTTGTAATCATATATATAAAATTGTTTTTTACGTAATGAAATAGACTTATTCAACTTTGAATCTGTAAATAGATTTACAAACTTTGGATTTGATGAGCTCAAAATAAGCTTATCCGACATCCTTCAAACTTAGCATTTATCGAGTTGTGAACAAGTAAAACTCGAGTTTCAAGTTTATCAAATTGTCAGGACAACTATCTACTACAAAGGGTAACTTTTTTACGTTTTTTCTGCAAATTAGAAAAGTTAATTATGTAAATAGTCGCATATGGTTTTTTATTTTTTTACCTTAAGCGTTTTATCTCGATAACTAATTACACATTTCGTTCAAATATAAAGACGACCAAATATGTTATTTCATACTAGCAACACTACTCTTGTCAATTTTGCCCTAATTTCATAACCCTTCACGTGATCCCTAAAATTCCCCCAATTGTTAACCTAATTTCCACACCAAATTCAATCCAGCTATACTTGTTAAGTGAATTTCTTTGTTAATTTTCTCGTATTTATATTTAATTATTACTACTTGTTAGATTATTTAATTGTGTTATATTTGCATAATCTCGTAGTGTCTGAAACTAGAATGTAGCCGGTGTGAATCGAACCTTATACCTCTCGAAATATTTACAAATTATGTGGGCTTATAGGTGGTTATACATATAGCATAATATGTATATTTATAAGTATTGTCGATTTTTTGCTACAAAACAATCAGTTAGTGAGTTGAAATACTTGTTTGTTTACGCAAAATGCAGTTTTAAGTGCTTGGGTAAAACTGCGTTCCGGCTTATTTTATAAGGATATGCTGAAATGCACACTTGTTTTAAAGCACTTAACTTGGTGTTTATTTTAAACGCACTTCTAAAATGTGCAATCCGAAACACCCACCAAATCTGAGGACTTAAGTGGTGGTGTATCCGAAACAAAGATTTATAGAACCTGTTAATTTTAACACGACATAGGGATTCAAAGCCTTTCGATTAACATGACAACAAATTATTCACACAAATAAGTATTTCAGTGTTAATTCTATGATCATAGGGATTTTATAGATTTTTTTTGTGTGTATGTTCCGGAAACGACAGTAATCTGAACAGTTTGTTTGCTTCAGTAGGTACATGCAATGGCGAAGGGTAAACTTATTTTAATTTGCCACTCGGGTGGTGAGTTTGTGACAAATGATGACGGGACCATGTCATATAAAGGAGGAGAAGCAAATGCAATAAATGCTACCAGCGAGACTTTATTTAATGATGTAAAGTTAGAGATTGCCGAGGCCTGTAATTTGGACCAGAAGACAGTTACTCTCAAATATTTTCTCCCGGGAAATAAGAAAACCTTGATAGTCGTAAAAAACGACAAGGATGTAAAAAGAATGATTGATTTTCATGGAGATGCGTTTACAGCAGAAGTCTTTGTAATGGGAACACCAGGTTTTGATCATAATATCCGAGATGCACAATCCAACAAGAAAGATGAGGTGGCAAAACGTGGTAGAACGCGCGCCAAGAAAGATGATAAGGTTCCAACAAGTCCTCCAGGTAAGCGTACACGTCGTGCCGTTGCTGAAGAGGTTAGCATCGACATGTCAGCAGGTTCATCCATTGAAACTTCTTCAAGTGACGGTGGCAATGAGAACGCAGATTCTGGTTCTGCTTCAGACTATGAACCTAGGAGGTCTGCATCCCAAAGAAAACGCAACAGCAGGAGTGAAGTTGTAATCGATGTTAATGTGGATGCTAGCCCTGCTGATACTGTTAAGAAGAGGCGTCGGACTCCATCTTGGAAGTTTGGTGCCAATGGCCGCCCTACAATTGTTTCGAATCCTACTCATGATTCGGTGGGGTCCAAATCTCGAGGGAAAGCTGAAAATTCCGGAGGTAGGATAAACTCACAGAGAAAAAGTACCCGGTTGTCTGGTAAAGGAAATAGTGCGGGAGAAACAAGTACTGTGCAAGTACCCGGTGATAGTGATGAAGAACAACTTGATGTCTTTTCTGGTAAGGAAAGTGAACGTGATCCCATATATGACGATTATGCCCTACCTGAAGCTATGGTTTACTCATGGAAGTCAACTATTACTGGCGTCGGTCAGGAATTCAAAAATGTAAATGAGTTCCGAGCTGCTTTGAAGAAGTACGCTGTAGCAAATCGATTTGGGTATAAGTTAAAGAAAAACGATACAATTCGTGCGATTGGTATATGTGCTGTTGAAAGGTGTACCTGGAAGATCAAGGCATTGTGGGTCCCAACGACCCAATCATTTATGATAAAATTACTGCATAATGTACATACGTGTGACAGGGAATCTAGGAAATCCGGACACCCAGCCAAGAATTGGTTGATCGGTACCATAAAGGATCGATTGAGAGAATCACCATATCTGAGACCAAAGGAGCTTGTTAATGGCCTTTTGAAGGATTTTGGGGTCGAGTTGACTTATACACAAGTATGGCGTGCGATTGGAGAAGCTCGACAACAGCTTCATGGATCAACTATAGATTCGTACAATAACTTACCTTGGTTTTGTGAGAAGCTAATTGAGACAAATCCAGGTAGTATTGCTAACCTCGTTATTGGTGACAAGAAAAGATTTAAATCCCTTTTCGTGTGTTTCTATGCATCGATACGTGGATTCCAGAATGGTTGTCGCCCCCTTATTTTCTTGGAAGCTATTTCTTTCAAGTCTAGATATGGAGAAATTCTTTTGACAGCTATTACCCTCGATGGAAACGATAGTTTTTTTCCGATTGCATTTGCTATAGTAGACACTGAGGATGATGCAACATGGCACTGGTTCTTGGAGCAATTGAAGTTATCGCTCTCGAACTTTCAGCCCATCACTTTCGTTGTCGATAGAGATAAAAACTTAAAGAAATCCGTTCTTGCAGTTTTTAAGGACGCGTATGTGGGTTACTCCATTCACCATCTGTTAACGAGCTTCAAGAAAAGCATAAAGGGTCCGTTTCATGGAGATGGTAAAGGTTTCCTAACGGTTCATTTCTTGGCTGCAGCCCATGCAGAGCGTTCTGTTGGTTTTAAAAAGTCGATAGAACAGATTAAGCTGATATCTTCACAGGCTTACGATTGGGTCATGGAAATTGAACCTGAAAACTATGCCACTTCATCTTTTAAGGGTGAGCGTTATAACTTTATCACTCAAGATGT
This sequence comes from Senecio squalidus, assembly GCA_910822075.1. Classification (NCBI taxonomy): domain Eukaryota; kingdom Viridiplantae; phylum Streptophyta; class Magnoliopsida; order Asterales; family Asteraceae; genus Senecio; species Senecio squalidus. Next base: position 4,547,789 of record CAJVGC010000060.1, read on the forward strand.
TGGTGGGTCGTATGCTTTTATAATGGAGGACTACCGGCATTTACCAATATTGCAAAAGATAGACGCTCTTATACGGACAATGATTGTTGGCATGGAAGATGCTAAATTGGATGCAACTATGTGGTCCACACAACTTACTGCGTTAAAGGAGAAAGAATTGGACGAAGAAAAAGCCAAAGCTCGTGGTTTGAAAGTCTTGGTTTCTTCTGATACTTTGTTTGAGGTTCGTGAGGATTCGACCCATGTTGTGAATACTGATAATTGGAGTTGTACGTGCATGGGATGGATAAAAAGTGGTTTACCATGCCGCCATGCTCTTGCTGTCTTTTCATCGATAGGTAAAAATCCATACGATTTTTGTTCTAGTTTCTTTACAGCTGATGCCTATCGTTTAACATATGCTGAGTCCATATGCCCGATACCCATTGACGCTGCCCCTTTGCAAAACGTTCTTTCTTTTGAGAAGGAAAAACGCAAGAAACAAGAAGGTCAGATAGCAGAGGGTAAAAAGGAGGATGGTAAAAAGGAAACGTTGGGAAAAACAGAGAAAGAAGGGGGTTCCGAGGAAAATATGGAAATTGTGAGGACTAATATCGAAGAGGGTGAAAATATGGAGGTTCAGAATGATGAGGGTAGTAAGGAAGGGAATGAGAAAGTAATGGGGAGTAATGTAGACGCCGAGGAAGTTGAGGGTGGTAATGTAGATGCCGAGAAAGGTGAAGGTGGTACCGTGGATATCGAGAAAGATGAGGGTGGTAATGTAGATGCAGAGGAAGGTGAGGGTGGTAATGTAGATGCCGAGAAAGATGAGGGTGGTAATGTGGATGCCGAGAAAGAGACGACTATTATTGTATATGCCGAAAAAGAAGTGGGTAACAAGTTGGATGTCGAGAAAGAAGAGGGTAGCAAGTTGGACGATGAAAAAGACGAAGATGGCAAGCTGGATGTCGAAAAAGATGATCCGAATGTGCTCGTGCTTCCACCAATTCCCGCAAAACAATCTTGTTCTAGTTCTGGGAAGAAAGAGATGGATAGTGGTGAAACCGAGGGAGATATGAAAAGAAAAATAATCCGTAAGAAGTGCAAGCAACCGGGGCATTATAAGAAGTCTTGCAAGACCAGCGTGTAGGTATTTAAATCTCTTTCTTGTATATACATCTTTATGCAACATTCTAGTGTAACTTGAATCTCAGAGTCGGTCTTTGCACGAACATGTCGTGAGATCTGTAGACTTGTAGCATTCCGAGTGTTAAGAACTTATTTTCTAATTCTCTGAATTTAGTTTTTCGTTGTGTCCGAGTCTTGAGCCTTTTCAAGGAAATGCTGCACCCGGCTTCTAATCACTCTCCTTGCTCAAATAAAAGAATTTGGTTTCGAATTGAATTGCTTTTAGTGCCATATTTAGCGAATAATAGTGTTTCCACCGCGGTTAAATGCATACAATAGCAATAAATTATAGACCAGGTAATGTATTTGTTGTCAATAACGACGTACTTTAAATCTAACACGTTTTTATACAGCAACAAGGGTCAATATACAAAGCGGCGGACAGGTAGTTAACTAGACAAAGTCAGGACTATGTACAATTGGCTATGATCAACTAAAAACGATCAGTTTGCACTACACGGGCTAATACAAAATGGACACGGAGGATCCCTTCTCTCTTCATACGGAGTTGTTGTTTCCAAACAGTCTGCATGATAAACATGACCACAAACCAGAACTGCAACAACAGAGACATCAGTAGTAGAGACCGTGCATAATCCACATGCTATCTTCATTGCATCAGACGATATTAAATCTATCACAAACGTATTTGATCTGATTCTTTCTGTCCTTCGTGAACCCTTTTCTTTCCTTTCTTCAAAAAAAAAAAAAAAACGCAAATAATTACTTCAGATTTCAATATGAAAATGAAAACCGATGCATGATTTACCTGCATTTGTATTTCCTGAACATGATTCGGATTTATTAACAAACTTCAAAGGAGGATTTGTCTTCCCGTGAGAAGGTGATGTGGCGGAATGTTTTCCGTGTTTCTTTTGTGAATGTTGAACGTTGTTGTTTTGTCGTGGAACCCTGAATAGCAATGCGCGATTAAAGTTGTTGGGCCGCTGATTGTTGTGTGAAGAAGGGTTGTGGGCATTCGGTGAAACTTCAAGGACATTCGCAAGTGATAAATCAGGTTTTTTCTGTTACAAAGTAAAAGTTATGACTTACGAGAGACACGGAAACAAAATTATCTTATTCCATATCGAAACCAAACCTCTTTTGGTGATGTTTCTGTTTGAGAGGCATGTAGCTTGATGCCTACAATACGCGAATCGAAAATGTAAATCATCAGTTAAAAAATGAGATTTTTATACATACATAAGGGTGTATATAAATATCCGAATGGAAAATCCAAATATCTGAAATTCGGATATCTGGATTTTCAGATGAAAATATCCGATTTATGAAAAAATAAATGAACAAAACCTAATAGGATAATCTATAACACCAATTACAGAAAGATTATGAGAAAGACATACACATAAACAGATCAAAAGCGGAATCATACCGGGATTATTAGGCGTTTTCTTTTTCGATTTGTTCTTCGACATGATCAAATTAAACATAAAAGTTTGAGAGTTAACGGCTATGTAAGATAAGGGGGTTTTGGGGGGTCATTTGATTTTTCAAAGACAAATAACCGAATTTTGGATTAACTACTTTTTAATTGGATTAAAATCACTTTTAAATGTTTATTTTGAGTCATACAAACCAGACTCGGAACTATGTTTAACGTACTCAGAACTAACATATACATGTTTTAATTACGTTTAACGGAACTTTTTTATTTAGTTTTCATGATTCAACCTGTTAAAAAGTCACCTACTTAAGTTTTTTTTTTTTAATATATGTGTCCGCGAGATACATGCTATCAACACATCACGTGAAATAATTAAAAGGAAAGTTTTGATTTGTTAAAATGTTTTTAATCAAAAAACTAAACTGTTCGGGAGTCAATAGACTGTTCGGAAGTAACTGATCCCACCTTATTTTTGGTGACACTCACAAAAGAGAAAAATTAAGCCAACATAGTGCACAAAACGAATAAAAACTTGAGGAGTCGAAAATAGTCCATTTTCCGAACAAAGTCAAATCTTGCAAGCATCTATCGCTCTTCTACCTTCTTGGTAATTCTTGAAAAAGAAGTCGTTAGTAAACGTGACATTCTTGTATAACCTTGGTGTTTCATCCGTAACCAGTTCATCTACGGGTCCAATATCCTTTTCGGTTTGTGGCATACAGAACATAGCAAGAGTCATCCTTTCGTTTTTTGCATTTACCATCACCCTATGCACCGGGCTCTTGAATATACCATTACTCATTATCTGCACATTTTCAACGTGTTAATGGGTCAACATGACCCATGTCAGATGCTAGTGGCGGACCATAGGCATCCCGAGGGATAGCCACAGACACCCCTCAACTCTCTCAGAAACTTTTTTGTAGTATAAAATTTTTGGAGAATTAGCCACCGAGCCATACTTAAAAGTTCTAGACCGCCAATTTTGCCACCTTTACTAACACCCAACATGTTTTCGTAGTTGACACATTAGCAGAATTGCAAAAGGATTACCTCGATTTGATCTCCAACATTGATGGTTAAAGCATCACGAACAATAGGAACTCCAAACCATTGATTATCTTTCAAGAGCTGAAGGCCTTCAACCTCTTTGTCTTGCAAGAGAACCGTGATGGCAGAACCATCTGCGTGTGGTTTAACTCCCAATACATTTTCAGGCCATCGACAAGGAGGGTAGTAGTTAAATCTCGCATTCATTTTTGCAGTCGTCCCATATTGTTCCAAGAAGCAATTTTCCTCCAAGTTTAATGATTTAGCTAGCGCTTTTAGGACAACTTGATTAATCGACTCGATTTTGGAGCTATATTCATTAAGAATATCCCTGAGACATTGCAACATTGCAGGATATATGTTAGTCCCATATCAGTAGTTCTTTCAATATACGACTCTTTAAACTCATCCAATGTTTAGTTTTATTTGTTAACGTGGACGATAGAAGTTTACTTAAAACAACAACATTCCCATATCGAAGAGATATACCTGAAGTGAGCGGGATTTTGAGGCCAAAACTGAAGTTTTTGTTCGTGTTGAGGAAGAACAGTGAGATAAAGCCTATCAGTCCAATCAAGAGTCTGGTGATCTGATAAAACCATATCATTCCCGTATCCTTCAATGTCGTCTTCTTTTCTCAAACATTTCTTCTTCTCCTCCACCGGAAATCCAAAGAAGAGTTTACTTATTTCACGAACTTTCTCCAGAAATGAACCCTCGATTCCATGGTTAATTGCCTGAAATCCACTCAAACATATTCCAAATAACACAAAACATAACATTAAGACATTATTAACGTATAGAAATGGGTAAACGGATAAGGATCCATGTTCAGACTATTTGGGAAAGGCCATCTTTTCGACAGTAATGTATGCGGCCTAACTGATCTTCCCGTCAAGGGCGGAGACAGCTTGGGGCAAGTCAACCCTAGGAAAACATGAACCCTGAAATCAATCAAGAACTTGATTTCCGTGGCTGTTTTTGAACTCTTCCCTAACTATCCAAAAATGTTTATCTATAGGGGTTCAAACACGCTTCTCAGGTGGACCGCCTTACCACTAGGCCATCTTAAAGAATAAACTATCTACAATATAGTAGTGTGGAAAACAAGAAATATTTTTTCAAGACATCCAAAGAGTTAAAGCCGAAATACGACATGATTTTACCTGAAAGCATCCCCAGGCGATAACCGATGATTTAAGCTTATCGAGTTCCAACTGAGACGAAGTTAAGAGGCTAACATCAATAACAGGAATATCAGCACTAGTTGGAGATGATGCATCAGTAGTGGTAAGACTACCATATTCTTCGTCTTGTTTTCGGATATATCTTTCGGGTAAATGGTCACAGTTTGTTGCAAGTTCTTGAACTTGCTTGTTCATTGTATCAGCTATGTTAAACTAAACTATGCACAGAATGATTCACTGGGTTTTGTTTTGTTTATGTTACGGGCACATCTATCGAAATGATTCAAAATGCAAAGTCAACTTTGAATTCTGTACTAAATAAATTAGTCGGTGAGCATACTCTATAGATAAACATCTTAGAATGGTCGGGAAAGAGTACAGAAATGATCACGAGAATACTGTTTAAACCACTTACATTAGTGTCAAGAATTCTTTTTTTGGCTTTTCTCGAATAAACTAAACATAGATCTTTTTTTGTTTACTCGTTTGAAAACTACTTTTCTAAAAATAATATTTTGACCCGGAATCTTTTAAATCATGTCTTGCGATTATGTAAAGAATGGACCTTTTGCTTTTACGAAAAACTTTCTTAAGTTTTTTATTTGTGTTTGGGTAGATCGTTGAAGTAGTAGTCAATGGGTCGAGTTTTGACCCAGATATGACATGACCGACTCTAATAATCATGTCTAATGGGTCTAAACATAGGACCTTTCAATTAAAATACGTCGGACAAGTTACTTGTATCTTTACACGGTATGACCCATTTTAAAATATCAGAACATAAAACTTGTTACTTGCATATTAAAAAAATTGATTTTACATTCCTTTCACTCAACTCCCCTACTCTCATCGTCACATTCGTTGCCTGTGGCCCTCGTCGTCACAGTAATCGCTGGTCTACTTACTACCTTAGTGTTTTGATGTGTGTTCTATAACAATTTACGACAAATCAGATTAGCCAACCGATTAAAGTGGATGATACCGTTTTTTTGGCTAAACGGAGCTATTTATTTTAGAAGAAATACATAACATATTATGATTACATCCTAAGTTCACGACCTGAAAAAGCATCGATAACTAACACTAATTGTTTGTACACGACATTATAAAGACCAGTAATAAGAAATGCATTCGATCTTAAACATGCAAACAGAAGAGGGCAGTCTGCAATGAGTTTTTGTACTCCTATAACTCCATAGCCAAACCACCACAAGCATCCAAAGTAAGATATGGGATGTGGGCGAAGACGATAGAATAAGGAGCCACAACTATCGGCTCCGATGAACTTACATTTATCGGCTTCAATGAAGGTATTACACCATCCGGACTCACAGTCAACTCTTTTTCGTTAAGCAACATCACTTGGCTATGTAGGTTTCCGTCTTTTGCTGTCAAATGGTATTCCTCTCTTGTTTCCGATTCACCGATTTTTGTATCTTGTGTCACCAATCGAATTTGTGGCTGATTACTGGGTCGTAGTATATTATCCGACAAAGTCACGTTAATGGTTGTGGCGTTGTCTAGATTGATAAGCAGGAGCATTATCCCATCCTAAAATACAAATCAACGCCATTGTGAGTCAACGAGGATTCGTCTCAATATTCGAGATTGAGTATTTAAACAAACTTACGGATTCTTTGGCACAATGTGCATATGAACGTATTTTCTTGGTCCCCGTAAAGTTGGTGGAAAGAACTGTGTTTCCCATTAGTCGATGAAAAAGAAGAGCACTGGTATATTGAGAAACAGAATCACATATGAAATTTCAACTTTTCGAGAAGGAGTGATATTATAGCAGAAAATTATTAATATTGAACTCGAAAAGTCAAACGTTTGACTTTCAAAGTCAAACTGTACCTATAATAGTCCGGATTTGGCACAAAGGTGGTTGTGTTAAGTAACCCGTAATTTCCTCCTATTAACGTTTGTCTGCAATATGTCTTGGTGTCGTAGACAGCCGACATTCCTAGCTGATCTAAGTACCTGAACGATCGCTCACGTTTAGCGCCTCACCTTATGCAAACAGCACGAGTACTTATTTATAAATGGACAGTAGTAAGAAGACAGAACTTTGCTTACCAGAAACTAAACACAAATGCGTTAGTCACGAGATTATGGCCACTATTGTATGCTCCACCCGCTTCACCAACCCAAGCAGATGCCGACGTTCCAGAAGTCTCCAGAATTTTCTGTAATTGCTTGAATGGGTCGGCCTCGCCATCAAGATAAGACGGATTAAGGATCTTATCAACCAAGTCCTTATCAACTCCTATTCGAAACAGCAATATAAAGTTCGAAGCCTGACAATCTTTTTGTGAAAATAAAACTGTTTTTTACCTGCACCGAGGTTGTATATATGGTGAGTGACGACATCAAGGATTTCCGTTGTTTCATTTATAAACTCCGTGAACCACTGTGCATCAAAGAAACCACCTGGTGAAATAATCCGTGGCTTAGGATCGATACCATCGTATATTTCTTCAACTATGTTCTTGAGGGCCGTTGTGTCGATGGCGTATTGAGATGCTGTTACTCTTGCTCCAACTCCACTTCCACTTAACTCGTTTCCTACAAAATTTATATCAATTTTGCTTGTAAACGAGCATGAGAATTTATTAAAATAGAAAGTTAGAAACAAGAGTTTGATGAATGACTTACCAAGTTCCCAAGCATACATTGTGTAATTCTTTTTAACCGTATAACGTATAAGAGATTCAGCATTGGTGGAGTCCCAAGCACCATTAGTCGAACCATCGGATAGCATTTCCCTTCCGTTAAGAGCATTTAGTCCAAATATTATTTCCGCCCTGAACAGAAAAGACTGATTATGAGCCAAATAAAGTTCTCAAATCAGAAAGTTTAATTACAATTTAGATTACCCGGTTTCATTAAACAAGTTGTTTAGCTCATCCCATCGCATTAAAGGTAGGCAACCCGGGTTAAAACCAAATAACGCCGAGGTGTTTTGAGAAAAGGGAATGCAAGATTCGGTTTGATTTTCTGTTTCATAGAAAAGTTCATCTTGTAAACTCCCTCCTAATCTAATCCTTAGTGGCGAAAAGGCTGCGATATCATTCAACAAACGCAAACTTGTTTATATGGATTTTCAACTTGAAAATTACTATAGTAGCAGATGACTAGGGTCTATTACCTTTGATTGCATTTTTTAAAATTGTGTTGTTAAGATCCTGCAACCGAAAAATAAACCCGAAAAACAAATAAACATCATAACCAAAATCAGGAATCAATATAAATAACCAAATTTAATCTAGAAAAATTTTCAAAAAATGAAAAATAATTACACGAATTTTCTAATTAGTGAGAAAAATAAAAGAACATCATTACAAATATTTCAGAAAAAACTAACATAGTAATCAAACGTTTTTGTTCAAAATCATCGAAGAGGTTTTTCCTGTTCGGGTTAGCCAGGGTAGGCGAGTCTTTGGCTCAAATGTACGCAGTCTAACCATAGTAAACAAGGGAGGGCGAGTTTTCGACTCAGATGTACGCAACCTAACCATATATCCCCATCACCGTTTCCGAACCCTTTCCTTGGCCACCCCAAAATGTTTACCTTAGCATGTTCGAACCCGAGACCTCTACAGAGACATCGGGATGACTTACCACTAATTTATTGTCAGTTATGCAAATTATCATCCTAAACTAGGAAAACAATAGCTAGTCTTTAACTCATATTCAAAGAATATGAGTCAAAAAAATGAAATTTTGATACAAATTCCTTTTCTTTATATCCTAACAAGGTATGTTTACCTAAGCAGGTTCAAACACGAGACCTCTACAAGGACATCGAGACCTCTACAAGGACATCAGGACGCCTTACCACTAATTTACGAACATCATCCTAAACTAAGAAAACCAATAATTAATTCAATGAACCAATATGATCAAATGTAAAAAAAAAGAACTTACTAGATTAAGAAGGGAAGAATGATCCCAGCTACAAGAACCATAATCACATTTTTGAGGTGGCCACCAATCCAATGTTGTACATACAAAATTTGTATCTATATTTGCTATCCCATTTTCACCATTTATCACAACACTCCCATTTTCAACGTTTGATTCACACCTCAAAATCATCAAAAATAATACCAAATAACAAATTATACCCATTTTCAAACCATTCATTTTAACCTATTTTTTCTTAAACTTTGTTCTCGAGTCTAAAATTAAAAGAAAAGAAAATAATATAAAAAGAAAGGAAATTAAACAAACATTCCAAATATGATCGAATTGTTAAAATGTTGATTTTCATGTCAAGAGAAGAGGCAGGCGGCAGTTGAGTCACTGTTTGACTCTTTGTTTGGAATGATACGATACAATTAAGAGTTAATTACATAATTGGTCCCTGTGTTTGTTCCAAAACAACGGGTCCAGTCCCTGGGTCACAATTCGTTCGGGTCCAGTCCCTGGAGCCTATCTTTGGTTGCACGTTTGGTCCCTCCCTCTAACGTTCGTTTATTTTGGTCGTTAAGTGAGTCATGTGGTTCTCACGTGAGGGGCATTATAGATATTCTTTCTTTTACAGGGGTCAATTATATACATAAATCTCTATGGTATATTCATTTCTTTCACTTCATCTTCCCCAAAACCCTAACCACCACATTCATCAGCAACCTTGCCTCCCAAATTCGATCCATCCCAGGTCGTCGACGTGTATGTTCGCGTCACCGGAGGCGAAGTCGGCGCCGCCTCTTCCCTAGCTCCCAAAATCGGGCCACTCGTCATCAGTAATCCCGCTTTAGGTATCGGTGGATTGTTGAGGTGGTGGTTGTTGGTAAGGATATGCAACGACGGGTTTTGGTTGGGATTCAGGTATTGGTGGAGCTGACGGTACAGAATTGTGGCCGGAATTGTAGCCGGAGTATGACGGAATTCCGTGGTGTTCATCAAATCAAAGGTCCTGATCCGAGTTATAATGACATTTGCTTTGCAGGTGCTGGAAGGTATTGTTTGACTACAGATTTTTTAACATTAATCCCACATATTAATTCTCATATGCAAGTAAAAAATAATTTCGAATGTTAATCTTTTTATTCAGTGACGTTTCACAACTCTCAAAAACCTTCCCATCTGTTGAAATGGTTTTCGGGAAAGGACAAAAGCTGTTACTCTCTCCAGAGAACTACTTGTTCAGAGTAAGCATTTAGTATCACTCTTACATCCCCATCATATTCTCATAGCTGTGAAATGAGAATTGGGGATTTTTCTAAGAAATTGAATTGGGGAGGATATAGGGAAACGAATAATGGGTTTTATTTGGGGGAATTAATGGCGGTTTTGGAGATTAAACGCGTGATTGCACTCGCTTTTAGATGTTTCTAAGATATATCATCTCGATTTCAATTTACAGGGGAAGAAAAAATTGGAGATGATTACAATTTTTATGGATTTTGGATTTTGAGGATTTTGGATTTGTTTTTGTATATTAACCATAACTGACCCCTGTAAAAGAAAGAATATCTGTAATGCCCCTCACGTGAGAAGCACATGACTCACTTAACGACCAAAATAAACGAACGTTAGAGGGAGGGACCAAACGTGCAACCAAAGATAGGCTCCAGGGACTGGACCCGAACGAATTGTGACCCAGGGACTGGACCCGTTGTTTTGGAACAAACACAGGGACCAATTATGTAATTAACTCTACAATTAATAAGTTCACATCATAGTTTATATTTAGTAATCTTACTCTAGCGGTCACCAAAAGTATTGAAATATCGATAGTATAATCTAATCAAATATAAGTGATATATATATTTGATGCCAATAAGGTTTTATTTATCCGTGTTTTGTGTCGGGAATAACCGATACTAAGCAGTTAAGCAAAAGTTTATTAAAAACTAAAAAATCAGATTTAATTGATAAAAGTAAAGTAGATAGAAGTTTAAGGACGAAGCTGAAATAATATTAAAAATATGAGTCAAAGTTAAAAAATACAAACTTAAAGGACCATAGTTGAAAATTAAAATTATTGAAGATATGAGACAAAGTTAAGAAATACAAAGTTGAGTGATTAAAGTTGAAAAATAAAATTTATGGAACCCACGTACTACTATTCAGTAGTTTGAAATTGATAGTATCTATAATGATAATGATATCGTACTTACCGGTACCGAATTGGTTTATTTCAGTACGGTGTTTGATGTCAAAAAAATAATTAAAATAAAAGCGATACCAATCGTTAGAGTACCGTTTGGGTACGAGACTAATTTCAGACTCACCCCGATCCGACTCTGTTTTGTGTGTTATGTGGTTTTCTCTAAACCAAATTTAACTATTTATCAAACACTAGACTTTAGAGTTCATAAATTAAGAAATGGATCCGAATTCGAACTAATAATAATTTTTATCAAAAGTCTACTTTAACTGCATCAACTATATTACTAGTTTATTTTCCCCGAATACTCAAAGATCCAATCGAGAAAAATACAAATATAATATGTAAAAACCGAGACAACATTGTCTGTCATTAACAATTTATAATAATAGTAATTTTAAATAATTGTCGTTTCGTTTATATATATATATATATATATATATATATATATATATATATATATATATATATATATATATATATATATATATATATATATATATATATGTTAGCAACTGAGTGCTCAATAAGAAAGTAAAAAGCATTTTATACAACGTTTTTTTTGTAATACATTTCGAAATTTAAATATGTATTTTTTTCGTGGTTATATAATTTTATTTTATTAGAAAGTAAAAACCGGATAGAAAAAGTGTTATGTTAAAAACCAAGTTTAATGAAAATAAATAAATAACATATGACAAATATTTTTGATTTTAAATAATGTTGTGAAACCAGATTTATTTAAATATTTATTAAAGTTGAATGATTAAAATTAAATGTTTAAAACGAAAATAGTAAATAATGATGTCATGTGACATCATTATTTTGATATAAGTGTTTAAAATTAATCTTAAAACTAATCTAACAATATAAACTTTACCGTATGACTTTTGATGCATCTTGTAGTATATATTATAGATATTTGAAACGTAAAGATACTTTTTCATGTTTTAGATTTTTCTAGAAGGCAAGTACTCAGCACAAATGCATATCTATTGAATTTTCAATATGTTTATTTAAAGATGCTCAAATAGAAGTTTTTTGTATATAAATCATAACGTCTTACATTATACTATCTTAAATATATTTTTAGATACATATCTATTTTAAATATATTTTTCAATAAAAACTTTGATCAAATAAATTATATTACATTTGAGAGAGATTATTATAAAAATGATAAAGAATTTGAAAATATATCAAAATAATATATATTTAACTTAAAATAAGTATATAAAATTATATATCAGTAATACACTACCTAATATATCTAACCAAGTAAAAACTTATAAATACGTGATATGACCATTATATACGAATGTCATGTACTCGAGTACATACAATAACAATTTATTAAAGTTACTGCGTATAAAATAAATCTATTTTAAATTAAATACATTACTATAAATTTATAACATTTTACTTAAAAATAAGAGAGCAATTAGGTAAAACTAAAAGAGGATATTTACAAATGATTGAAAGTTATGGGACATCATGATAACCTTAAGAATTACTTTAGAGGTAATTTCTTAACTTGCAATACTATCAAAGTTTGATTTTTCTTTTATTCGGTAATAATACCACCAACACGTTAAATTTACCACTTTTTTCGTTTCTAAAAAGTTAAAGTCCACCTTTTTATTTATATTTTCCTAAAATTATCGTCTTGTTTTTATATGGATGGTTAAATTGTAGTAAATCCTATTTTATCTTTAAATTTTTACAAATTTTAAAAATAACCGATGTTTTTAATACAGAGACATAACATGTAATCTGATAAAAAAAATAATAATTTATCAATTGCATATATCTTATTTCAACCGTTTTTTTCTTCGAACACTATTTTTGAAATGAATAAAGTATATAACAAAGTCATACAAAAATAGTTTTAAATAAACACGATATTTTCTATAATTTATTTCAATTGAGTCTAGAAAATCATAAAGCATTTGTTTTACGAAAACTAATAAGTCTTGCATAGTCATGTGATTTAAGTAAATTATGGCTTGTTGATTGTTATTATTGATTTACCATATTTTATTTGTTTCACATAAATACCAAATTGACCCGTTTTATCTAATAAAAGATAAAACGGTCGATTATTTGTTTAGTGACCTTTTATAGTCATGTTTTTCTTATTTACATCTTAAGAAAATGGAAATAAAATTGAATTTTGATTTAATAATAATAATAATAATAATAATAATAATAATAATAATATGTTTACTAATAAGTGTTTCTCGTACATTTGGCAAAAAAAAGTCCCAAAACCGAACCACAAGTGATAACATAAAACCATAAAACAAAAATCGGGCTAAGGTTAGCCATCATGGTGCACACGTTATTCGATCAAAGGTCAGCCGGTTCGATGGAAGGGCTTGGTGCATCAGCCGGTTGACCAATTTCATTATTTCCGCAATAATTTTGTAGGAACGGAGGGAAAGATGGTGCGTTAGGAAACATTTGAGACCAACAAGTTGAAGTTATGTCATTAATCGCCATACAACACGAAGGACCAACACTAATCTCTATATTTCCGCTCACAAAAGCTCTATAAATTTCTGAATAGCAACCAACGGTTTCTTCTGTAGACAACCAACATTGTTCCCATATTTCAAGCCCCGGAATTGGGGTTGGATCTTGAGCTAGCCCCGATGGTGATATAGCTATCAATGTTGCAAACACGAAAAGAACAAAAAGCGAGTGTTCTAAGTAAGCCATTGATCAATGTATATGTGATATTTTGGTTATGTGAAAACATACTGATGAATTTATAGTTGTTTTTTACGTCGCGTTTTTGGGAAAAATATTAAACTGGAATTATGGTTAATTAGGTTTAAATGGTAATATTCGATTCATATAATTTCATTTTAATGTTATGATTTAGCTTCTATATCGGTATTATATGCATTTTAACCTAGATTTATATTTGTTATGAGATTAATCTTATATTGAAAAAGTTAAAACCGAACATTTTATTTTGTTATTTCAATTTCAATAAGTAGACAACATTTCCATAATCGAATTACTAAAATAAGTAGTGATGTAATATAACACGAAATGAACTTATATATGCTCGATTACACTCCTTTAGAAGGCGTTGCTGAAATCCCGTTACTCTCACTTTTGCGTGCCTTATTAGGACGAGTTTCGAGTGCTTCAACACCTCGGGCTGCACCAAGAGTTGTCATTGATGGACCACCTGAAACCTTTGGACAATGACCTTGAACAAAAAGACGGAAAAAAGGATTCCAAGTAAATGGGCTAAATGGCCAGCACCCGAACTCCAATTCTCGAGCCGCATTGCAACATATTACTCCCGGGAGGAGTCGAACCGTACCCGTTTTAAAACCATTAATGAACGCAATATAGCATTGTGAAGTGGTCCTAAGTGCAGCTTTACATTCGTAGATACTCGCCTTTCGGGGTGAGTTAAGATTAAAGTTCGGAGTCGTTGAGCTTAATCCGTGTGCTACGGTTAGCATTGCTATAAAAATGCACGAAACCGAAACCGAAAACGAAACTAGGGTTGTTGATGCCATGGATTTGATTGATGTTTTCAGGTGCATTTGATTTGATTTATATACACTCAAAGTTGTTAAATACGTGAAGAAATTATAAATCTAATAAATGTTGTGTTATTATTATTAGGACATTTTGAATTTCATATAACTTTGTACTTATAAAACATGCCACTTTTGTTTTCAAACTAGAAGGATACCGTGCGTTGCACGGGTTCGTCAATTTCGGCGTTAGTGTTAGGCAGTGTTCGTTCTTCGCTTTGTATTCGCTCTTCACCTTGTGTTCATCATTGGGCTTATTCCGTCGCATGCAAGGTGAGGCCATGGTTCGTGCCCGGGTATGGGATGAGGGTGTTTTTTTGGGTTTTTTTGGGCTTATTATTGTTGGGCTTCCACGTCTTTTTTATTTCTTACTTATCGTAACTTTTTTTTTACTTTAAATAATACTTTTACGACCTTCCATCTCATCAGGTCCGGATCAAGTCATTGATCGAAGCGAGAAGAGGAGAGGATGTCGTTTATCCTACTCCGGATAAAACGACTCGAGTTTTTGTTTTTTTACTTTTTTATCGAAGTATAAATGTAGCTATTTGCTAAAACGATGCCGTTATTTATTATTAATCTGAGTAGATGTTCGTATTAGTTGAATCCAAATAAAATTCGGAGGGGTAGAAAGCGTAAAAGTATTATTTAAAGCTGAGGGGGAAAAAACGCAAAAACATATAAAGTGCAAACAGGAAAAGCTAAAAATCGTTTAAAGTTTAGGGTGAAAAAGCGTTATATTTTTTAAAGTTGAGGGTGAAAAAGCGTTAAAGTTTTTAAAGTTGAGGGGGGGAAACCGCTAAGTCTTTAAAGTTTAGGGGGGAAAAACGCTAAGTCCTTAAAGTCTAGGGACTAAAAAGCAAAATTCCAAAACATTAAAATATAATAATTTGCACAATTAGCAATGCATATTCCAAAATTGATATAAGAAGTAATTAATCATACTAATTTTATAAATTTTATAAAAGTACTAACAAAAATTGAATATGTAGTACACATCGAAAATAATAGGTTTTTGTAATATAATATAGTTTTTACTGTTTTGTTACATGATTCTAACATATTAATATTACCCGAAGGGTGGGATACATTTTTTATTTGAACGTTAGTAAAAGTTTATTACTTATGAAAAGTAAATTGGTTATAATTGTATTTTTGTTTTTGTTCATTGATGATGATGAATTATCGATTGTAATGGATAGAGTAAATTAGTAAATACAAAAGATGTTTGCAACTATGTACTTATCATACGTCAAAACATTATTTCTATATTTGAAAACATTTATTAATCTAAGATCAAAAGTAGTACATTGTTTGGGTGTAAATTAATTTACGTGAACGGAAGTAAATGATCACCAAGTGTCGGTGTTTAATAATCGCTAAATCATCGTATCAATAAATTTACAAATTATCGTATTTCTATATATCGTTAGTTTATTGGGTAAAAAGATTTATTAATCCATTTATAGACTGAATTAGAATTTCTCGAAAAGTCTAAAAAAGGATGTATATTATTGAAAGGGATAAACGTAAAAAATATTGCCTAAAATATGTAATTTTGTTTTCTTACTTATTAGTCTTTGTGTTTAATTAATTTTTATAAAATTGATAGGATCTTGATTGTAAAATAAACTCTAAAAATTAATTTTATATTAAACTATTACTATATAATACATTCATCAAAAATTAGTTGCCGTTTCAGGCACAAGATTGACGTTTTTGACAATGAAAAAATAATATAACTACTTTAGGTAAAAAAAGTCAACAAAACATACCCGCAATTTTTTTTTTTTTTTTGCGTATAAAAACAATACTTAACGAAAATTATTTAAAAAAACTTACTTTCCTAGGTGGTTATATCCTTTGTTATTTAATATGGAGGCTTGAGTTTGATCTTTGCTTCTTACATATATTTTTTTCTTTCTACACAATTGAGTATAAACTTCGGCGTTTACAAAAATCGTTAGAGAGCTCGGTATGGGATGGTTCTTACTCGTTATGAATATATTTGATTTTATTAGGAAAGGAAACTTATAAAGTAGTCAATTACTAGTGTGAGATGGGTCTGAAGTTCTAATGTAATTTATAGTGTTTTCTTGTAAAAAAATTGTTTAAATTTTTGGACACTATTATCCGCTCTTGGTAGGCGTATAAAATTATGAATATTTACTAGTAGATGGAGTATGGATAAAAAAAAATGTATTTGTTGATGGATCATTGGTATCTTTAATATATAATAAAAGAGTGACATTAAATGTCATATGACAAAATAAGGTCCATTGGATTAGTTAACTTCTTTAATGTTAGCCGTTATATCCAGTGTTCTAAATAACCCGCCATGGCGCCGCCATGTCTCGCCATTTCTCAAGGCTTGTAGTAGCCGCCATGGCGCCGCCATGTCTCGCCGTTTCTCAAGGCTTGGAGTAGCCGACACGAAATGATGGATAACTTTTTTGTAAAGCTTGGTTACTATATTTTACATTAGTTGTATATTGATATATGAAATTATTAACTTTTTATAATTTATTGGTGTTGATATAACTTAATAATAGTAAAAATATATATAAAAGTATATATAAAATTATAAAATATATTAATTTTTTGCCGCTTTTTCACGCCTTGAAAAACGCCATGTCTCGCCATTTCTTGCAAAGCTTGAGGCTTGCTCATGCCGCCACGCCACGCCTTACGTTATCTATAATATACATTTTACGAGAAATTCTCTCTTACGCCACGCCACGCCTTACGTTATCTATAATAATTTACAAATTATCGTATTTCTATATATCGTTAGTTTATTGGGTAAAAAGATTTATTAATCCATTTATAGACTGAATTAGAATTTCTCGAAAAGTCTAAAAAAGGATGTATATTATTGAAAGGGATAAACGTAAAAAATATTGTCGAGGCGTGGCGTGGCGGCATGAGCAAGCCTCAACAGTTGAGGCTTGTATAAAAATTGATACATTTGAACACGCCTTATGTCATCAAAAATTATTTTCATTTTACAACATTTTACAATACATAATTACATTCTCTCTTTCATTCCGTCTCTACTAAATAAAAAACATAATTATAATTTATTTATAGAATCGTTCAATTTGGACTACGATTTACCTTATTATTATTCTAAAATCTTCTAATACAAAATATCAAAACATGTGTATAAAAGTAAATGTGTTATATGTTATTATAATTAAAAATAACATGTGTATAAACGTAAAAGTATATATGTATTATATATATAACATTATTTTCTCATAATAAATTAAAATTTACATAAACATAAATTTACGATTCAATTTTTATTTCTTTTTCACGCTATCACGGGACAATATTTAGTTCTATATGTGTAATGGGTAAAGCCGCGTTGTCCCCTAAGAACCCGCGAAAAAACTTATATAAATGAATGTTGCTTATTGAAACTTCTTCATTTACTTTCAAATCTATAGTAACAAAACTTAACATTGCCATATATCATTCGTTTGTTCGTATATTCCATAGATCAACCCTAAACTCCAATTGCCCTTCTCTTAGTCCCCATCTTGTGTTTTTGTGTACGGATATCCATAGTGGATGTCTCATGTTTAATTTTGACTCCCATATAACATGTGATTTACCTCACTGAAGTTGACTGTAAAATCGGTTGATAAGAATGACTAGTAATATACCATTTTTTTATCATCTATAAAGAGTATTAAATATCAAATCTTTTCGAAAATCAAAAGATAAAGCGATTAATGTGTATGTAAAATTGTCAGTAAATTACACAAAAACTCCACAAGTTGTCGGGTCCAAAATAATATATTAGTTAAGATGGATGTTATCCCTAACCAAATAAAACACGCGTTACACTAAAATAACTAATCAAATGTTGTTTGTTAGTTCAAAAAGGGAGGGGGGGAGTTGTGCAGATCTTTCAAAGGTTGAGTCACCAATTATTTCTAGTATCTCTGGAGATATTGACTGTTGAATTTGTAGTTGGCGGTATTCGCCAAGACTTTGGTACCAATCTCTAAGACGTCCTTGGATCCTGGTTAAGAACCTTTTGATGACGATGTCAATGGTGTAATACTGCAACTCTGCAGAGCACCAAGTTAGCATTTCAATGCTTCTTTCACGCCATTTGGATGGCGGTACATCGTCGAATGTGAAGTACTGTTTTATATCGGACTTAGGGAAGTCTGTTGGTGTCGTGGTGCTTCCTCGTTCGTGGTGTTCGGCATATTCTTCCGCATCGAACTGGACTGTTGATTCAGCAAATTCTGGTTCAGCCATGAACAAATGTTCAAATGCTTCAACAGTATCAATTTCTTCATAATCTTGTCGAGGCTTGATGATCGGAGCAACAAATGGGGAGTGTGGAGTGTTCTTCTTTTGGGTGAGCGAATTTAGGAACATTGAAACGGGGTTCACCTCTTGGATTGGAAGTACATCAGGGGTTTTGTCTGAGGTGTCCATCGTATCGGATGGCTGCGATACTGAAGAAGAGGTTGACTCTTTCTTGGTAGATGGCTGAAGTCGTTTTTGTTCTGTTGCCCATAGGTTTAGAGATGGCGAGGCTGTATGAGTTTGGGTCCGAGATAACGGTTGTGGATCAAATGAAACCCCTACAAAAGGTGTTGTCGGCAATCTCCACGGATCATTAATAAGAGAGTTGACTCTTTTTTGTTTATGTTGTCGTTCGAGATCTTGTAGCTGATTTTTCAAGTTCTTCATTTCAGCTTCTTTCTGGGAGATAGAGGAGGAAGGTTGGGTAGTAGGTGTGGATTGAATAATCTTGATGATCTCGCGGTGAAGCTCTTGGATTTTGAAGCGAAGCTCATTGATAATGTTCTCAAGAGATTTTACTTTAGTGGAAAGTTTCTCTTGGGTAGTTGTGATGTTGTTTTGTTGTGAGAGAATTTTCACAAGAACTTTATTTTGAGCAACGGCGTTCTCACTTTGCCAATTCAAGGTTGCTTCAGCTGGACTGATTGTGTTCGGGTGACCTGTTGGTCCGATAGTTGTTGGATTTTTTATCTTCCAGTCATGTTTAGTGCGACTATCAAGATGTTCGAAAGAATTAAGGGCTGGGAACTCCTGTTCATAGGAACATGAAGGGTCCTTGGTTATCGGAAAAACCGGTGATGCAGACAATTCTTTTTCTCTTGGCTGCGAGACTTGATGAAGGACGGATAAGGCGTGTTGGTTGTATGGTGAAAGTTTAGGTGATGGTGGTGATGGATTGCTTGGTTGGGTTTTAGTTGATGGTGGTGATTGGGTCGACCTATCTCTTGGGTATAAGACATAATAGTCAAATTTTCCAGAAGGTTCCCCTAGAAGTCCGACTGTTGGATCACCATTCTCATATCGTCTCTTTAGTTTTTGTTGAGAGGACTTTCTTTTCTTAGGAAGATCTTCTTCATCATCAATCTTTGCAGCATCATCAAGGCAACTGTCACAGTTACATACATCCCACCATATGTGCTCAACTTGTTGAGTAGGTACATGAGCTGTGGTTGGTGCTGGTGTAATCATATGAATGCATGTAGGAAAGACATTGGATGTCTTTGGTTGTGGGGATGAGAACTTAATCTCGACCATACCGTTCTCGTGTCTGACAAATTCAGGGGCAGATGTCGATCGTACCGGAGCCGGAGCCTGATGAATTTGTTCATAATTGGTTATCCATTTTTCAGGGAGCAATTTAACCAATTCATCTCGAGACAGCTGTCTTGGGACATATGTACAAGTTGGAGTTGCATTAGAGTCAACATCGATTAGCAGAGCATCTCCCGCATTATCCTGTACAGGGACATAAATATCCAGGGAGTGATTTTGGACTCGGTAGGCCATTTGGAAATGAAACGTAGCTTGGAACGTATTCACTTGAGGAGTGCCACCAATCTGTATCTGGGCTTTGAGGGCTGTGAGTAATGATGGGTCATTTAGGGGCATGTTGAAATTTGGGTAAAATGTGACAAAGATTGTTCCTGCGTTCAGAGTTGTTTGGATAGTACCAATGCAAGTGTGTTGGTACTCTACAAATCTTGTATCGAGCAAAGCTATACGAGAGAATGCCGGAAGACCTTTTCGCCCATGATAGGTTAAAGCTAACCGTATAGCTCCAAAGTGGATGTGAGTATATCCTTGTGCTAGACAGTGGCGAGGAAGATCAGTTGGTAATGATAAAGGTACCAAGTGTTCAACCTGGGAAGCGGGTAATTGATGAGAGTCAAATTTGGAGGTTTGGACGAATTCTTTAATTTGTCTGTTTGGTGTAGAACCTATCAACTGTTTGACTCTTTTTGTGATTGAAGAGGTTGGTTTCGTAAAAACTTGGTAAGGATTTACCAATGGCATTTCACTGATGGGTATTCTGGAATCATCTGGAACATATGAAATCTCGTAGAGTTGATCTATTCTAGATGCAGAGGATTGACGGAAACTAGAGGAAGGTGAACGTGAAAAGGGATTGTTGTTACTCATGACCTTAAGAGTTAGAGGTTTTATTTTCCAGTTCTATACTCTCCCGGAGGAAACAACTGCGACGTACCTCGTCGACTTACAAATCCTACAACGGCCCTGATAGAGGATAGAAAATAAAAGACTTAATGCTTAAGGTGATATACTTTAGAGCTTTAAGTTAAATTCTGGGTTTCTGATGTGAAAGATCAGACACAATGCTGCAATCACAGAGCATACTAACCAAGAAAATAATTAAAGAAAGTATTTGAGCGAGGGTAAGAGCCGGAGTGGCTATGATACCAAAGGGAGGGGGGAGCTTAAGCCACAAAAAACACGACTAAAAACCAAACCGAATCAAAACCGAACCAACACTTATGTTAAAATAATTGTTATGAAAAAATCAAAACTAAACTCACATAGTCGACATAGACGAAAACAAAAACAAAAAGGTTGACTAATTCCCCTTCTCAGAAAAACCCATCTATTTGATCCAATCATGTTTTCCAACTAAAAAAAAAACATAAAAAAAAACATCAAAGTGATGTCTTCTGAGATCGAGGTTGTTGACGAATCCAGAGATGTCACAAAAGATGTAGTAGTTGTAGATGAAGAGGAGATATTGAGAGATGATATATATACTGCAGCTGCATATGGTGATTTGGAGAAGCTTCAAAGATTGGTTGAGTCTGAAGGGTGTTCGGTTTCGCAGCCGGATAGTCTCGGTTATTCAGCGTTGCAATGGGCAGCGTTGAATAACCGAGCACCGGCTGCGCAGTATATTATTCAGGTATAACATTTTTTTTTTATTGTACTTTGGTTTAAGTAGATATATGTTATAAAATATGTTAGTTAGATCTTTGACGAGTTTAAGTATACGGTATCACTAGGCGCCCCCATCAACCGGTCCCATGTCCAACATGTCTAAGTGGGTTGGTGGTACCAAGTTTGAACCTGAGACCTCCACGGTCTCACTACGGATTCCCACCAACGTACCACTGAGCCACAAGGTGGAGACATGTGATTAAGTAGATATGTTACAAAAAATGTTGTTGGATCTTTGGCGGCTTTAAGTAAACCTACTAGGCGCTCCCATTAACCGGTCTTATGTCTGACATGAGAGAGGTAAATCACATGTCTGGGTGGATGGTGTCTCAAATCTGAGACTTCCACTACACCTTTGTACTGTACCACTGGCCACAAGCTAGGGACACGTGATTAAGTAGATATGTTACAAAATATGTTGTTGTTAGATCTTTGGCGACACTAGCCGTCCCATCAACCGGCGCCATCTCTAACATGAGGGAGGTAAATCACATGTCCAGTGGTGGGTGGTACGAGGTTTGAACCCGAGACCTCCACTACAAATTCCCCCACGTCTATACCATTGAGCCATAAGGTGGGGGCATGTGATTAAGTAGATATGTTACAAAATGTGTTCCTAGATCGTGATGATCTTTAACATTCTCCCAAGCATGAGGATGGATAATAAGATAGGTGGATCAAGCTAATAATCTTTAGAAAATCTTTTTCTAAGTTTTGTTTTAATAAAGTTGTTCACCTCTATTTTGAATCAGGATGACATCGTGATTGTTAGTGTGTGTATTGCACAGATAAGCTAGATATAGGATTAGTGGAGAATCTAGGATTAAAATTTGATCTCGTCAAGTAAGTTGAGTAAACTTCTACTTCTGCGAGTCAAAGTGTTCAAAATTGAGTCAAGGTTTCCGGTTTACAAATTCCCTATTGATTAAAATTAGGATAAAAGCACTTTGGTATGTTTTATATGTTACATACAAGTCCAACCTATTTAGGTGTGTCCATGAAAAACTTTTACGACCGTGCAAAAGAGATAACCCATGTTCAGGTTGTATCATTTCATCTGTCATCAATTGTAGCTCGAGAGGAATGACAATTCAATGACTTTATATGATATGTTTACCAAGGTAGTGGATAGGAACAAATGTCTATACTCGGAAGACAAGATTCGCATAGGCACGAGTAATAAATGTCCTCGATTATTTAACATTACTGAAAAGAAGAAGCTCACTAGAAATTTCACATGAAAGTCAAGATTAAAATACTTCGTGGTAATTTGAAACAGAATAAGATTTTTGATTGCAGAACACGAGCATATTCTGTTTTTTTTTTCTTTCCGGAAACAGAATAAGTTGGTCTTTTAGTTCGAAACAGATACTTCATGGATTGGGAGTGTCAATTACTCAATTGTCAACCCAGTTAAAACATACATGTGGTTTTTATTATGAAGTACAGTTATCAGATCCCAATAAGAATAGAATCTGCTGCGTTTATGGTAACATAGAGATTATTTCATGTGGTAATGCTCTGAAGCTTGTGCTATGCATTTACAATAATTTGGGAGACAAACTATTAGAACTCTTTGACAAAGCTTGACGGGAATACTTTAAGTATAGTGTTTTTAAAGTATAAGCACATTGGTGATTGATCTTTAGTATTACTAAAATCTCGGGGTAATTATTTTGTTCTTGTTGATTTTTGCAGCACGGTGGAGATGTAAATGCAACAGATCTTACCGGGCAAACAGCGTTGCACTGGAGTGCTGTTCGAGGAGCTGTTCAGGTTGCAGACCTTTTGCTCCAAGAAGGTGCTCAAATCCATGCTGTTGATGTGTATGGGTATCAGGTTAGTGTCTTCTATTTCCGTTCTTCCACACATTGTTTGTTGATGTGTTACACAAACTGAAAAAGTTATCATGCACTTGATCGTTTGTGAAATATGGGTTTACTGCAGGCAACTCACGTTGCGGCACAATATGGTCAGACAGCTTTACTTTATCACATTGTGACAAAATGGAATGCCGACCCAGACGTACCTGATAATGACGGAAGAAGCCCTTTGCATTGGTAATTACTGGCAAACTTTGAACTTTGATAGGGCTCAAGTTTCTCGCTTTTGTTTATCATCCACAAACTCATGTTTTGCACTAAAAATATGCTATCATATATCTGCACGTGTCAATTTGCAGGGCTGCATATAAAGGTTTTCCGGACTGTATACGGCTTCTTCTGTTTTTAGATGCATATCGAGGGCGGCAGGACAAAGAGGGTATGGTTTTATTCATATCAATGTTGCAGTTTTCCTCTTTTTTTGCTTCGCGGGACTAGCAGTTGATAGATATTCAATTCTTGTATATCAGGATGTACACCGTTACATTGGGCTGCTATCAGGGGGCACTTAGAAGCATGCACAGTACTTGTGCAAGCTGGAAAGAAAGAGGATTTGATGGCGACTGATAACACAGGACTCACACCAGCACAACTTGCATCTGATAAAAGTCACCGACAAGTTGCTTTTTTCCTTGTAGGTATTCTTTGACACTGGTAAATAAACATATATTTCATGATGGCGGTCCCGGAGATTAATTTATCAGATTGAACAAAGTGGCATTGTTAATTAACTGTAACGTTTTTCATATATGATTTCCGCTGTCTAATATGTATTTGGCTGTTAACGCATGCCTTGGTGGTAATTTCCGTGACTGTATCTGTTTTGGCAGGGTAATGCTAGGAGGGTTTTAGACAAACGTTGGGATGGAAACAGTATACTAGGGAGATTTTCAAAACTCGGAATGGCACCAGCACTTATGTGTGTAATATTTGTGCTACTTTTGACTTATATTAATTCCGTAATTATGGGTATTTTTTCTAACCTTTTAATAGTATACTTTTTTGTATAAAAACTTGAGATCTATGAGATATTACCCGTTTTTGTAACTAATTTTCTTTGTGGCTACAGCTTCAAACTTGCCGAAGATGACAGCTACTTTTGCGTTGTTCGCATGGATTGGTGTGATATTGGCAAGCTCGGGATTGGTACTCTTCTACCGGTGTAGCTGGTATTTCCTATGACCTTTGCTGTCTAATTAGTCAATTGTTTTTGTTTATCTTACTTACGGATAATAAATATAAGTTCTCTTATGATATTTGCAGCAAAGATCCCGGTTACGTTAAAACCAATAGGCATGATTCCCAAAATATGAAAGATGATGTAAGTCGTGTTTTGCTTTTTCGTTATTGAACTAAATGTTAAAACCAATGGTTGAATTTTATATTTCCTTATTTGTACTCGTTAGGAGCCTCTGCTGAAAATCGAGATAAATGACCCTGCATTACTTGCTGGTAACTGGTCTCAACTTTGTGCAACTTGTAAGGTAATGCTACAGTTAGGCTTCTCAAGTTATTTTGTCAGTTAATTATGTTATACAGTGATTCGACTTTTTTCTATTCTTTCTAAACTTTGTTCGTTAGATTGTTCGACCAATTCGCTCAAAGCATTGTTCTACCTGTGATCGTTGTGTTGAACAATTTGACCATCATTGCCCTTGGGTGTCTAATTGCATTGGCAAGGTTAGTTTATGGTAAATATGGGTCAAACGTTATAAAATCATTACCGTCTTATTGGCACAGTTAAAACAAATTTGAAAACATTTATGATGCAGAGGAATAAAAGAGATTTCTTGGGATTCCTTCTTGTCGAAGTTTTTGCAATGCTGATAACTGGGATAGTCGCTCTTACAAGTATTGTTCTCTTATTTAAAGCTTCTTTAATTTCTGTTTGGCTAGCTTTCCATATACTGAAAGACCAATGTAATGCAGGAGTTTTGACCGACCCATCGGCTCCATCTTATTTTGGGGCATGGTTGAACCATGCCGGTAACCAGCACCTTGGCGCCTTATTATTTATAATTTTTGACGGTTTTCTCTTCATGGGTGTTGCATCCTTAACAGCTATGCAAGTTTCTCAGGTACGTCTACTGCATATTTCATTCTTCTAAGTTATATATAAAAAAAAAAAAGCACAAGCGTTACAGTTAATTAACTAATAAATATCCTTGGTGTAGGTTGGTCGAAATATCACCACAAATGAAATGGCTAATGTGCTGCGATATAGCTACTTAAGAGGCCCCGGAGGTCGATTTAGAAACCCATACGACTACGGGTGCAAGAAAAACTGTTCAGATTTGTTTATAAACGGGTACAACGAAGACATAGAGCTAATTGAAGAAGCAGCTCAATCAGATGAGATAAGTATGATGCCTATGACCAGAAATTCAAACCAGCAAAACGGCACACATGCTGTTGATGTTAATAATAACTCGAAAACACATAGCAAACATGTCCATTCTTCTAGTTGTAACCATGGCTAGGTTTAGACCGAGATTCTCCGACCACAACTACTTTTTGATTATATTTTACTCTGGCCCTAAACACGGTTTGAGGACATCATATGTTGTATCATTTTTTTTTATGTTTATAAAATACAATCCAGGTTTTGTACCTTAATTTAACTTGTTTGTTTTACCTTTTTAGGTATAATTTGTATATACACAATATCGCGTTTTTTAGTTATATTGAAAGATTTACATTAGTTTCTTTGTTGTCTGTCGAAAGATATATTGGATATAAGAATGGATGTTATGGCTTTCAACATAATATTACTAGTACTTGCTTTGTTTTATATAACGAGTACGAGCAAAGACAACAGGAAGCCCGAATTGAGATGATTTTCAGCGATTTTTGTTTCAAAACGAAACTTCAAATTCGACAACAGTGAACATATACAGATGAACAAGGAAGAGAACATATGTTTGAATGAATAGAATACAAAACCAAGAAGAAAAATGTGTAAATATTGTAAAAGCAACAATGAGAAAACGAAGAGGTATTGTTTTGTCATCCTGTGTCTGTATTCGAAGCGCCATTGATTGTATCTTTCACCAACAAAACATATATGGTGTAAATTATTCATCTTTTTCACAAGTGTAATGCCGAGTTTGAAGCTGCAACGATCTCTCCCATGAAATATTACAAAAAAAAAACCGCACTACTTTATGATATCTCGTATTTTTTCATTTTGGGAGTGAACTACTTAAACTTGCCATGCTACTTACTGAATTAGTAACCGAAGAGCAGACGGAAAGTAAGCCAGAAGTTTTCATTCGATTATATATCAAGAAATAGTAATTTTCACGTATGTTGCAAGGCATTAAAAATATTTGAAACTCGTCTTTGAAGCAATGGCTCTAATCTGAAAGAAGGAACACCAGTCTGCCACATTTTTTCTTCATACATGCCATTCCACGCCTGTACGATCTCGTCAATATTGAATTCCACGCCTAAAAACAGTAAAAATGGACATTCACGATTAACTTTCATTATTTCCTGAAGTCATGTCAGATAGAAAAAACAACACGCACATGTTTTGACCTTTCATCGTTTTCATTATGTGGAACGTATTTGCTAGAGGTAAAAACGGCACTATAAAATGGAAACTTTGTACAGAAAGTTGAACGAACCGAAAAAATTGAAGTTTCAAACATGCCGCCCAGATTTCTTGAAACTTGTTGACAAAAAACACTAGAGGTGGCAATTTCGACCCATTTACTTATAAATGAGTCTATATATATATATGGGTTCTATTTAATTCCCAACGGGTCAAATGGGTAAAATATCTATTTGGCTAAAAACTGAAATTGGTTGAACGGGTCGAAATTGTTACATCTAACACATAAAACTCCTAACTTGCTGTATTAGAAAAATTGGATTGTTACTGCAATGAAAACAGTTTTTTGTAATTATCTTTAACAGATTAAGTACTTAATGAAAAGGGACAAAGTGTCCAACGTCAAACCGCCCATCTAGTTTTCTACATCCAGAAAACACAAACACCATTTTCGTAGTGGGGGTCCTCTCTGCGACAAACGAAGACGGTATTCCAAAAGTAAAAAAAAGATTATATACAGAAAAACGAAAGCAGCAAACCTTTTGGTGCAGAATCATTCGAACAGTGATTCTTTATCATGAAAGCCATATGTGTATGAGAAGCTCCAGCAAGCTCAAACTTTTCGACAGCAATCTCCAAACATTCTTGCCAAACAGGAATCCCGAGCTTATACTCCATCATCGACCTTTCATAAAGCATCACACCCCACAAAATATTAATCCGACGCCTCATATTTGCAGACTGTTCAGAGACTTCATCTTGTGTTAAACCTTTCACAGTGTTACCCAATTCCGTCTTCTGTAAATCTAACTTCAGTTTATTTGGCCTCAAAACTGCATTAACACGTGCCCTCTCAAATTCCTCCCAAATTTTCATACCCGTCTCCATATTATCTTCAGCTTCGTTATATAACTGCACGGTTTCCGTTGAATCCCACGTTTCAAGAGTAGTTTTAGTGCCAACTGCATAATACCAAGAAAGTTTCGCCTTTTCGAATTGTTGTTGGCCTAGTGCCAGATAACCTTCATAGAATTCAGGTTTAATTTTGATTGCTTCTGTATACCGTTCACCGGCTTTAAAATACTCCATTTGTGCCCACTCGTATGAATCTTTAACCTGTAAAAGTAGAGATTCTCTAGAAGCATTTTCCGTATCATATACTCTTTTTCGTGCTCTTGACATATGAACATTTCCCCAATTAAACAAAGCCAAAGCTACCATTTCTTGAAACTTATCCGCTGCAATTTGGAAAATCTCTTGAGCTTCATTACTTGTTACGGTATCTTCCATAGCTTCAGAGTATAGCTTCATACCGAGCTCATGAAGATCCAAATATTCATCTGTATTGAACCCGAGATAGTTCTTGAAAATCTGAGCGAACTCCAGAATCCAATCATCAATACAAGCAGATGATTTTAAAAGCTTTTGTTTTTGTTCTCGGCTTCTAATATGGTCGAAGAACGGATCTTGCTCTGGGTTGACATCAACAATGTACAACCTAAATGCACTTCGTTGATCAGAAGTTGATGATTCGTCGGCCCATTTTAGTTCTTCGTTTGTTGTAATAGTCACCATATCGCCTTCTTCATCTTTGTATTTTATAAGAACAGCTTTTGAAGCCGGAAATCGATCACTTATTATCTCTCTTAGTTTTATAATATCACAACTAAAAGGGATTTTCGCCCATCTTATATCTTCACCGTATACCAACTTTACAATCCTCTTCGGGTCTTCTTCTTTGCTACCACTTGTGCTTATTTTCTCTTCCACAACTAACTTATCTTCCATCTTTTTCTCATCTTTTTCAAAATCTTTAATCTCGTTCATCGTTACCACAATCCGATCAAATCTTTCACTTTTTTGGTCCGTTTTGTTCTTTTTCTTTTTATGCACCTTCTCCTTCAATGACCTATGTTGAATAGAATCATTCTCTTGTTCATTCTCAAGAACCGCTTTCAATTTATCAGAAATCTTGTTTGTTGCCATAGTGTTATTAAGTTCAATCTTCAACACGGTTTCCACAATCTTCTTTGCCACAACATCACTCGGCTCATTATCAATCAACTTATCCTCCATACGTGCTTTCACTCTATCCAAAATCTCGGTTGCCATAAGATTATTTGGTTCTATATCCAAAACCATATTAACATCTCTTATAGCCAAATTAATCCGATTCAAACCCTCGTAGCACCTAGCTCGTTTCAAAAGTGCTTTACTATACTTTGGTGTAACTTCAAGAGCCAAATTACACTCATGAATAGCCCTCGGAAAATCACTAATACCCATTTGCATATAACACGCCGCAATGTTACTATGGAGATAAGAAACATCAAAATGGTTCCCCGGAACCAATTTGATCGCTTTTTGGTACTTTATTATCGCTCCTTCATAATCTTTTGTTTGAAACAACTTATTCCCTTCTTCTTTAAGTTCTTGTGCCATTGAAATGAAAACGAGTGTGTCGTTATCATAAATCTTCGTGTTAGTATCATCATCAAGTTTAGTTTCCTTTACATTAACATTTTCATTCGATTTCGACCCTATTTTCTTGTTCTTTCTTGAATGTTTTCCCATTGTAAAACCTATACAAAACCTTACTTCTTTCTTTTCAAAATCCCTTTTAGAATATCGAAATCTAGATCAACTAAATTCTAGTAAACCTTAAAAGATCAACCTTCAAGAACTATGAACCAATATAAATCCTGCCGATAACATTTACCGGTTCAAAATAAGTCATAAAACACGTTTACTATATGTAACTTATATTACTAATAACAATTGCAATGAAATTAAGGCATCAAATTTTATTTGAATTTAGATAAATTTGTTGAATAATTTGCATAAAAATAAGAAAAACTTATCTGGGTTGATATCAAAACTTGATATTTAGATGAAAAAACCTCAAAAATGTAGGAAATTCCCGGGAAATAATTAAAAGATTAACCTTCAAAAACTATGAACCAATATAAATTCTGTCGATAACATTTACATTTGCTACTTTTAATTTAAAGTAATGTTTGACCTTTTTCTTTATTAAAGTTTTATTGTTTTTGTAGGTGGAGTGGAGGACAACAATGAATAATGAGTCTCACATGTTCTTGTCTTACAACGTGTACAACAATTTCTACATTACTATACTTTGGTTCTACCCGTCCGATACTCGTGCGATGTTACGACAAGAAAAAGTATATAGTATGAAAAAATTACACATTGATAATAATTTAGATAGTTTCTAATTTGTTTTGTAATATATATATAGTATATAATATATCGGTCATTCGGGTCATAAATATTAATTAGATTTTTTAGTATTTTCTAGTCATATTTTTCCAAAAAAATTGAAAATTTACTGTGTTTTGAAATTAAAGAGTTTTTTTTTTTTTTCATAAGTGAATAAAAAAAATTAAAAAATAAAATGATAGCAAATTAACATAAATAGATTGTTAATAATTAAATGAAGGACAATTTTGTATTTTCCCTTTTAAATTTCAATATTAAAAATTATGGTTCAAATATTTTATAGATAGTATAGATATAGATAAGTGAGGGGTATTTGACACTCTACACCCCCGATCGAGTTAAAGGGTAGTCAGACTTGCCCTCCGCGTGTAAAGATGCATAATTAGGCTTTTAGCTCTGACCCGAGAAGGCCTACAAAAGCTTGGATCGAAAATCCCCATCAAAAGTATGACCCCACCTAAAATGCTTAAAAAGGGTTACAATTATGAATCAAAGTTTGGGTCGAGTCGGGCTTAAAAAAATGGGCTAAGCTCAAAGCCCTAACAATGCCATAACCATGGTTTTATAGGCTTTTATTTATAAAAACTCGAGTTTTTCTTTCTAAATTAAGCATGAACCGTTGTAGGAATAATTTGACCAAGGCCGATTCCTATAAGATGGCATTATTACATGATTGTTTGCGATGTTACAATGGTCGGAGTGGGATACTAAAGTCAGGCAATATCGTGGGCTAACATGAGCTCAAACCATAGTCATTTTTGAACGAGGATTTGCACCCCTATATAAACAAAACAAATATTGCCTCCATTTCCGGTCGGAGACAAGTTTCCAAAAAAGCAATTTTTGTTTCTAGCTCCCTTCTTTAAGCATTGATACACTATTTACCTTTAACGCAATTTTGGACTTATAATAGCTCGTTGTGAAGCTCTTTCCATATACTACACTAGGATATAAAATTTTATTCATATTCAAAGTTGATGAAAATATATATTTTCAACAAATATTAGAACAAACATGTGACTACTGATGCGAATTTTATATGATAAGCAACTATTAAGAGTATACATTAATACATATTTACATAGTCATTACATATATACATTCATAAAACATAATATTTATGTCTACAGATTTCCTAGAGATTTCTGAAGGAAACTACAAAAACTAGCGACGAAGTTCAAGGAATTGTTATGGCTTTTAAATAAACTAGGTACCGACACATAAATATATAATCCATCGGACCCCGTTGCTAATTAAGCCACCAACAGTGACAGGGTTCCATCGAATACCTCTGTCGCTAAATGTCGTTTTATTATTTTAACTTATAAACTTATGACGGTTTCTAGGCAGAAATACTCCTCGAAAACCAAAACTAAAAGCCTGTCGGAAAATTTTGTCAAAAGATTTTCCGACCATGCTTTTTCCAAAGGACGTTGTTATCAGATATCCGTCATTAAAACTGATTTTTGAGGGATTTCCCATGGTGTTTCCAATGGATGATACACTATCTAATAGCTAGAATATATTATTTTTGAAAATTTTAGTTGTGTATTGGGGTTTTTCTCCTAGGAGGAGAATAATCCATCCCAGCTAGGTCTATAATATCTTGGCAGCAAAGAGGGGCAACCTTCAAACGTTCCGGTGATGAATTAATCGTGAAATTTTGTCGAGTAGGTTTGATCTCCAATTTCGGGTGGTCGTCTTTATTTCCACCATTCTTGTAATTCTGCAAATTAAAACTAAAGTTTTATTAGATTTTGTGTGAAAAATGTTATACATTTTTTATGTAAATATGGAAAGCTAAAATTGGAGCACATACTCAATGTATTCATGATAATTACCACTTGCTCTTTCCATAAATAATAACTAGACCCTAATTTGCTCGAGTCTCGCTAATTCTACTTTAGGAGAATTCATGTTTCTAGCAAATCGAATCAAGAATCGGGGTAAACTTCATGTTAGATTTTTGTTTGTTAGATCTAGAAGAGAACTCCAAACTAGTTTTGTTTTGACGGTTATAATTTATAACTACTATTTAGTTATAGGAGGTTTAAATCAGTTGATTTTTCGTAGGTAACGGCAAAACAAACTGCCTTGTCCTAAGTAGTCAATTATCTATGTTCTAAGCTACGAAATTTGTCAAGTTCTAGCATAAACTATATGAAAATAATTTGGGAAGTGACTAACCATGGAATCGATGGCGGGAGAGCTAGTTTTGGTCATAAGTTTTCGATTTATCCCTGCAAAAACATAAACACAAACTCAACTTAGCAAACCTTAAGTTTGATTTTCCAAGGAAAGAAAGTAACAAAGTATTTTCATGATTCGAACTCATGATCTTGGTAAATCGTAGGACAAATCTTATAGATTAATCATTGATTAGATGTTAGAATCACATCTTTAAATGTAAGTACTAAAACAAGTTGTTTGTTAATGTTGGAACATACCTTGAGTTTCATAAAGAAGAGTGGAGAGCATTAAAAGAGTGATCATGAACACTATGAAGGGCTTCACTGAGGGTTTAGACATTGAGGGTTTAAATATTAATACCATGACTATGTAGTTTTCTCTCTCTAGAAAGCAATTGTGAATGGTCAAAAAGTAGGCACAATCCAGCTTATATATACACAAGGTTAGGGCCATCGTATATTTATGGTTTGTAAGGGGTTTTTATTTGGTCTTATATAACGGACATATGAGCTTATGTAAATTTTGATAAGTTCATAAATTCAATTTTTTTTATTTATGAGCTTATGGTTTATTTAAGCTCATAAGTTCAACTTGATAAGTTCATAAGCCAAAAAAATTGAGTTTATTAACTTATCAGAATTTACATAAATTTCATAAACTTATTACATAAGCGAAAATAAACACCCCTAAATTCCCATGTTCTACACTTCCAATAATTGTATACATGCATGCATGTATAATCATAAATATGTGAGTTAATTACATTGGACTAAATTCCTCCAACTTAAGAGTGAGCTATTACAAAATAAGAATTAAGTATATGAAAATGTATCTAGTTTTACTTTAAGCTTTAAAATAGTTTATTGCAAAATTTTAACTTTCAACTATCGATATTATATGTATTGCACCCGTCAAATACTTGTAGATTGGTGATGTAACAACTTCTATAGATACCAATTATATGCACGCATTCAATATGATTTTTAGAAGTTAAATATGAATAATAATAATAACTCATTTACGGTTTGATACATATTAATAGCATCTGAAATAGATAAGTTTTATTGGTTGTACTTGTTTTAGGTACCATTGAGTATATTACAATGTATGATTTGGCACTCAAACATTCATATCTGTATTTTAAGTTCTAAAGGAGAAAGAATAAACTTTGATTGAGGCGATCAAATTGAATAATTCCCTAAATTCAATTTTCTACAAGTTTGAAGAAAAGCTCGTAGAGTTGAGTTTTGGAGTTCGGCAAACTACCTTTTTAATTACTTGCCCAACGCGAAGAATATTATTTGGAATATTCTATGCGGAAGTTGTCATAGGACTCGGCAAGCCCATTTTCGATTGCTTATCGAATCAAACCCTGAAGCTTATAAATACAACGTTAAAAGACTTATTTTTATATATATTCCCCGGTACCATAGCAGCAAAGAAGTCATACGAAGGTGTGGAGGCTTTCTCCTACAAGTCCGTCTTATCTTATCGTTTTTGTTCTTAACAATTATTGAAATTACTATCTAACTTCATTTTCTAAAACTAGAGTAACTAAATAGCTATTTTGTCTAACTTCAATATCGTTCCTTTAGAATGACCCCTCAACTTAAGAATGGCAAGTTCTTATTCTTTCAGAAATTTGTAGCATTTGATATTATATGTTAACATAACATATGGATTAGATGACCACCGGGTCTTGCCCAAGTGGTTATAGCATGCTGTCTATCTGTAGGAGGTATCGGGTTCGAGGCTCTCTCAGGATGAGTATAAACCTCTAACATATGGATTAAATTTAAATAAAACTTGAAACACCAACTATTATTGCGAATTGAATGCTACCATAGTTTCACTAGTTCCTACCACCAAAGATTTATGTTTATTTGTCTCACACCTTGTCCATATCAAATCATATCACATATATATTGGGTAGTCTTATATTTTTCCAATTTAATATACCAATGTTTATCTCTTTTTGATTGTCTATTTTCATATAATGTTACAAGTTTCTTGATGAAAGTTATCTCATGAATTACCTCTCTTTATTGCTACATGATTAATCAAATCTCATGTGACATACCTCAATTTAAAGGGTATCTCGTCCTTTGGTTATAAGGTAGTCTAGTTGTTTTAGGAAAATGAAATGACCACCTATTTCATGTCCTCTATCCCCACCATATATTAATGGCGAAAATGCGAGAAATTTGGGTAGGGGTCTTCTTTCTTTTGTTTAAAGTTCTAATCTGAACTAGGAAAATCGAACACCTAGCAAAACGCTCGTGAGAGAATTGTAGAATCAGTACAATAACGGCGATAATGATTTTTAGATGGATGTAAATTTGAATATACAAAGAGTATTTGTACAAAGAATTACAAAAATATCACCGGTGTGGTCAGGTTGATGTGGATTTCGAAGATCTAGTGGCCGAAAACAAAATAGGTCCCTTAATACAACTTATATATGTTGATTTGCAAAGTAACCGAAGATTTAATTTAGTGCACAAACTGTTAATCAAATGAAGACTATTATCAGAGATTTAAAAATACCAATCAAGAAGAATCCAATTTATACTGTGTTCTCCGAATCACTAAAATTGTCGTTCAAACAAAAAAAAAAAAAAAAAAAAAAATCTATTTATGTTTTGATTGGTTTGAAACAAGTCTTGGTCAACAAGGAGTCCTACACATCAATGCAATGTAATTTCAATGTGGTGTGCTCTTGACGTTATCGTTTTTTAAGTATGGTTGATATGACCACTCCTCATACCCTAATACAATGTACATTCATACATTATAAACACTTCACTTATATAGTCTCAAAGATAAAGTTGATTATCATCGGATTTTCGACTCTAAATACTTATAATCTAAAAGTTTATACTTAGTTTTACTTATTAATTTAAGCTATTGTTGGTTCACAAGTAACTTTATTTTACTCTCTTGTTTTTGTCTCAATCTTATTAGCTCATACTTATTTCTTTCTTGTTGGATCATTGACTTGTTCTAATGAATAAAAATGACCCTTTTAAGAAAATACATTTTGTAGATCATCGTCTTTGTAAGTTAATGAACGAGTTATATACACATCTAATTAACCCGACCTGATCCGACACGATATGATTTTATATATTGTTACATGACATTTATTAGCAAAGTGGGTAGATGGAACAGTTAAGATATAAAATGAATAGCGTATATTTATATATTTTTCATCCATCATATCTTTGCATGGAGTGTTGGAGCCCTCATTGATCGTACCCAACACAAAAGGACTAGATATGACCATTCTACTAATTTAACTTTTACTATTTTATCCTGGTTTAACTTCACTTTCACACACCCGTCAACTTTTTTAATTGGATGAAATACCCCCTTGAGTTTTAGGTTTTGCATGTAGTCATGATGTGTTTTTATTGTCATTTACATTTTTGAGAAGTATGAAGCTAACTCAATGTAACTAAGCAACACATGATGTTTAAACAATACAACAACACTAATTAAATAGGAAAATAGTGTGGATTAGACACCTAAAAAGATGTCCTAAGATCATATCTTCATATAAACAAGGTTGAGGATATACGGTCAGAAGCTAGACCGTATGCTTCTTCTACAAGAAATATTACAAGATGCCTTACATTCTGAATCTCGAGCTAGGATATCTATAGGTATTTGACGTATGTTTAGAATGGCAGAGAATATGTTATTTCATTATATAAATTTGACTCTGACTAGTGAGTTACACAAAAAATAGTCTCGAGTTTAAATCTTGAAGATTTGATATACATAATGACATTATCAAACTTTTTGATGAGCTAACCATAAATTACAATCTCTATGTGTGTGGCACTTTTATGATTATGTGTGTGACTAGAAAAAACGAATAGTTTTTAAAAGCTTATAAGTTGTTTGAAAATTTTACCTAAATTAATAAGTAAAAAGATTTTTTGTTTATCAAATGTCATTTGGTGTAGTGGCGTCCATATATATATACATAGGGTGTATCTATCTCTCGTGAGTTTAGGAATTCCATATAAATATGCCTAATTTGTATGTGTGTGACTTTACATTTTGTATGTGACAAAAGTGGTAGAGGACCAAAAGAGTGAAATGGAGTGGTATCCAAGGTTCGATTCTCACTTCCAATGATACCGAAACTCAAAACATCATGTGAAATAACATTTTAATATTTATAGGCACAATTTTGCAAGTTATTATGCGATGTGAAGCTTTATGACGGTTGTTATACACTACCTTCCTAACTTCCAATGAAGGGCTAACACCTACCCTAGCTTTTACCAATTGTGTTTGAAACTTATGTCTGATGCACCTGTTTATCTAGTGCGTGAGGCGGTCGAGTTTTTTAATATCGATTTCTCATTCTTTAGTATGTGATATTTTTTCATGCCAATGATTGTGACTGTCGAGAAGTGATCCGAGATCATATTTGACTCGGTTACGTCATCTTCATTTGAAAAAAAAAAAAACTCTAATGGTGTAGGTTTATTAGTTGTACAAGTTCTTGTGGTCAAATCAATAAAACAATACTAAGAAGGGCATAAAATGTAAATATTAAAAAGTATAAGGAGCTATTAAAGACAAATACAAGTAGTAAATGCAAATACATACGGAATGGACCCATCCACGTGGCCGGAAACAAGAGGAGTTAATACGACGGCGACACACTGCTGTACATAGATGACGTGGCAGGTGGACTTTGTCATATAGCTGCCAACTGACAAGGTACACGTGTAAGTCGATATCATGGTTTAGAGAAATAATGACATGGCAAATAGAGTGGATGACATGGCACACCCATTTCTTTGGAGTTTTTGTGAAATAACAAATATCGCAATAGGACCAAAGTCTTGAAAACCGGATAAAAGATCGGGGTGTCCGCGTTAGCGCAGTTCGGTTCATCAGTTCAGTCGGTTAAAACATGGTCTAAAAGTAGTTTAACTCTCACTCGTGTACAAAAGGTTTCTAAGATCAAATCTTGCAATTTAAAAATGACAACACACAAAATCTTTACTAATATGTTAAAGTGGTTTAGTAAAATGAAACTGGTTTAGACCGAATTTGCTGAAAACCAACAGGTTTAAGTCGGTTCAATTATTTTTTTTTTGAAACGGCAAATGTTAGTGATTCGGGGCCACATGCGACCCACGAACCATACACCAAAGTTAGTTATAAATCTCCTAATAATCACCTAAGGAGGGACCCCGGAGGCTCGAACCCAAGACCTCCCCTAGGGGGGGACAACCTCCTACCAATGGGACAAACCCCATTGGCTTAGTCGGTTCAATTATAATGGTTTAGTCTGCCTGTTTTGAATCGGTTGCCCTTTCGATTCCCGGTTAAATCGGTCATACCGGCTAATATATAGGACACATTCAAGCAAATGTTTGGAACTTGAATATTACACTATTGGTTATCTTATATGAGAAAAGATGAAAAAAGACTAATAATTTTTTAAAAGGAGATTTACATCTATGTCGTTACAAAACTTCAATATTACGTCAATTTCCTTGTAAAAATCAAAATTACGTTAAAATCCTTCTAAAACATGAAAAATTCTCATATATATCCAAAATAATAAATTAATAATATTTAAATAATTTTGATATTTAAATTATTTATCTAAATATTAATTAAACTTTTTAGTCAAGTATGTTAGGTTTAATCAAACATTAACCAATGTATCTCAAATTCATAAACTCGCAATATATTTTTAAAAAAGATTGATTTCTATAATTTTGAGCATTAATCGGAATAAAAAGGTTGCAAAACTTTCTCGTCTTGATTGATTAATGTTTTGTAATATATGTTTAAAACAATTTATTCATTAAATTTAATCTATCTAGTTCATTCGGTATTTGATTCTTCATTGACATATTTGTTTAAATAAGCATTTGGATTAATTTTATTGATTTATTCAATAATTTAGAATATTAAAATCATTTAATTAATATTTAGATGAATAATTTAAATATTAAAATCATTTAAATATTATTAATTTTTTATTTTGGATATATATGAGAGTTTTTCATATTTTGGAAGGATATTAACGTAATTTTGATTTTTACAAGGAAATTGACGTAATATTGAATTTTTATAAGGACGTAGATGTAATTCTCCTAAAATATCCATTTTTTAAAAACCAAAATATTCTCTCTCCATCATTCATTTATTTTAAACTCAATCGTTAAGATTAAATAAAAACGTACTTTTAAATTATTTTTTTAAATTAATTTATCTCGCAAACATTTAATCGTTAGAGAAAATAGATTACATCTTTGCGACCGTATTTTTCTCCTCTTTAATTAGAGCAGTGGTCATATATACTTTCGACGACTTTTATTTTTTCGATTTCCGGATGGATATTTAAATTGTAACGTTAATATCACGCGTAATTTTAACATAAATGAGTAAGCTTCAAAAACTGAAAATGTTATATAAAGTATGATTTATCTTAACACCTAAAAAATTTAAATTTTGACAACTTTTTTTTGTTTTTTTGTTTTTTGACAAATGTTTAAACTAATAAGATTATATCACATGTGATATTAACATAAAACGTGAATTTAAAAATCTAAAATCGTTATATGATATATAATTAAATTAAACCTATAAAAAATTAAACGAAATCACATGTGATAGTACTAAAATCACATGTGATATCAACGTAAATCAAATGTGATATTAAGATATAAGTAGAACTTTAAAATAAATAAGACAATAACACACACGATTTTAACTTTAAATGTGAAATTTTAAACACAAAAAACGGAAAAAAAAAATTGAATTTTGACGACTTTTTTTTTCTTCATATTTGGTCTTGATATTCGTAAGGTAAAATCACATTTGATATGAATAGTAAATGTGAATTTCAAAACCTAAATATATTATATGATGTATATTTAACTAAAATAAAAAAGAAGAACACAAAAATCATAAGTTAAACTACTAATATCACATGTGATAAAACTGTGATTTTATAATTTAAATTTTTCAAAACCCGTCAAAAACCCGAATTTTTTTTCCGTCAAAATTATATCAAGTGAGTGCTATATAGAAAGAGAAAATAATACTCTTTTTAATAATGTAAGTTATTTGTTTTTAAGATAATTAACTTTTAAACAAAAATAAATTAAAGTAGGTATTTAAAATAGAGAATAGTGATTGATTCGTTTGGTCTCAAATTTATAATGGTTTTAAATAAACTTAACCTTATCTTGTATAGTATTAACTTTTTCTTAAAAAAACTTTTATTCAATTAATTGTAGATGAGGAGGACGAGTTTATATATTATAAAAAAAAGAATTAATATTCGTTTTTAAACAACAAAATTTTATTTAAGCAAAAAAAGGAATATATATGGATGAAATACCTGAGCAGTAAAACCATTAATTTATAACAGTTTTATGTTTTACTTAAAACAATATTTAGCTACATTAATGGATATGTAATAAATGTTTACAACTAAAGGTGAGCAAACTTATCAATATATACGGGTATCGAATACAAGCAATATGATATTATGTACTATACTAGTATAAGTTTTATTCGGTATTTGTATAGTACCATATCGGTACCGACTAATATATTTTTGAACACTAGTAGGCGTCAACAAAAATTATCAATATATACGGGTATCGAATACAAGTAATATGATATTATGTACCACACTAGTATAAGTTTTATTCGACATTTGTATAATACTATACCGGTACCGACTAATATATTTTTTGTACACTAGTAGGCGTCAACAAAATGGTTTTATATAAACAATGACATCTGATACCGCACTCATAGTACCACACAACAATATTAAAAGTAAACTCCTTTCCCATAACTTATAAGATTTACCTCCTAATTTTTTTTTTATAGATATTGTCTTTTTTGTTAACCTTTAATATTAAGGATGTGTTTGGTTGAAAATTGGGTTTTGAAATTGGTATTTGTTTAAAAGTTAATGAAGAAAAAAAGAGATATACAATTATTTAAAGAATTATTTTAAATATTAAATTAATTAGATTATATAATTTAGTAACGGTTTGGATTTTTAGATTTTATACACTTACTTTTTATTTACAAAGTCTACCAAACAATTTCTAAAACTATTAAACCCATTCCCACTTATCAAACCCTTCAAACTATTAAAAGTTAAAAACAAAGTTTAGCTCTTTATTAAAAAAAAATTCACTAAGCATATTTATTTAAAAAAAATATATGATCAGTATTATTAGGTTTGTTAAAAATACAAGTAATTTTATTTTTTTATAGTTAATATAAAAATCTTATCTACTATATTATAACAAATAAGTTT
Source organism: Senecio squalidus (assembly GCA_910822075.1). Lineage (NCBI taxonomy): Eukaryota > Viridiplantae > Streptophyta > Magnoliopsida > Asterales > Asteraceae > Senecio > Senecio squalidus. The sequence continues at coordinate 4,588,749 of CAJVGC010000060.1, forward strand.
TTAAAATTGACATTTGTGAATCAATTACCCATTCTAATTTATTTTACACCTAAAATTACTAATTTTGTATATTTAGATTTTAACCTTTATAATATATGTAGATTTATAAAAAAATAATTCTTCTTTTGAAAGTTATTTTATTCAGATTTCATTAATAATGTTTTTGAAAATACATGACAATTATATGTAACGTTAATTTTTATTAGGTTTATAAAATGAAGTTCTGATTCAAAATATTTTTTCTTTTCCTTTTTTTTTCTTTCTATTTTCTTAACATTGTTTGTCAATGCAAAAAATAAACAATTCAAAGTTGTTATTTTAATAATTTATAACTTGTACTTAATTCGCATATTACACGGATATTAATCTAGTTTAAAATAAAAAGAATGTATTAGAAAATATCCGATAATATACAAGAAAAAGTAATAAAATATTAAGAAAGAAAATCTAGAGGTGGATCAAACAAAAACGAAAAATAAGAGTGCTATCAACAATTATCAAGCCCAATGTTGTTCAGCAATACAATCCATTATAAAAGCCCAACTAATAATATAAAGTATTGACATTTAGGGTATAGGTTTTTGTTAGTCATAGTTACAAGGCAAGGCCGTCTCCCAGTTTTTCGAGTTTCTAAACAAAAAGATTTTTTTGAGGTCCTGTCAAAATATGTTGTCATAAAAATAAGATTGTATTATTAAAATGTGTTTAGGGGATATAACGATTAATTGTTGATTAGAAAACACTAAATTTTATACTAATATTTTAAACTCCAATAAATCATGTATGCTGGAACATTTTCGAAATGTCTGTTATGGTATGTTTGGTGTAGCTGGTAGTTACAACTTAAAACTAAGACTTATATTCAAGTAATTGAAAGTGAAACTTTGAATTGTAAAATGATTAAAAATTACATAATAATGTAATAAAACAAATTTTATGAAAAGTATTTACGTAACTTTTTGATTTAGACAAAGTTGATAAGAGCCCCTATACTTATATAAATTGCGCCAACACCCTCTAAGTTACTTACGTTAACCACAAACAAATTTGTCTTGAAATGTGTGATTGCGTCCTTTTAATAGATCAACATGTTTGGTGTTTGTTAGTTACATCTTTAATCTTTTATATAAAATATATATTTGACAATATTAGCTATAATTTCGCTTCGTAGTTTAGTTATAGCATGTAGCTAGAATTTCTATTTGAAAATTTTGATTTTTAATAGCTCGAAATTTTGTTAAAAGAATTAAGAGGCTTTTGTTTGGGATTTTTTCTTTAATGATACATGATCGAAAACCTTTTTATAATACCATTTCAAATCTAGCAATAAAGCTTTAAGATTGGAGTATCGCCAAAGGTTATGAATACTTAATGTGTCTTGCCGTTGAATGCAGGTAATTGACGGAAACAAATGACGTTATTTATGAAGACATGTTATTTCTAACTTTCTAATTTTAACAATTTTACAAATGTGTCTCAATTGATTAAGAATAGTACAGTATTAAAATATATAATTATATCTAATTATTTCTTATTTATATTAAGAAAATAAACTTCTAATCATATTTGATTGTCCAGTATGAGAATGAATATAATTGTCATTTGAAAACTTACATAAAATGTAAGTTTAAACACAATATAAATTACAATTATATGGGAGAATATAATTCAATACATTTATGAACGAATTTTTATGTTCGCGCGCTGTAACGGGTTTAAAAACTTATATTTAAACAACCTAAAATTAAGAGAAGTTAAAAAAAGGTAACAAAAACGGAAAATATATAATTAAAAACAAAATTTGATCGAAATCAATACATAAATAAAATAAGCTAAAATCGAAAGTCAACTAATAACGAAATAAAGACGTAATTACTTTATTTAACAGCGAAACACAAAAGGTAAAAAGTAATCAAATATTTGAAAATAAAAAACATAATCCAACAAAAAAAACTTAATTTAAAAATTAAGGATAAATCAAATAAACAAATAGTAACCTAATTAATGATTGTATTGTTTGTCAATATTTACATATATTTATTCTCATCTCTTATAATCCTTTGGGTAAGATCGAGATTCTACGAAATATCTTATATACTCCTACAAGTCTCATAGACAAATTTACATATCGTCAAGCTAGAACACCCTTGTTCATATCGTTTAATTCACAAAAATCATAAAACCATAAAAATTTAAATCAAAACATCTTAGTATATAAATGCAAACAAAATAATATTTCCCTCCTTTGGGACATAGCAAAATCCATATTGTACACATCTTATGTTCATGTTTTATCTCCATCACAACTAGAGATGGCAACTGGCCATGTATATCGGGGATCGGGTTCTCCATCCCCGGTTTCCATTTCTTGTCTCCATCCCTGCCCTTATACCCATCGGGTATTATGATTTGATCCACATCCACGTCCTCATCAAATGTCGAGTATTCTTACAGAAAATCGAAGATTTTTTTTCGTTAATAAAGTTTTTTTGTTTTGTTTTTATGTATGCATAATAACTTTTCTACATAAAAGTAAAATGTCTCACATCAAACTTTAATAAACCATATAGTTAACTATTATAATATTACACAAAATCTAAAACCTACCAACAGTTATAATTACAAGTCCAATTATGAACAACATAATCTAACTATAATGAAATAATTTATATTAACTTTAATATATATTATAAACAAAATATCACCACAAGGGCAAAACGATACAATAAAACTCATAATTACATATAAAGGTGCACATACATGAAAAATACGAAAATATAATCAACAATCCCCAAGCTAACAAAAGTTGCAAAGAAAACAAAAAACAAGTAACAATTATGTACATGTTGCATACAAAGTAAAAAAAAACAATTAACAATTATGTACATGTTGCATACAAATTGCATACAAAGTAAACAAAAAACAAGTAACAATTATGTACATGTTGCATACAAAGTAACAATAACTTGAGTTAATTAAATGTTATGTATATCTATTTGTCGGGGTTCAGATGGATATTTAGGATATGTTTAGTAAAACTAGTTTGTAGCTGTAGCCAATAGCTCGTAGCTAATAATTGGAACTGATAGTTGAGACTATTCAGAACTGAAAGCTAGAATTTTTATTTTCCGTAAATGTATTTAGAAAATAGTTGAAGTTGAAGCTTAAAAATATAAAATTACTAAAAAAATTCATAATAATAATAGACAAATTTTATAAGGGGTATATATATATAAGAGTTGAGTTCATTTAAGACCATTAATAATTTTGAGTACAAAAGAACCAATCACAACTCTCCAAAAACCGTACATGTATTAAACGAATAAATTACACTATTAAAACAAACATTATCCAATCTTTTTATAGAGTACCCACTTGATATACTTTTGACGAATTACCGTGTTTTTTGCCGAGTTTTGAAAAGTTTATATTATCAAATCACTGTTTTATCACATGTGATGATAGTAGTTTGACTTAAAATTTGAATGTTTTTCTTTTTATATCTAGTTAAATATATATATATCATATAACATATCAATGTTTTGAAACTCACGTTTAGTGTTCAAATCACATGTGATATTATTTTACGAATATCACTATTTGACAAAAAACCGAAAAAATAAAAACTTGTCAGAATTCGATTTTTTTTCCGGGTTCATATAGATTATACCTTATATAATATTTTTGTATTTTAAACTTCACATTTAAAGTTAAAATCATGTGAGTTATTGCCTTATTAGTTTTGAAATGCTACGTATATTATAAAATCACATATTATTTACATTAATATCACATGTGATTTGAGTACTATCACATGTGATTTCGTTGAATTTTTAATTCGTTTAATTGAATTATACATCATATAATGATTTTATGTATTTTAATCCACATTTGATATTAAAATCACATATGATATAACATTATGAGTTTCAACATTTGTCCAAAAATGAGGGGGAAAAAAAGTTGTCAAAATTTAAATTTTTTCTTGGTCTAGATAAGTTATACATTTTATAACATTTTTTGTTTTAGAAATTTACCAATAGATGTTAATATCACATTTGATATTAAATTTACACAATACCCACCTCAAAAGTCAAAAAATAAAAGTCGTCGAAAGTATATATGACCACTACTCTAATTAAAGAGGAGAACCCGACGGTCACAACAACGTAATTAGTTTCGTCTAACAATTAACAGTTTGCGAGATAAATTAATTTTAGTGAGTTTTAATTTTGATCTAAGCCATTGAATTTAAATTAAATGAATGGTTTAAATTGAGTCTTCTGTACTTTAGAAAATTAATGGTCTTTAATGTATTTTTCTCATTTATATAATAGACAATAATATAAGATCAAACTGTTTTTTTTAAACTAGTTGAATTAGCTTATATTTTTAAGCTTAACTATTTTTTTTAAATAAGCTCTACAAATTAGCTTCTATAAAACATGATTCATTTAGATATAAAACTCAAACGTTAAATAAACTCCATTTAAACCCTCTTTAAAACCACTCAAAACATAGCCTAGTGTCTTCCCACCTCCCGATTTCCTTAGTCAGCGAGTCCTCATCCCCGTCCCCGATCAACTCCCGTATTCCTCTATCGAATCGAATTGGGGTATCAAATTCCCTACCGGATTCATAATACTTTTTTTTTTCTCATTTCATTATCACAACAAACCACATTCTAGAACCACTTATTATTTTATATATTATTATTATTATTATTATTATAATAAAAACACAAAGTAAAGGTTTCCTAAATGAGTGTGTGTTTTATGGTGTTGTGTGTGTGAGAAAAAACATCATCGTCATCACCAGGACGCCTGTCACATTCTGGTAAATCTTCACCGACTCAAACACACTTAGGGTTTATGTTTTTATGTTTTTATGTTTTTTTTTTATAAAAAATGGCGTATGATCAAAATAATAATAATATGTTAACAAATAATAGTTTACGCCCAATTCATATAGTTAGAGATGAATCTCGCCCCGTAAACTTACAGAATTCGAACCCGTTACCACGCGAAACCGCACCCGGTATAGCCCCGGTTCCGGTTTATTATCCCTCCACTGCCCCTGCTGGTTTAACTTATGGTAATAATGTAGGTTTAGTTCCGTCTTATGGATATAATAATAATAATGTTAGTGGATACGAGACGAGTTTAGTATCGGTTAGTAGTGGTGAGGAAGGTGGGGAAGATTCGGTTAGGGGACGAAAAGTTAAGTTTTTATGTAGTTATGGTGGGAAGATATTGCCTAGGCCGAGTGACGGGGTCTTGAGATATGTTGGTGGTGATACGAGGATTATTAGTGTTAGACGAGATGTTAAGTTTAATGAGTTGATACAGAAGATGTTTGATTGTTATGGAAGGAATGTTGTGATTAAGTATCAGTTGCCTGATGAGGAGCTTGATGCGCTAGTGACGGTTTCCAGACCGGATGATTTGGAGAATATGATGGATGAGTATGATAAGTTGGTTGAGAGGTGTGGTGATGGTTCGGCTAAGTTGAGGGTTTTTTTGTTTTCGGATGTGGAGTCGTGTAATGTGATACGGTTTAAGAATTTGGAAGATGGTGGGCAGAGATATGTTGAGGCGGTGAATGGGATTGGGGATAGTTATCGTGGTGGTGTTGTTAGTGGAACGATTGGACGGATGGGGAGTACGGCGAGTGCTTCGTCTACGCAGAATTCGGAAGTGAGTGGGACTGAGGAACAAGGGGAGGCGATTGGTGTAGGTTCTGGTGGTGTGTTTTCTCCTGCCGGAAGTTCTGCCACAGGTGTAACGGTTAGTAAAACTGTTTCCATTCCGGCTTCACCTGTTCAATCTGATCATGACTTTGAAATATTGGAAAGAACAGTTCCCGTTTATGTACAACAACAACAGAGGCAATTCAGTTATGATTTGCAACCGTCTGGAGCCACTACCGTTCAACCAACAGCACCTTATGTCCAGACTTACGTTGATCCCCGCCATGGTACCTTCACTCGTTCAGAGTACGTGCAGATGCCGCAACCCCAAATGGGGTACCAATCCCAGATTATGACCAGCATTGGCCCGATGTATGCGCAACCACAGATTCAAGATAATGTCGTTGGAATTGGAGTCACCCCACATCAGTTTGTTACTCCTTCCTCACACGTTAGTTTCAGACCAAATATACATGCAAATCCCGTTCCAAATCCTGTTCCAGTTCCGGTTCCGGTTGCAGTTACAGTTCCGGCTCCGGCTCCGGCTCCGGTTGCAGTTACAGTTCCGGCTCCGGCTCCGGCTCCGGTTGCAGTTACAGTTCCAGCTCCGGCTCCTCAGTTTGTGCAGCAACAAGATGTTCGACTGGAACATATTTCGGAGAGGGTTGTTCATACATATCGACCTCAACCTCAACCGCAACCATCTCATCCAGTGATTACCGGACCTTATGGTTGGAATCAGGTTTCAACTCCGGAACAAGTGCCCATTTCTGATAGCCGGGTACCTATTCAACAGATGATATACAATCCCGAGCCATTGCCTAGATTTGATGGGTGTATTATGTGTCAAAAAGCATTACCTCATGCACATTCGGATACTGTGGCACAAGACCGTAAAGAAAGTCCCGGAACAACGATATCAGATGTGAATCCAGTTTATCAGAGTCTTAGATTTGACGACACTAGAAGAATGATGCAACCGATGGTATCAACTCCTTATAATGTTATGGTTCATCAGGTTCCACAATGTAGCCATGAAAGTTCAGCTCAACAGTGTGGTGTCCCGATGCAGTATCAACCGATACAGGATCCGGTGATTAATAAACTTGTTACTGGTGATTCGACTCCCGTTGGAGTTCCTTCACCAACTTTAGACACCCCGGTTTATGATTCTCCAAGGGAATATCCTGGTAATTTTCCTCTAACTGTATCGAAAGAGGATAATATGGAGTCGAGGTTGGCTTATGATAATCTGAGACAAATTGATGCAAGAATGGAAGATTTACGATTACACCCTCATGTTATTCGTGTTGAGAAACCACGAGATGAGATTTTAGAAAATAGACCAGTGAATCTTGATAAGTCCCAAATGTTTGCTGATACAAATTACATTAGCTCCGAGGTTCCGCGGTTGCATGGACTCCAAACAATGGAGTCCTATGGAATGAATAATGACGGAAGTCCTGCATTTTCTGGTGTGACCCAGCCTGTTGGTGAATGGAATGCATACCCGTTGCAGTTTGAGCCAAACAGCGAAGTGGGCACTGTGCTAGTAGATCCCCTTAATCCGTTTAACGGGGTAGGTGAAACCCAAGATGCTGCAAACTCACTCTTTAGCAACCAGGATCCGTGGATGCTGGGAAATGATTCCCAATTTCCGCCGCCTAGACCCACCCAACTTATGACGAAAAAGGAAGAATCACCGACAGGTGACTCACTGATTAATGATCAAGCTTACGAGACAAGTGCTAACTTGGAGTTGAATTTTGGTGCGGGACATTGTCATTCCGACACAGGTATCTGTTGATTTTTCTTTCTTTTTCGTGTTTGGTTACTCACACACTTGTGTTTATAGGTTCAGCAGAGGAGCTGATCAAACAAGAACTTCAGGCAGTTGCTGAGGGTGTGGCGGCTTCTGTTCTCCATTCATTAACACCGTCTAATACCGACTCAGTTAAACGTGGCTCAGAGGCCGGCCGAAGTGGTGAAGCTCAGAATAGTATTACAGATGCGCAGACAGGAGTTGAAGTCGAGGTACTTTGTTTGTATAACCTTTGATCATTTTCCAAGGACATCACTCATATTTACGGTAGAGGTGAAAAAATAGGTGGGGCAGGTTGGGTAACGGGTCAAAATGTGAAAATTTTGATACGGGTTTGATTGCCTTAAAACATTTCATTCCATAAATAGTATTGATAGCATGATTAGAAAAATTATATTATTGTTTTTTGTACCGCAAACTTACCTGCAGTTTTTCCTCTACTTGCAGTTTTACTCTGTCCCGTTTGACATGTTTAATCTGCTTCTTTTAAGCTGATAATTAAGATTTTACCCGTTAGAGATAAAACTGAATCCGAATCGATTCGTTTATAAGTAAATGGGTTAAAATTGCCACGCTAATTCAAGAGGTCCTTTTTCCATCACATCGTGTTGTCTTCTATTTGTACACATTGTGTTTTTGATCATGCAGGATCCGAAAACAAATATTCCAGAAAAGGCAAATCTTGGGTTTCCCGTTTCAGATGGCCTTGGCCGTTTACAGGTGAATCTTTTGATCGTATCTGATGTCCAACTTCCAGTCACTAACAACTAAGGATTTTTTCTCACTTTATTTGTAGATAATCAAGAATAGCGATCTTGAAGAGCTCCGGGAATTGGGTTCAGGTACATTTGGAACTGTTTACCACGGGAAGTGGAGAGGATCTGATGTGGCAATCAAACGAATAAACGATAGATGTTTTGCCGGAAAAGCATCCGAACAAGAACGAATGGTTTGTGATGTCATCACCTTATGTTTTTTGTTTTCTTAATCTACACATTCGCACCCGTCTAATAAATACATGTTGGTAACAGAGAGAGGACTTCTGGAACGAGGCAATCAAGCTTGCAGATCTTCATCATCCGAACGTTGTAGCTTTTTACGGAGTTGTATTAGATGGTCCTGGAGGCTCTGTTGCTACTGTAACGGAGTACATGGTTAATGGATCTTTACGAACTGCTTTGCAAAAGAACGAGAGGTAACATTTCTTGAGTTGATGTCTTTGTATAACCGTTATTTTGAATATTGATACAAAAGATGATTTTTATTGTCAGGAATCTGGATAAACGCAAACGCCTTTTAATTGCCATGGATGTTGCCTTTGGGATGGAATATCTTCATGGGAAAAACATAGTACACTTTGATCTGAAAAGTGACAATTTACTTGTTAATTTACGTGATCCACACCGTCCAATATGCAAGGTTGGTTATACTTCCTAGCTGTCCTACTATTTGCTTATGCAGAAATCGAGATAAATAGACATGGCAACCGTATGTCTTTAATATATATGTCAATATTATGACGTGATGAATATATTTGAGTTGTCGCTTTAAACCAAATTGTATGCAAAAGTTCTCATTTTAGTTGTCTGGGAAGGGTATATTATTTTTATCACTAAAACAGGTGACGCCCTTTTTCCGTTTTTTAGAGGCGTACTCATAAGTTCCAGTCGTTCTTTCTGAAGTAAACCAAAAAGTGAGCGGTCTTGCTGAAGTAATGTCATAATATAAGGGGTCGCGATATTATTTGCTCCAATTTGGGAGCTGAGATGACTAGGAGAGTTTTTTTTTTCTGCTTTGCAAGTCACTATCGATTGGTGCCTCTTTTGTTTAACGATGCATTCTTGATGAATACGTTAGTCTAAGGATGCAGGTTAATCTGAGGCCCTTTTCTGTTTAAAACAGGTTTAAAAAAATGGTTTATCCTGCCTTTTGTTCAAACCCCCTTTTGTTCAAACCCCCAAAGTAGAGTTTTCTGCAAAATGTATCGTTAAGTTGTAGGCGTTCTTACTGAAGTAAACCAAAAGGTGAGTGGTCTTGCTGGAGTAATGCCATAATATAGAGATCTCGATATTATTTGCTCCAAAATGTGAGTTTCTGTGATTAGGAGAGCTTCTTTCCGCTGTGCGAGTCACTATCGAAATTGGTGCCTCTCTTGCTTAAACGATACATTCTGGATACATTAGTGTTAGGATGCATGCTAATTTGATGCCCTTTTCTGTTTAGAACAGGTTTAAGTAAACAATATGGTTTATCTTGCTTTTTGTCCAAACCCCATTTTAGAGTTGCGTCTTTTTTTACAACGGTGTTGTTTCTTGATTTTTAGCTTTACTTGGACCTGCGAACAAGTAGTATGATTTATGAGAGACTATGAGGAATCTTTATCCCACGAAATGAATCGGCCTAAGAAAAATTAAATTTCATGTAGAAAAACTTCCAGAAAATGATGTTTAAATGACGTTTAAATTGTGTCAATTTATCAGGTTGGAGACTTGGGGTTATCGAAAGTGAAACGTCAAACACTAATATCAGGTGGCGTGCGTGGAACACTTCCATGGATGGCACCAGAGCTTCTAAACGGCAGCAGTAGCCTCGTTTCCGAGAAGGTACTTTGTACAAACTATATCTGAGTGCCATGAACTTTACTCTTTTTTCTCTCGATTTCTGGTTTATTTTTTTCATTTGTTTTTCTTAGGTTGATGTATTCTCATTCGGTATTGTCATGTGGGAACTTCTTACTGGAGATGAACCATATGCAGACCTCCATTACGGGGCTATAATAGGTGATTCTCACAAAACACAAACACATACATATGGTATATATCCGCATTTCCTGTTTTTTTTTTTAACTTTCATTCAAATTTTTAGGCGGGATTGTGAGCAACACACTTAGACCTCCAGTGCCAGAATCGTGCGACCTTGAATGGAGACGTTTGATGGAGAGGTGCTGGTCAGCAGAGCCATCAGAGAGACCAAGCTTCACGGACATAGCCAACCAGTTACGCACAATAACCCCCAAGGTTCCACCAAAAGTACAAGCAGCACATCAGTAACTCTTTTCATTCTCGACAGGACCTCTTTGGCTCAAAATACGTATAGCTTAATTCTCCTCATATTGGTATTTATCGATGGTATATCGTTACAGAGTTGAGACTATAGAATGTGTTTCGCCAAAATAGAAGATAGTTATATTTGTCTTTTGTTTGGGTGTTCGTCTTTTGGTTCATATTATTGGTAAATAATTACATAGGGCTGACAATTCTTGACGCGACAAGAGCCTAACTCAAAATTATGCTGGTTGGGTTTTGGTGCTAGGGAATTGATTCCCGTAACTCATATGGAATGATAGACCATTGACGACTTAAGGTCATGTTCCGTAAAGGGGAATTCCTTCGGTTTAAATAATATGTAATTGTTTATCCGCGTTTGCACTCAAAACCAACAACAATTTTAAATAAGCACATACCTCGTCGAAAGTCAGACCATTGACTAAGTGTTTAATTTGTAACATGTGATCGCAATTTACTAACAAGTGAAATGAGAACATGTATGAGTTGGGGAATCACTTTCGGTACCATAGATCGGTTTGATACTTGGGTTCCCGTATCAAAATTTCAATATATGAAACTAAACCTGATATGTCTGAAAACAAGATTGTAAATCCGATAGTAACACGTGGCAAAATCAATGATGAGTTAATTGCATAAACCGTCAACATGGTTTGATCATATCGTAGTTTTTGTTCCTATGTTTCTGAAAGTGCAATCATTGTCCAAATCGAAAACGTTTTGTATATCGTCCATGACAGGAAGTGTCTATGTAAAAGGTTAAATTTGTAGTTGCATAAAAAATAAGTTTTTCACATGAAATGTACTTTCACTTTAAATGTGTAGAGACGAAAACTCTAATCTGGTCCAAGAATATAGACGTTTTACGCATTATTACCTACCTTACATTTTGAAGTTGTAGTACTTAACCAAGTTACTCATATAATTTACTATTCATCGAACCTGGCTGTTGCATCCGAACAGCCCGCCAATCATTTTACTTTTTTTTATTTATTTATTTAATACATATACATTTTTTAATTTTACTTTATTAAAAACATCTTTAAATTTTAAATTTTCTTTTTAGATTACGTTAAAAAAATAATATATATGTACGTATTGATTGATAAATTTTAGTTTTATATTTTTATTTTTGAGTTATCTTTTTTAACTTTTAAATTTTTTTATTTTATTTTAAGTTAAATACATAAATCGTCTCTAAGGTTTATTTCGAATTACGGAATTTGTCCCTAAGTTTATAAAGTTACATAAATCATTCACTTTTAGAAACTAATTACCTATTTCGTCCCTAAGATTTGCTCCATTTACGGATTTCGTCCCTAAGGTTTGTCCTAAATTATGAATTTGGTCCCTAAGGTTTGCCCCAATTACGGGTGCAAATTAGAAATTAGGGACGAAAAGCGTAATTAATTTCTAAACTTGGACGATTTATGCAATTTTTTAAACTTAGTGACGAAATCCATAATTTTGGATAAACCATAGGAACGGTTTATGTAATTAACTCTTTTATTTTAAATTATCAACTACAATATAAATTTTTAAACCCACTGTAACGAACAGACATAACAAAAAAACCGTTTTAACTCGAAAAACATTGTATAAATTCGAAAGAAGAAGCAAGTCCAATTTCCCAAGCAATTTCTTTGACCTTCACATTCATTTCCTCCCAATTTTGACTTTTCTTCACTTATCTTCAAAACCAAACAAAAAACACACAAAATACACACGCATTCCAACCCTATAAAAACAACACAAAAACATTTCCACAAACATCTCTCAAAACACAAAAAAAATGTCCAAACAAGAGCTAACTCCAATTATCATGGAACACGAACACGAAGGCAACGACGTCCCCGACTCGTCCTCCTTGTCGCCTCGACGCAACTGTCTAAGTCTTTTTTGTTGCTTCGACACCCAAGACAGCGAATCAGCAGGGTTCCTATACCAACAACAACCTAATGGAGACTTGATAAGCAAGGATACATGGATCATGAAACGTGTAAAGAGTGTAAAGGAGTATTCAGAAATCGTTGCAGGACCGAAATGGAAGAATTTTATTAGAAAGTTTAGTAAGAAACCGAAATGGAAGAATTCGACGAATGCAACAGTGTTTCAATATGATCCTCAAAGCTATGCACTTAACTTTAACGATGGAGCAAATTTTCATGAAGATGATGATTTGTTGCCTAGGAGTTTTTCGACTCGATTTGCTCCTCCTTCAAGATCTACTACGTGATTATGGAAATTCAAGTTGTATTATATTTGATTCATTGTTTCATGTATATGTTTTTTTTTCTTCATGAAATGGTAAGTTTTTGTCAAATTAGCATTATCAATTTTATCTATCGATCAATGATCTTGTAACACTCGGGATTCTCAAATGAAGGTCTCATATTCGATTTTCATCAGCTTCAACTCTTTAAATGGTCTTGTAACACTCGGGATTCTCAAATATATCAGCTTCAACTCTTTAAATGTCGGAAAAGAAACACAAATGTTTGTCACAAAAGACTCACCTCCTTACATTTTTTTTACTATGTTTACAGTTACGAAAGTGTGTGGGTTATTTATTGAAAACAGTTTTGAATTGGTGTTTAAAAAATTAATCTTTTAATTAATTAATGTTCAATTAAATTAATTTTATTTTCATTTTCATTTTCGACCCGTTACACTATTGATTTCTACATTTTAACTTTTAGAATTTCTTTCAATATGATGTTTAATGTAATGTATAAATATTTTGGTTTTTCATAAACCAACACCGAATTTTTGGATTTTACTTTGGTTCGGTTTTTTTATTCAATTATTTTGATCTTTCTGATTTTAAAAGAGATTTTATCATAATTTTTGGTACATAGTTGATTAAGGGGTATTTGTTTGGCCTTATATAGGGAGCTTATGACTTATTGACATTTCGACTTATGTTTCATAAGCACATATTTTTCGGATTATGTAACTGTTTATGGGATTATTAATATTTTGTTATGACATAATAAACAATAATAAGTCCATAATTAGTTACATAAGCCAAAAATTCGAACTTATGAAATATAAGTCAAAGTAACAAAAAGCAATAAGCTGCTTATATAAGTCTAACCACCGACGCTCCTGTTTTCAAAATTGGCAGGCTTGTAATGTTGACTTTTGGAAACTAGTGGGGAACAAAAACAAGTGGCATTATCTTTATTTAAATATTTTTTATTTTAATCTACCATACAGATTGGATCCAAACATTATATATGTCTGTTTACTTTATATGCATCTTATTGATTAAGAATATCCAATAAAATATACAATAATTTGTATCTAAATCGATTCAATAGAAGGCATTAAGCACACGGAGCGAGAAGAGAGGATATGCTCGTATAAGCGGGAAGAACGGCTGGTTGATTAAAATTATTGTTTGCTAAAAATAAAAATAAAAAATGGGAATTATTGAAAACATATGTTTTTGTAAGGTGTTTACTACGTCATTACTAGATATTAGACGTTTTTATCGATTGGTCTTATGATTAAAATGAAAGAGATAAACATATGTTTTAATACTAGTATTAATCCTTAATTACGATAATTGAATAAAAGATATTTTTTCGAAAGAAAATATTAGTTCTTTGAACATCCTCTTAATTTTGGTTTTTGCTTCTTTTCCTTGTATCTCGGCTGTCCCGTTTTGAGTGTTCATAATACTTTATACATATAAGATTTGCATAAACCGTCTCTAATGTTTGTTTAGATTATATGTTTCGTCTATACATTTTAAAGTTATATCATCCCACTACCTGATTTATACAATTAAGAAGTCCAGTTTTTTTTTTCTTTCTTTGCCAATGGGGGTTTGCCTCATTTGTAGGAGATGTTTCGCCCCTAAAGGTCAGTGGGTTGCATACTGCCCAATTGAATATCAATGTGGCCCCGAATCACTAACATAGCCGTTCAAAAAAAAAGATGTCCAAATTTTTTAAATTTTTTACATATACCACCGAAATTGTCGTTGGTCCTACATATGGTTTGGTTTGTTGATAAAGTTATCCATACTTTTAGTTTTGGTTGGGTTTGGTTATTATATTCGACATGACTTGGCAAACACCAACTTAACGTTACCTAAAAGATTACAACGGTCTGATTCAGAACCTCTAACCCTAGTCCCACATGGACAATTTTTTATTTTCATTTTATATTTTATAAACTTTATCTTTTTTCTAGAATTAGGTGTGAGTAAAAACACGACTACTGAAAAACGGAACTAAGCGATAAGTCGATAACTGACAGTTTGGTTTTTGATTTATATTATGAATTGGCCTAACCAAAAGAAAATCGGTTAAAAACCAACGAAGACGGCCTCAGAAACCGAAAAACCAAACTGAACTCGGTTCCTAATTTTTCTAAAAACCAAACTTTTATGTTCTTTTCTTCAGAAAATCGATCCATACAGAATCATGCATAAATATCGAAACAATAGGAACGGTGAAAATAGTTAATTACATAAATTGTTTCTATGATTTGGTCGGATTGTAGTTTTCGTAGCTACATTTCAAAAGTGCAAAGAGTTTATGGATATTTGGCAAACATCGTGCTTACATTTTCAAAAATATAGAAATGAAAACAGTAACATATCAATGCAATAGAAACGATTTATGTAATTGACTCGAATAGTTTTACCTAATTAATTATTTTTATTGAATAGTTTTGCTTTTTTCTTTTACATTTTAATCTATAGCTATTATCCTTTACATTTTTTAGTTTATAGCTTTTAATAATTATCCCGTGACAAAGCGCATACAAATAAAACTTCGACAATATTAATTACTAATTGGTAAAAATGATTAGAAAGAATGATAAATAGTATTTCTCTATGTTTCTCTTATATTTCACATCCAAAACTCAAATTTAAAAGTCGAGTAGAACTCACTAAAAGTGTCGTCTCGGAAACACGTAAACTTGTAATACATGATCACTCAAAAACATATCAAGCGTGACGATAAATATGTAATGCGGACACAAAACAAGAAGTCTTAAAAAAGATTAATGTGAAGGTTAAGGTTAGATGATTGTCCTTGGCCCCATAATCATCATTAAGCATTTAAGCTTAAAACGAAACATGATCAACGGATAATCCTTGCTTAAAAATGACTAAACCATAGACAAATTCATAAGGTCAATGAAACATTTTGAGTCGGTAGATATCGTTGACAGATTACAGCGAAAATTGAACTTTAGAACTCTCACCTTTGATGGGAGTTCATCTAATTCCAAATTCACGGCCAAATTGATGAACCAGTGACATACTTACACGAGACACTATCAAAGAGGAATTGATGAACCAGTTTTACCCCGTAACCGTCAAGAAAACAAACGATGGAATGGCGTGAACAATCCATCCATGAGTATGTAAAGGATTTCTCAAATATCATGCTTCAATTCGAAACATGGTGGCCAAGGATTTATTTTTCATCTTCACAAAGGGATCGAATCATATACCGCCCAAGTGTTGCTGCAACGAGGACGAATCTTTTGAATACAAGTTTTCTAAGTCCATATAAATATACATTAAACATCTATTTTGGGTGGAAATAAAATCCGAAATTTCTCAACACATGTATACAACATATTAACACGATAAATAGTACGTGATAGATATATCTCACAACGCAAACACACCATATAAACATGTGGTTTACTATACATACAATACCTGTAACTATTGTAACCCACGCTACAAATAACCAATTCGTAGAGATCGTTGTACCAAATATTACATGTCTACCGAATGAACCTTTTACATTACAAAATTCAAATATAAAAAACAGATTGTAATACCTGTTTGTAAGTATTGGCATACCTTCAAGAACTGAAGCTGCAAATCATGGCACGCCTCGTTTACATGTGTAGCATGTCACACCAAAAGGGTTCACTTCACTCGATTTCTTGACTGAAGTGGTGGGAAGCGTTTTCTACAAAACATGTCTCCTCGGTTTCACCTGGCGTTACTTTACATCACAACGATTACTTAAGTTTCCAACATTGTAGTATTGTACAGGAGAGACATTGAGCGGGTAAACTAATGGCTTACCTCTTGCGTTTACTCTTGACGGCGGTAGACGATGACGGATTACTGTGCCAGTTCCTTTTTCTTTGGTTTATGAACCAGTTGTTAATCTGTTTTAGTTGTAATCCCGTTTCTTGTACCAATCTTGCTTTGTCTTCTTCCTGAAAAACATGTATCAGAATCCTATCACGGTTCACGTTTGACTTTAAATGATGAAAAAACATAAGAAGAGAATATGATGTTTACAGTTGGATAAGGCCACTTGCTATGGGATTGCCACCACGCTTTAAGGAGGGAGGTGGTATCTCCCGGCAGTTTTCCAGCTCTTCTCTTACGAAGAATTTCCTCTCTAATGTCGACAATTTTCTCCTTATAACCCTGATGAAAAAAACATTCAATCAGATTGCACACAACAAAGAAACAAACCGTATTGGCTCAATTCATTCGTTTACCTGCTTCAGCTCGTGCTTTAGCTCTTGCCTAACACGTTCCATTAAAGAACGCTCACTTTCAGTTGGAAGACCGAATCCCATGCTGTCTGAAACATCTAGACCTCCATCAAACATGTTAGCATCGCTGTCTACTTGTTCTTCATCATCATCAGACATCGTTGCACCTGTACCCTCACCAGGTGCTACACCTGTAAATACATCATATTCAATCACAATAACTAGAGTTGAACACGTGTTTGACATACGGAAATAGTGAAATGTTCTGCATCTCTGAAAGCAATACCTGTTAGGCTTTGTAAAGATTGTTCGAGCTCCCAACAAGCCATGACGGCTTCCATCGCATGAACACGGACATGTTGCTGCAATTGTTCTTTAAACGAAGAAAGCAGTACAACATAGTGTGCCTACACACGAGAAAAATAATTATGAAATATCTAGAATTATTACTCCTTTGGAATAATAGTATCACATCAATCAAAAGTATTCGATTAAACATATGCATATCATTTAAAGTTAACAAATAATCCCCGTTGTCCCAAGGGGCCACTTTAGGCCACTCAATAAAGAAAAAGATTAACGAAAAACTTAATGTCAATCCCTAAAGCAAAAGAAGTACCCTTTTACCCCCACAGCTTTTACTCTTTCGGAAGAACTGATGATTATTTGTATTGATAAGAATTAATCAAGACGAAACTTGTAAAGTGGATTGTAATGATTTGAATGATGATAGGTCTATTTTAGACTAAAGCGGTTGAACAAAACTGCAACAAGCCGTTTGAAGATGTAAAAACACAACATATGGACGACAAAACAGAACGGAAAAGATCAAAATGATTATTAAAAGATGTTTATTTTAATATGTAAGGCATACTTTGGTTGTTTAATAGCTCAAATTCTGTCACAGTGACACGAACAAAAACTTTACGGGTTACTGGAACATCTGCAACAAAATAGATTAAAAAAAACACCATAATGGAAACAGATTCCGAAAACACCATCAGAGTTTTTAATATTTAAAATTAGTGAAAGATAATTCCATTCTTAGAACATTCTAATTCACATCAAAAATATCAAAGCTAATAAAGATAAACACCTATATAAGATTCCGAATTCCGTATATATGTTTTCATGTAACCAACAAATAATATTTTCTCGCCATATCTGCCAACACACACTATCATGTGTAAAAGAGCAAAAATACTCAGTAGCTACTCAGGCTCGATTCGGTTAAAAACTCGATTGGACACAAGCGTAAACAAGTCCGAGTATAACTTGAACTCTGGACTCGCGGGTCTAATCGAGCTTAGACACGTCCTTTGATTATTTAATGTATAATAATAATAATAATAATGTATATACATTAAAGTAATAGAATATTAAATATGTTTAATAAACGAGCTGAGCCCGAGTCAAGCTCGAGCTTGTAAATTACTCAACAACCAAGTTTGAGCTCGGACTCAACTCGTTTACACCCCCACTAACACTATAGATAACATAAGTCGGGAAATACGCTGAAAAGGTAGGTCACAAAGTAACTACAAACAAAAAAGAAACATTAGGGACTATTCATCTACCAATTCCTAACATGTTAAACAAAGGACCAATTCACAAGCAGTATCAAATAGTGAAAGTACTAAACATATCGACAGAAAAAGAACCATTAACACATTTAATAATTGAGACGAGCCTATAGTATGTCGGTATCAAGGTGCCGATGTAAGGTAAGTCTCGTCTCGTTAAGGACAAATGTAAAATTATAAACCCTAAACAAAATTACATAATGACAAACTTTGGAGAAAACAACTGCCTACACTGTTCCCAAACTGTCTTCGTCCATGGGTTACCCTAAGGTTCGGGGTTCGTAGTTCAATTAGGTTATCATTTCATTACAAAATGACAAAATTGTGGAAATGACAACTGCCTACACTGTCCCCAACCAATCTCCGTCCTTGGTTTACCCTTAGGTTCGGGGTTCAAATTCCGTAGTGGAGTTAGTTTATCATTTCATTACATACTAACAAAATTTTAGATAGGACAACTGTCTACACTGCCCCCAATCTGTCTCCGTCCCTAGGTGACTTCAAATTTCGCTATAGAGTTACTTTTTCAGTTTATTAGTTAGTTTGACCGTTTCAAGATAAAATAAAAACGTACCATGAACTGATTAAGATCCTTATCATCAATAACCGGTTGATTATGATTACCGAAAACCGAGTACTTAGCAATAACTTGCTGAGACTGCGCCAATTGTGCATCGATTCTCGGCAACTGATCAACCGGTGTGGCAATTCGCAAACACGAAACATGTGCAGACAACAACTGATCATACATAGGATGAGACAATATATCCGCTTTACACTTAGCAAATTCCCACTCCCTTTCATTCTCCATCTTGTCATCGGGTTGGCTTACCTTCACAATCCCTTCATCTTCAAACATTTGACCCGGTTCTCGGTCTGGCCGAGAACCGAGCCAATGATTGTTTGAGTTCGATGAGTCAGAATTGGTGGTTGTTTGCAAATGAAGAAAGTTCCCACCAGTGATGTCACCGGAGTAGGCGTGGTGGTTGTTGGGTTGTCGGAGCCAAGTTGGTGGGGATGTTTTTTGGTCGGAATAGTGTTGTTGGAGAGCCATTTCGTCGGAGATGTTGTCGTGGAAAGACATAGTTTGATGATGTTTTTTTAAGGTTTAGAAAGAGAGAGAGAGAGAGATGAAGAAAAGAAGGCATAGATTGTTCCAATATGTATTTGTGTTCACATATGTAGATGAAGACAATAATACTATAAAAGCGATATTATCTATGACAAAACTATTTTATATTCAATTTTTTTTTTTTATCTTTTCTTTCGGAAATTACATTATTAAAATGACCGGATATCTGCTACGGAATAAGATAGAAAAACAGTTGATTGTTGAGAAAGATCCCTTATCGAAGATCTTAAGTAGATAATACATTCGACGGGTATACCTTTAGTGGGTTTACCCAACGATTAAGCTTCAATTGTGAACTTTAGCGACAACTTTTAATTAAGCTTCAATTGTGAAACTGAAGGTTTAGGTATCTTTTCAAATATTGAAACACTAAAGACTGATGACTATAAGTTATAACACACTGAAATCCTTTATGCATAGAATATATCAGTGAATTAAACAAGCTTGAACTTTTAAATTGTATTATAATACGTCAGAATATCACTAAAATATCCAAGAAAAATATAAGTATTTTACATTTTTTATCTAAGAAAATAATTAAATTCTCAATTTTAAATATATCAATGTATTAAACAAACGTTCACTTTTATTTGATCATTAGGTTGCAATTTGGGAGTAGGACGTTTAGATTGCTTGTGTGAGCCCTTTTTTACAACAATTATACGAATAAGTGATTGACAACTTTTTTTAATTACATTTATTTTTCCATCTTGAACAACACACACAAAAAATAAATATGCACACTATACTTTTTGGTGTCTTGTATTATAAAATGATAACAATACAATAAGCCATTTGTCTATGAAATAGACAAGAACAAACTCAATACAATTTTACATGAAAGGACCATTTTATGAACCCTAATCCAATACATATCTAATAGATTAACTTCTAAGTATAACAACTTTCTATCTTATAATAAGACAAATATTTCCTTTAATTAAGTTTTCTTATAACGACAGAGTCAAAAATGATATACATATACAGACTCTAGACCTTTAAAAGATACGTATATAAGATCTGTAAATTGGGTTTGACTCAACTTTCCTGTCTCGAAATTTAACCATAGGAGTTATCATGTGAATGATCGTGACATCGTAACATTTTGTGATGTGTTCGTGTTGTTCTTAGTAAGGTTATCGTGATTTTTTTTTTTCCAAGAATTAACATATTAGTAAAAGTTTAAGGCGACATCAATTAATCAATCGACTTAAAAGGAATATAAGTACGGTCTCTAAGTATGAGTATTCAAATTTATAAAAACGTTTGTCATAAATTATTGTCAATTAACAAACTTACAAATAAAAATAAAAGAAAATGTAAAAGTTATACCACAAATGGATATTTTAGACACTTCTGACGGTTGTGTGGTTGCCGACAGAAAGAGCCTTCATGGCTGGTTGGCCAACGTCATGACCGGCGTGATGGTTGTTGCACGGATGGGGGCCGATGTGTAATAAGGTGTTTATGTGTATTTAGTTATTTGTTTTTCTATTTATATGTAATATTTTTGATATTAAATAATATTAAATATTATACGGATTTATCAATATAACTAAAAGTTTTTTGTGTTATGATTGATAGTGTTATTAGATTTGTTATAAATTATTTTAATAAAATCTTGATAACTACAATTTTTAGAGTTTTGACTAAAAGAAAAGACATTTTTTTTTTACAAATAGAGGAATAATTCATAAAATAGAAAAAACGATTATTTATTAATATACAACTAAATATACCATCCCTTTAAAGTTTATGAGCTCTTGATATTATTATATTTTCAATATATGATACTAAAATTTCTTTTTCTAAATATATGAAAAAATAATTTGGATTTAATATAATTTTATCGTTTATAAACTTTTTGTCCCGTTGTATCGTCCGGATTTTCCGCTAGTATATGAAAGAAAACAAAAATTTGAAACCAAAACAAGTGTTGGTGTACCGGCTATATCCGGTGACAACGCGGCATCATTGGGACCCTTTCAACAACATTTGTCATGTAATGCTTGACTTTTAGGGAGTACTAACAATATTAGTGACTCATTTCTTGATATTATAATATTTTGTCTTATTTTGATAATATAAAAAAATAAAACAACTATAATATCTTGTTCAATTTTTTATTTATTTGATTACGTATTAGATAATTATAATCTTATTTTATTTATTTGTTTATATATAGATTGATACACAAATATAATATTTTATTCAACCATTAAATAACAAAACTATGATTCATACCTTTATAAAATGAATTTACATCCATTAAAAAAAGATGATAATTATATGTTGGCGGTAACCGGAGTCTCCTAATTCGGACAAGAAACGACAAAAAGATATAAAGACAAAACAGATACGACAAAGAAGGTAGGAAAAGGTACTCTGACGAAGGAGCTCTCTCTTAACCGATGCGTAAAGAGAGTAAGGGCCAGGGAGCCCTCTATTACCCGAAATACCTCCTATATATACCCAGGTAAACAGTAAAGATAAGCACGACTTTTTTACATTAACTATATATTGATACGTTTTTGTCCGAACCAAAGTACTTATTCTCACGCCCGAGTTGAACCAGGGGTCCAACCCCGCTCAACCTGGTGTTTTCTCTTAGTGCAGGGGATTCGGATTCAAGATCATAGAGGTTAATTCAAGGGAAACGGACTTCAAGTCAGACTGAGTGTGATTCGGGTCGGACTAGGAAGTTTAGGGGTCTTTTGTATTAACATTTTGGCGCCATCCGTGGGACCGAAGGAGATACTCACTTGAAATGGAAACTCCCATTGATACGGTTAACTTAATCACCAATGATGGACATGGTTCTGACAAGAACGCTGAGAAGGAAACCAGAACCAGTGGGGAGTTTTCTAGTAAGTTCGTGAAGGATAACATAGAATTGCTGAGAGCGTTGGTAGAAGAACATGAGCGTACAGAATCATTGAAAAAGGGGAAAGGTAAGATGGGAGAGGAGCCTCGAAAAGAAGGGTTTAAAGGGAGGAGGTTAAACTTCAGTGAAGAGGAAGAGTCGGAAGACGAAGATGAGGATTTGAGCCTACCGTACCAATCAGATTTCTCCTCCAAGTTCACAAAGAGGATCGCTCGATTCCCAATTCCACCAAAAACAAAAATGCCTGGTATCATTCGGACGTATGATGGGTCCGGAGATCCGGATGACCACCTTAACACATTCGCAGGAGCCGCCGAAACCGAATTATGGTCAATGCCTGTGTGGTGTCGTATGTTTGCACAGACACTCGTCGGACCAGCGCGAATATGGTTTCAGGCACTAGAACCCGGACAAATAGATAGTTACAAGGAGTTAGAGGTAGTATTTGGGTCATTTTTCACACAGCAACGTAAGTACGTGAAAGGGCCGACAGATGTCCATAAGACGAAGCAGAGAGATGGGGAGGGGTTCAGAGAATTTGTGGAAAGGTGGAAAAAAGAGATGGTGCAGGTGAAAGGAGCTTCGGAAACAATGAAAGTCTCAGGATTCATGGAAGGTATCAAACCACCTACGCTGATAGAATCATTCAATGCCAGAGTCCCGGCTACGGTGGAAGAGATGATGATAAGGGTGAAAGAGTTTATCAAAGGAAAGGAAGCATCAGGACGAACGGAAGAGCTAGGAGGACGAATGGCAGGAAACTCCGGAGCATCATGGAAAGGATCAGGAATGCCAACACCCAGGTCGATACAAGGAAGGAGGTCGTTTGGTTCGCCTAGTAGAGCCCAAAGATATGGGGGGAAGTTTCCCATGCCCCCCATTTCTCCAAGGAATAATCCTATTTCGGGACCAGGGGAGAGCAGGAGGAATGTCCACTTCACCGACTTGCTAAAAACACCGATGCAGATTATGAATACGGAAAGAGGCATTAATCTAGTAAAACCACCTCCAGGAACCCTTCCCGGGACTCCGAAAAAGGGAAACCTGGATAGATATTGTGATTTTCATATGGATAATGGGTATGCTACAAATGATTGTTATGCATTGAAGAAACAAATAGAAGATGCGGTCCAAACAGGAAAGCTTAACCATTTGGTTCGTGATATACGAGGGGGAAACAAGCAAGGAAGAAATGATAAAGGCCCTAGAGGGAAACCAAAGGAGATTCACATGATTCGAGCGGTAAACATGGTTAATCAAGAGCCCGAGAAGGAAATATCAAGAGACTGGATGAACCAGGTCATAGCATTCCCCCCATTGAACGCTATAAACCCCACTGACGACCCAATGCTCATTAAAGCTCATGTGGCGGATCACCTGGTTCACCGAATATATGTGGACGATGGAAGCGCCTCGGAAATCATGTTTGAACAATGTTTCCGAGAGCTAGATCCGGCATTGAAACGAAGGATGAAGGTGAAAGAGGTGCCATTAGTAGGATTCGCTGGACAGACAAAGTCCTCCATAGGGGAGATATGCTTACCGGTGCAGCTGGCTGAAGGTGATAAGATCCGAACGGTGTTCATGAATTTCTTGGTGGTGGCAGCGACGTCCCCATATAATTGCATTTTGGGAAGGCCAGGGTTAAAGAAGTTGGGAGCAGTTGCATCGACTGTGCACGGGATGATGAAGTTCCCCACGCCGGGAGGAATAGCTACCATTACCTCGGAGGGAAATAGAGGTTGCCATCAGATACAAAGATTAATGATGGAAGAAAGCAGAACCCAAGAGGAGCAGATCCAAGTCAATCCCTATTTTCCGGATCAAATGATAACTATTGGAAAAGCCCTAACGGAGGAAACCAAGAGAAGGTTAGTGGCAATGTTAAAGCAAAATCGAGAGGTATTTGCATGGAAGCCAGAGGATATAACGGGGGTACTAAGGGAGATAGCGGAACATCGTTTGAGCGTTTATAAGGCCTCCGAACCCGTGGTACAGAAAAAAAGAGTCCTAGCACTGGAACGAAGCAAAGCAGCATGTGAAGAAGTCGACCAACTGGTTAAGGCAGGGATACTCCGGGAAGTTAGATATCGGACATGGGTGGCAAACCCAGTCATGGTGCCCAAGGGAGACAAAACGTGGAGGATGTGTGTAGATTTTAAAGACCTCAATAGTGCATGTCCTAAAGATGCATACCCATTGCCAGAGATAGACCTAAAAGTTGATTCGTTGGTAGGGTTCCGATTTAAATGTTTTTTAGATGCATACAAGGGCTATCATCAGATACAGATGGCTCGGGAGGATGAAGATAAGACAGCTTTCCACACGGATCAGGGGATATACTGCTACAAGAAGATGCCATTTGGACTCAAGAATGCTGGTGCCACGTACCAAAGACTCATAGAGAAGGTGTTCAAAGCTCATATAGGTCGAAATATGGAAGCTTATGTAGACGATCTAGTGATCAAAAGTGAAACTGAGGAAGCAATGTTGAGAGACATCAAAGAGATATTTGAAGTGCTACGGAAGGTAAACATGAAGTTGAACCCCAAGAAATGTTCGTTCGGGGTGGAAGAGGGTAAGTTTTTAGGCCACATTATCATGCCACAGAGCATCAGGATCCATCCGGATAAGGTGCGGGCTATTACCAACATGGTGGCACCAAAGACGCTGCAGGAAGTACAAAGTCTGAATGGGAAGATAGTGGCGCTGGGGAGATACCTTTCAAAGTCAGCCGAAAGGGCGCTACCCTTCTTCAAAACATTGAAGCAATGCATGAACAAGAAGGACTTCAGATGGACGGAGGAGGCAGATAAGGCCTTCCAAGACATGAAAAAATATATAGTTGATCTCCCATACTTAACGGCCCCCCGAAGGGGAGAGACTTTGTTGGTGTACTTAGCAACGAACGGAGAAGTGGTAAGTGCCGTACTGTTGGTGGAAAGGGAGAAGAAGCAATTGCCCATTTACTTCATCAGTAAAGTGTTGCAAGGAGCTGAACTCAACTACAACTCTTTGGAAAAACTCTCTTTGGCACTCTTGTTCACGTCAAGGCGACTAGGGAGATACTTCCAAGCGCATAAGGTACGGGTAATTACGGACCAACCGCTGAAGCAAGTGTTAACTCGTCCGGAAATGGCAGGAAGAATAGCAAAGTGGGCGATTGAGTTAGGAGGCCATGACATAGAGTATGCCCCAAAAACAGCGGCAAAGGGGCAGGTGTTGGCAGATTTTTTGAACGAAGTTCCGGATCAGGGAGTAGCATTGGCTGAACCGGCAACAGTACTGGAAAAAAGAAAAAGAACAAAGGGAACTACCTGGAAGTTATACACCGACGGGGCATCTAGTAAAGAGGGTGCCGGAGCAGGTATCATCTTAATCAGTCCGGAAAAAGAGGAATTTGCTTATGCTATCCGTTTGAAGTTTCAAAGTTCCAATAATGAGGCAGAGTATGACGGAGTCTTGGCGGGGCTAAGGTTAGCCAAAGATATGAAGGTGGGGAGATTACGAGTCTATGTAGACTCAAAACTGGTAGCGAATCAGGTGAATGAGGAATACGGAGCAAAAGATGATCGGATGAGAAGATACAGAGACAAGGTGACAACCCTCATGAAAGAGTTTGACTCTTGTAAGATCAAACAAATACCAAGGAGCAAGAACAAGAGGGCGGATGTGTTTAGTAAAGTGGCGTCTATAGCTGGGTCGACCTTAGAAGCATTGGCCAGCAACATCTTTCTGGAGGCAATTGAAGGAAGATCTATTGATGAGGGGGTAGAAGTAAATGTCATTGTCGAAGAAGAAGGAAGTACATGGATGACACCCCTGGTTGAGTATCTCACCAATGACACATTGCCCGAAGATGCAGGGGAAGCAAGAAAGATTCGGATGAAAGCCACGCAATACATCGTATTGGAAGGGGTATTATTCAGAAGAAATTACCTAGCACCATTGCTCCGATGTGTGGGACCTTTGCAAGCTAATTACGTAATAAGGGAGGTGCATGAAGGGTCTTGTGGTATGCATGCGGGACCAAGAGCGGTAGTGGCAAAGATAATGAATCTAGGATATTACTGGCCTACGATGCATCAAGACGCACATCAAGAGATAAGAAAGTGTGATTCATGCGAGATACATGCACCGATTCCTAAACTCCTAAAAAGTGACATGATATCGGTAACAGCAGCATGGCCCTTCTTCAAATGGGGAATGGAAATAGTCGGACCATTTCCGGAAGGACCAGGAAAGGTTAAGTTCTTGCTGGTAGCGGTGGATTATTTTACAAAGTGGGTCGAAGCAAAGCCTCTGGCTCGAATTACAGGAGCTCAAGTGTTAAAGTTCTTTTGGGAGAATGTGGTGTGCAGGTTCGGGTTACCATGGGAAGTGGTGACGGATAATGGTAAGCAGTTTGTAGACGAGCCTTTCAAGGGATGGTGCGAGCAAATGCAGATCAAGCAAGTTAAGACATCTGTGGCACACCCTCAGGCTAATGGACAGGTGGAGCGAATCAACCGCAGCTTGGTGGAAGGAATTAAAACACGTTTGGGAAGATATGAACACAATTGGGTTGACCAAGTGCCAAACGTACTCTGGGCACACCGAACAACAAAGAAGACAAGTACGCAAGAGACACCATTCAGTTTGGTCTATGGTTCGGAAGCTGTCATACCACCGGAAATAGGGATGCCCACTTACAGGAATGTGCAACGGAGTGACTTGGACAATGAAACGGAGCTGCAAATTAATCTGATGTTGGCGGAGGAAAGAAGGGAGGCAACTTATGTTAGAGAAGCACGATACAAAAGGAAGATAGAACAGTACTACAACAAGAGGGTAAGAAAGGTCAGTTTCAAGGAATGAGAATTCGTATTCCGAAAAAACGAAGCAAGCAGACAAGAAGACGAGGGCAAGTTGGGCCCAAAGTGGGAAGGACCGTATCAGGTGGTACAAAACAATGGAAATGGTTCGTATAAGTTGAAGCACTTGGATGGAACCATAATTCCTCGAACCTGGAACGAAATGAACCTACGGAAATGTTACATGTAATGCCGGGGTTCTCCCCGAAGAGAAGGAGCATTTTATTTTCTTTTATGCCAAGTAAAGTCTTGATGATCCAAAGATGTATGTTTTCCTTCTATTTTGGAAGTAACAGGCGATGAAATTTTTACCATTGGAAGAAATGAATGGTTAATTTTCTTATAACACAGTGCATTGGATTTGTTAATTTTGTTCATAAATTATCTACCGGATCACAATCCGAGGAAAGTAACACGGCTTGACTTTGCAGCCAAGTACACCATAAAAGTGTAATTCCGAATGACGATTCGAAGTAATACCGAAACATTTGATTCGATGACAATATGCAATTCAAAATAAAAAGCAACACATGAAAACACAAAGGCACTATCATTAAGAAGGGGATTTAAACCCCGATATAGCCATACAAAAATAACAGAAAATTGTGCCTATGATTCAAATCCAAACATACATTGATAAACTAACTATAATCAGGGATTTTCTGCTTCAGGAGTCTCAGGATAGGGCAATGTAGGTTCCACAGACTGAAAAACTTGAAGCATTTGAGTATCGGTGGCAGCCAAGGCATCCAGGTATGAGTAGTGGGTCTGTTGAAAAGCTTCTTTTGCTGCGGTAAGATTAGCTTCGGCAGAAGGATCATAAAAGAGCGATTGTGTGATACGTTGCCCCAACCGATGCTCTCTGTACCCAGCAACCACACCATCATGACATCCGGAACGATAATAGGCAACATTGACACTGGAGCTGGCGTCCATAAAATCTTTGCTTTTAAGTAGACCTTCCACCACCTGCTTCGGACCCTGGGATATCAACCAGCTTCGGTCTTCCTGAAGAGTAGCATTGGTTGCCTCCAACTCTGAAACATGAGATTCGATCTCTTTGATACGTTCCCTTCCTCGGACCATATCATTTGTTGCCTGGGAACTCCGGGCTTCGGCTGCAAAAAGATCGGACGATAAAACATTGATCTGATCTTTCAATTCCTTCACAGTTCGGCTGTGAGTAATGTTTAGTTCGCCCAAAGCCCGAACTGCATCATCGTTTAGAGATGAAGACTCGACGCCGGAGGTCCGAGCTTTCTTCAGCTCCTCTACCTCCTGGCGGAGATGGGATACTTGATCTTCAAGTTCCTTATTCTCTTTGTCAAAACGAACCTGCAGCATGTCAGCCCTCTGGTTGCTTAGAGATGCATTCCTTTCAAGACTTTTAATCAACCGTGTCTGATTCGAGATCTCATCTTCAGATAACAGCCATCTGGACCGAACCTCGGGGGCGATGACCAGCAGTTGAGATACCAAATGATCATGTTGCTCAGCTAAGGCAAAATTGTTGTCAACACGAATGACTTCAGCTAGGGTGGCTAAAGTATCCAAAAGGTCCCGACAAACACTAGCATCAGTATACAAGGAACGGTTATAGACTTGCTGAAAACGAGGTTGAAATTTCTTCACGGCGATGGAAGGTTCGACACCATTAAAATCTGGAGCATCAAGAATCGGTTCTTTCTCCTTAGGATCAACAACCTTGCTCGAAGTACCCTTGACCGAGATGGTTCTCTTAGGATCTGTCACTTTGGCACGGGGAGTTTCCTTATGGGAGCTGGATGTCTCCTGGGTTTTAACAAGGGGAGATTTTTCTTTGCCGGACTTAAGGGGACTGTCTGTCTTCCCGGATGAAGCAAGGGTTTTCTTGGATGCAGCTGTCTTTTTAACTTCGGAAGAGGACTTGCTGGAAACAATCACAGGAGAGGCCTTAGAGCCCTCAGCACTTTTCTTCGATGGGGATGGATCAGGATTCTTAGAAGATTTTCCGCCCTTTGGATCGACAGCGGAGGAGCTAGCACCAGGTCCCTCTGGAGGGGGCCCGGAAGATAATGATTTCTGCTTGGAAAATTTTGGAGGTTGATCAACCTCACCCTCGTGAGAATGGCCACTCTCCTGTAAGATCTTCTCAACTTCCGAATTAGTGGCACCCCTGGGAGTTAAAGGGCACGACCGATCGGAGTAAGAAGGACGGTCTTCAAAAACGGAAGGATCCTCAGATTCAGCAGTATCGGAGGAAGAGGAGGATTCATCAGACTCGGTTGCCAACCCATACTCCTCTGAATCATCTTCGTCAGAAGCAGCAAAGAGTTCCTCAGTATCGGGACTGGGATCTTTGGTAGACGGAGAAGGAGCTGAAGTAGAAGCAGGGTGTTCCTTTGTTTTTGAAGCTTGAGAAGTAGGAGGAGCTTTAACGACAGTCTTGGGTTTCTTTGGGGGAGGACCTTTCACAACCTTCTTTGATTTCTTGGTTTTTCTCTTTCTTTTTACAACAACATTTACTTCGGCCTCGGTGTAGGGTGCGGGAATATTCTCGTCAGGAAGTGCTTCACGATCCAGAGTCGTGGTCAAAAATCCAGGAGCACCTTCGGCAAGAGGAGCCGAACTAAAAACCACCTCGTCCCAATGCCTCATTTTCAAAAAGGGGAGGAGGGGCAATTCTACAACACAAAACAAAAGGAGTTAGTTAGTCATAAAGAAGGTATACACATATATGGATAAGGAAAGAAAGCAAAAAAGAACCTTCATCGGCAAGTTTCAAGCAGGGGCGAGCCAGAGGGCGACTCCAATTCTGGCTTGGTCCAGTCAAAACTAACACCCTCTCCGGATAAGAGCGAGCTCTAATCGGGTTAGTCTGTAGATCCATAACGAGATCAGGGTCCAAATCGTTAGTATCGGGCTCCGGATCAGTAAGAGTATCGCCCTTGACGCACCACCTCATCCGGATTGGGGCTACCGAAGCATTAACGAAGAAGAACCGATTCTTCCAATTCTTCAAAGATGAAAGGGACCAGTCGATGCACGCGGGGGCACCTCTTCTCTTGTCAACTGTAAGCCAATCTCCGTTCAACCCACCTTGTAAAAATGACGGAAAGTCAGTAGATCGGGGGCTTTGTCGAAGGCGCGGCAGTGGATCTCAAAGTTGGTAATCTTGTTCGCTCCCAAAGGATTCATTTGGGAAATATGGCCCTTGAAATACTGAATCACATCAAGAAAGAAACGGGAGAAGGGCAGCCTTAAGTTCGAGTATTCGAACCAAGCGCAGTACACACCAATTTTACCCGGAGGGGCATCTCTGATAGTGTCAGTTGGTCCGGGAACAGTGACGCCATAAGAGCTGTCAATATGATAAGTCTTGCAAAACGTGCGGAGATCTCCGGCAGGCATCGTGTTGTACATCTCTTTCAGATTTTCCTTGGATTCTTTCGCCATGATAAAAGAATAAGAGAGAGACACCGAAGTAGAGGCAATTCTGGAGGAAAAAGGGCAGAGGTTCGGAGAGTGAGTGAGAAGCAAACGAAGGACGAACACCCCTATTTATAGGCAAGTAGCGGGCACCTCAAGGGGCGCGCGTGACCTTGAAAAAGGCGTGACACGTGGATAACACGTGGACGGGGAGAGAACAGCTGGCATCGTTCAAACCACCCGAGTAGGCCACGTGTAATAGTCTAATGACAGCTGGAAGCGTTCAGACCATAAGAGCTGGACACGTGGAAAGGAAGAGAATAGGAAGTCGAAGGAAGGCGCATGAAACCGCCGAAGCAGCAGCAAGAATAAATCAAGATTGTCAAACGCTTTTAAGTCCAGCATTATACCGACTTCTTCGGAATATAATGCTAGACTTTGGGGGAGTTGTTGGCGTGGGGTCCGATTACCTGGTTTGGGTCCGAAACCGAACCAGGTAACCGGAGTCTCCTAATTCGGACAAGAAACGACAAAAAGATATAAAGACAAAACAGATACGACAAAGAAGGTAGGAAAAGGTACTCTGACGAAGGAGTTCTCTCTTAACCGATGCGTAAAGAGAGTAAGGGCCAGGGAGCCCTCTATTACCCGAAATACCTCCTATATATACCCAGGTAAACAGTAAAGATAAGCACGACTTTTTTACATTAACTATATATTGATACGTTTTTGTCCGAACCAAAGTACTTATTCTCACGCCCGAGTTGAACCAGAGGTCCAACCCCGCTCAACCTGGTGTTTTCTCTTAGTGCAGGGGATTCGGATTCAAGATCATAGAGGTTAATTCAAGGGAAACGGACTTCAAGTCAGACTGAGTGTGATTCGGGTCGGACTAGGAAGTTTAGGATTCTTTTTATTAACATTATATTTTTTAAGATTGTGATTAAACCCAAAAAATAATGGTTAAAACTTTGTATTTCGTAAATGTAGGAGGATTACATATACAATTGGTGATTTTTTCATCAATTTAATCATGATCAATTAAACTATGGTTATTAAAACTTATTTATAAATTTAGATTTAGGTCGAGAATCATCTAGACAAATATGATACCGACTAGTTTGGATATTTCGTTTTTTCCAAAATTTATCTAGATTTCGTCTTCGTCCCGATTAGATTGCCTATGTTAATATTTTTATTTGTTTATCTGTCACAAATTAATTTTGATAAAGTAACTACAATTATATGATTCTTTTAAACCAATCCTCTTTTAAACCTAACCTTAACCTCTAAAAAAACCAAACACCAAACAATGTTTCATATTTCAATGATATGAACCGAGACGTAGTCCGAATTTAAATATGTGACATTACTTAGCTATCACAAGAGTGTTATAATTAAATAACTTTCGATTATGACCTTAGCTACTTGCTAATTTATAGTTTTTATTCTAAACAAAGTCTCAAACATAAATAGACATACTTTTGATAACTATAATTCTAACGGTTTCGATTAATATGTTTTAAATTATTGTACATTGACAAATTATTTATTTTGGGATAACCACAAAGCGCAATAATTTAAAAGCATGTTAGTAACTTTTTTTTTTTTTTGAAAAATTATAGTATATTTCAAAGCCAAAAGAGACAACCAAACTATACAAAATAAGACCAAACAATAAGAAAAATTATTACAAATAAGTCTAAACCAAAATCCAAAGAAGATAGCCAATACGAACCGAATAAAAAGACCTAGTTACATAATCAAAGAAGAGACTTTCGATGAATGAACGATAAAATATTATCTTTCTGAATTGTCAACCACTTGCTCCGAATCTACCCTTAGCCTATTCCATCAGCTCCAAATCGCCCATATAGCAACATAGCATACTCCAAAAGTACTTATAAAGTTTCACTATTGTTCCATTAAAGCCCATATAGCAACATAGCATACTCCAAAAGTACTTATAAAGTTTCACTATTGTTCCATTAAAGTAAGTTATCAAAATTAAAAAAGAAAAAAAAACTTCACGACTTTAAAAAAAGTTTTTAGAAAGAGAGTAAATTACATAGAACGAATTTGCGTTTTCATCAAAATAATAAATTATGACATTTAAAAAAAGTTATATCGGTTGTCCTCTATATCAAACCTGCAACATCAAATGTCCTTTATTTGGATAACATCTATTACTCCGTTAAGTTGTTATTTATATCAAATAATAGATTTTCAACGGACATTCAAATAAAAGACATTACAATTTTTTTTTAATATTAAACACTACCAATATAATTTCATCTTTAAAGAAAAAACTAGTTATTTCGCTGAAACTAGTGGATGTTTATTTGAACTTATTTAACAATTTATTATCTTTTATTATTTCATAAAAATGAACAATTAATTGATACGTTACTAAGGGGGTGTTTGTTTGGCTTATATTAGAGGTTTATGGCTTATTAATATTTCGGCATATCTTTTATAAGTCTGGATAATATAGCCAAAATATGAATAAGTAATAAGCCGGTTAGGTTATATAAGCCCAAACAAACACCGCATAAATAAGCCGGAAAAATAAACTTATATAAAATATGCTAAAATTCCAAAAGCTCGTAATTCCGGATATGGTGGTCTTATCAATCAAACTAAACTAAACCCAGAAGCAAATCGTATCTCCGGCAATTACTCATTTGAGGTAATATTTTGAAATCATTATATATTCATTTTGCTAATAAAATGTTAATTTATAAATATTAGCCTCATTAGTAATATGTGAGAACTTGAAAGGGGTCTTGTCTAATTTGAGAGATTTATAGAGCTTGTTTAGGCTCAGCTTGAATCGAGCTCGGCTCGTTTACACCCCTAATCGAAATAATAATAGGATACTTAGAAATGTTGTGACAGGATTTGAAGATTTTTAGCTAGCAAGGTTTAGAGTTTAGAAAGTTTATTTGTATTAACATTATCTGGTCACATTTGCCACAATGCACGAACGCTAACGTTTTAGTTTCGTTATCTGGATTACCGTTATTGCTTGATAGATGATGTAAGATATTCGGTGGATTTAGGGATGTTCTAGTGGTTGGAACTTGGTTGAAATGTTTAGAGATCTTGAGTTCTAATTGGACATTTGTGGATTGCGTAGTGAGTTATTATGATTTGTCAATGATCTTATGTTTGGATGCAATTTTAAGTTCTCATTGTTTTCTTTTCTGTTAAATTCTTGGTTTTAAAAGGCGGTAGACGCTTCAAGATGATAAGGGTCAACACACCAAGGTGCTAGGCGCACCTCACGTATAAGGTCAAAACACCCGGATAAGAATATGAGCAGTAGGCGTAGGAGAAAAAAAAATAATGTCTCATATTCCGCCAGTTTTGCTCCATTGTTCATTCGTTCACAAACCGGCTTAAAAAAAGGCTAATTAAGACAAAGTAACACAAAGTAGGTCTTTAAAATCAGTCAAAACACAAGGAACGAAAAAGCCCTAATGCGTGTAAGCGTGAAAAGCGCTGCCTATTACTTCCTCATGTAAGAAGACAGCCTTGAGTAACAATAACAGAAGGCGTTAAACCAAGGTTAAATTTAGAGGTGGCATTTTTGACTCATTTACTAATAGAAATATAATATTAGTTGATCCATGTGACAGTTAATCTAAAAAATATAGCTTAAAATGAAACGGGTCAGACGGGTTGAAAGTTGTGCAGACGGTTTCGTAATGTAACGGATACAAGCTCCTAAATCATATTATCAATAAATCAATTTATTTTAAAATAGTACAGTTTTTTAAATCTTGAATCTGTTTATTTGAAAATAAAAATTAAATTTTTTGGCCAGAAAGTGTTTCGGGTCAACCCAACCTCACTTGTACCATAATTACCCGCTTTGTTCGCTTACCCAACCCGCCCGACCTGCCTTTATTCCCACGTTTAGTCAAATAGCATCTCCTTTGCTTTATACAGTATTTCTTGTTCTATCAATTCGCATGTTTTCAAGGAAAAAGCTACAGATCTGTACAACAAATATCTACGAGATGTCGAGATGTTAAATGGAAGTTCCCCTGTCAGTTGTATTTTAAATACGGAAGAGTGATTTTCTTCACCTTTTTCTAACCCATGAGAATTTTGTTTGAATTTTATCTACCTAGCTGGGGATAGAAGATTAGCTCCAAAATTAGTACGATAATTAAACCATGACATATGAATTTTTGTCATTATATCCGCATTCTTGTTCTTTTTTTAAGCATTTTTGTTTTTAGTTCGATATATTTCTGATCATTTTGCGTGCAGAACAATCGAGAGAGACACATAAAATGGTGCCAGCTAGCCTTCCAAGAACTAGCGGATTACGGTTGCTTTCTTACTGCAATCAAAGTTATAGTAGTGGTATTGCTGTTCGTCCACTACTTTCCATATACTCTGCAGCAAAAGGAAACGGACAACAGAAGCTGAACTCTCCCTCTCGTTCTCTTTCTATATCTTCATTTGTCCCAAAACAGATATTACGAGCTATATCAAAATCAAGCAGAACATTTTGCACATCCTCAGATGTAGCAACAAATCCTTCTACTCCCACAACAACGTCCCCGGATGATAACAAGGAGAAAGACGAGGGTGTTGTGGATATAATGAAGGTTAAAGAATTGGCAAATACACTAGACATAAGGGTCGGGAAAATTTTGAAAGCGTGGAGACACGAAGAGGCTGATTCACTCTATGTTGAAGAAGTAGATGTTGGTGAACCGGAGCCAAGAATAATTTGTAGCGGGCTCGTTAAGTATATCCCCCTGGATGATCTACAGGATAGAAACGTAGTGGTTCTTGCTAACTTGAAGCCCAGAAACATGCGTGGAGTGAAGTCAAACGGAATGCTTATGGCTGCTTCTGATGCTTCACATGAGAACGTGGAGCTACTTGAGCCACCGGAGGGAGTGGCCCCAGGTGAGCGGATATGGTTTGGGACCGAAGATGAGAAAGAGAACCTACCAGAAGCTGCTTCACCGAATCAGATTGCAAAGAAGAAGATATGGGAGCAAGTTCAGCCTCATTTGGCAACGACTGGTTCATGTGTTGCTACATTAGGTGGTAAACATCTAATGCTGACTTCTGCTGGATCGGTGGTGAGTAAAACTTTGACTAATGCAAATATTGCATGATTCTCAAGAAATGAAACTTCATTGCTTCCGTTTTTTTGTAATTTTTGTTTGACGGGTCAAGTTATAACTGTTGGTGGTTTGTATTTTTTGTTTCCCTAAGTTTAGTGTATACTTCGATACTGTTTTTTGTTTTTTAAAGGGTTATGCAGACTTGTTAACGGGATTTATATTGAAACCTATAGAAAATATATTTGCTAAGCATCCATGGCTGAATCGTTGAAGCACACAATTCATAATTCGTGAATTCGTAGAGTAACATGCCGGACCAGCCAACAAAAGCGAAACAGTCTTTTCGCATTCAGTCATTCAAATTATTAGTTGCAAAGGGTTGGCTTTTGGCATCTTGTAAATGAGTTTTGGAAGACAACCCAAACCCAACCCATTCACTATATACATCTTATTCGTATCAGCCCGTTTACATTTTGTTTCTTCTTCGATTGGCCTTGGCAGATTCACTAGATGACGTTGACTGTTGTTTAACGTTTCGAGTGTACATTTAATATGCCTTTATCGAATCTTATTAATAGCATTAGTTTAATAACTAAGTTAGGCACTCGTAAAAACAAATTCACAAAATTTGTCTTAAAATTTATGCGGTTTTGGTAGTTATTTATACTATTTTTACTCCGATTTTTGTTGTTTTTATCAAAATCTTGGATTTATTATTGTATACCTAATTTATGGTAGGATACTTTCTGTTTTTTCTTTGAAGTGCTTTGGTAGATCAGTAGAAGACATAGAATATTGTCTGATGTTTCGTGTGTACACTCAATATACCTTTATCGAATCTATAATAAGATTAGTTTAATAACTAAGTCAGGCACACATGAAAACCAAATCATTAAAATGTGCAAGAAATTATGTTTTATGTTTGAGTAAAGATCGACGGGCTCAGTAACTTCGTTTGGGGTGATCACTCAGTACAAACCTAACTGACTCTTAACGAGTCTAAGGTGGTCAAGAGATTGATCATCAAGGATGGTCGGAATATGATAACTACGGCAAGTAGGTATTCCGGTGAGATGATACTGTGTGTATGTGAGTGGAGAAGATGATGAAGGACGAGCTGCAAACCTAGAGTGTGAGATATTTATACTGAACAACGCTCATCTCAATCATTACACCCCCGTTTAAATGATACCATTAAAGACTTAACGGTTGAAATCTAGGAAAGGCAGTCAAGCTTCGTACCTCTAAGTGTCTGATACTAGGATATCACGAGTGTAAGGACACTAGGGTACGAGTTCTGGGACAACCAAAACACGAGTGTCGACAGCCGGGACACGAGTGTCGGACACAAGTATGGGGACACAAGTGTCGGGTCACGGGGCATGAGTGCCGGACCACATATGTCGGATGTCGGGGCCATATATTTCGAGTGACGGGGCGCAAGTGCCGAGGCACAAGTTCCGGGCCACGGGGCACGAGTGCTGAGTACCAGAGCACAAGTGTCGGGTCATGGGGCACGAGTGCCAGACCACATGTTCCGGATGCCGGGCCACATGTGTCGAGTGTCGGGACGCCAAGTGCCGGATACAGGGCCATTTGTGCCGGGCCACAAATCCCGGCCACGAGGCCATCTATGTCGGGCCTTAAGTGCCGGACACGAGGCGGTGTACCGGGTCACAAGTGCCGGGACATGGGGCGATGTGCCGGGTCTCGAGGGTCGCGACACAGGGAGCGATGTGACGGGACACGAGGCCTGAGTGCCCGACACTGATACGGGATTGAGAGCTGAGGTAACTTGTGGGTCGGGTTAATATGCTATAAATACAAATGTGTTCCCTGGATGTAGAAGGGACTTAGCCTTCATCTTGCGTTGTGTTAGGTTTTCAGGGTTTCTAGGCTATATGTATCGAGCCTATTCCCTACTAACACTATCATTTTGGTAGTTCTTTATTCCCCCTTTTTTTTCATTCTTTTACCATGCCTTAGAGACTTGAGTAGAAACAAAAGCATGTGTAATGTTCGAGGAATAACCCAAGATTATCGTGTGTTATCTTACATATTTAGATGTAACGAGTATGTGGCTGTCTAGTTATAGTTTAAGAGAAACATCAACTTTTTATCCGGAAAAAACAAGATATCACCTCTTTCTTTTTCTAAGTACCAATTCATCAACTTCAAAAGAACGAATGATTTTTTTTCTTTTTTTAAATTAATTTCCAAGTCCATCTTTTTTGAAAAGGTGCATTTGTATTAGAGCACCCGGAGTGATAATGAGTGACAATGTGGGTTGTGGGGGTTGTGGGGAAAAAGTTGCTGACGTGGCAGTGAGAATGATGATTGTGAGATTGTTGGGTGGTATGATAATGAGGGTTGTGGAGGTTGTGGGAGTTGTGGGACCCAGTTTAATTTTTTTTTTCTTCTTAAAAGATTTAAATAAAATAAATAATACATTTTATTAAAATAAAAAACAAAACTATAATAATTAAAATAAAAATACAAAAACATACAATAAAAAAAAATACAATACAATAATTAAAAAAAAAAACACAATACAATAATTAAAAAAAATTACAATAAAATAATAAAAAAAAAATTACAATACAATAATTAAAAAAAGCTAACGTTGTCGATAGTTATCCGGAAGTGTCGAAATGTAGGCCACGAGATCCTCCCGGAGTGCGTGGTGTGTGAGCCTGTCTCTAACCTCTCGGTTAATTCGGATACGTTCGTTGATTCTCTCGTTAAAAGTTCTCGGAATGGGTACCGGAGGAGCATACCATTCATCGGCATCGCATATCGATTGTCCGTTGTCTTCAACGATCATGTTGTGTAATATAATAGCCCCATACATAACTCTTCTTAGTTTGTTCATCTTGTAAAATCTAGCGGCATGTTTTATAATACCCCAACGACCTTGAAGAACACCGAATGCCCGTTCGATATCCT
The DNA here is from genome assembly GCA_910822075.1 of Senecio squalidus. Taxonomy (NCBI): domain Eukaryota; kingdom Viridiplantae; phylum Streptophyta; class Magnoliopsida; order Asterales; family Asteraceae; genus Senecio; species Senecio squalidus. The sequence continues at coordinate 4,627,722 of CAJVGC010000060.1, forward strand.
TTCTCGCACTCTCTTAAAAAAGTTTGAATTTTTGGCGAGGTTCTTCAAATGGGTACGAGAAAGCTTTAACAAATGTCGACCACTCCGGATATATACCGTCTACAAAGCTTGTACCGACATGACTAGAACTTGTAAAAATTCGGAGTCGGAAGATGACGAATCCGAAACATCGTGATCGGTTGACGAATTCAAACTCATTTTTTGTATATATGGTTTTTAGGAAAATATTGAGATAGAAAGAGATTGAGAATTGGTGTGATTTTTTGGTTAAATTGTGGGGGTATTTATAGGTGAATTTGGAAAAAAAAAAAATAAAAAAAAATTAATATATATATATTTAAACGGTAATAATATCGTTTGAATGAAAAAAAAAAACAAAAACAAAATACCTCAAAACGAGCCGTTGTTGGCACAACGGTCGCTTGACAACGAAGCCACAACGACCCGAGGCGGAGTCATAACGAGCTCCATGCTCATTGTGAGGGCGACAACGAGCCCCACAACAAGCCACTCCGGGTGCTCTTATCGTCATATATAAAGCATAATAAATTTGAAGGAGGTCTCGCATTTTGTATACAAAATGGATTAGTTGACACCACTCAATTTTCAAAAAATGCAATAATTTATTACTGAAAGTACATAACTATCCCTTTAATTCTTTATACTTGATATAAATGACCCTACTATTATGATAGAAAAACAGTTTGTGTCAATGATATGTGAGCTTCTCAATTTCATATGCACTACACGTGTTTGCATAAGATCCAAAGTCTAATTCGTTTTTGAAAGATTTCAAATTCAATTAAAAAAGGCTTAATCAGTTATATTTAAAATAGAAATCAAATCAAATCTTTTACTCTAAATTAACAAAACTAGGGGACTCTCGTGCGTTGCACGAGGTCCGGTCAAGCAAGTAAATAGAGACAGTGCGTGGCGCAAGCTGAAAGACTTCGTATCAGCCTCTACGACAAGTAAGCGAATGGGACAAGTTCGGGGTGAACGGAACGTGCGGCTGTTACATAATGAGAGTGTCAATTAAATAGAGATCATAAAAAATGTCACTGATTCAAAGAGGAGTAAGGTAATTACCTACATCGGAAGTTTAAATGTACTCCCTCTTTTGTCCAAGACCAATATAGACCAACATAGAACTCATCGTCCCATACCCTCTACAAATATATATACTTTAACTATTAGGGACTATTACATTCGCTAAATTTCCTTCGGTTTAATGAAATAAAATCAGGCTATTTTACTTGACAACCGAGATCTCCAGGTCCGAAGATACGCTCACCATCTGTCATGACAATCACCCGATGTGACATTCGCGAATTTCGAAGTATAATTCTATCGTCACGTATTCGTTTTATTTATTTATGTTTACGTTTTTGATCCTATTGTATTCCTTTTATGTTTATCGTATTTGTATTTTATGAGTATTGTATTCGTATTTCTCGTATTTTATGGGTATCGTATTTGTATTTTATGCGTATTTATGTTTATCGGGTATATAGTATGTGATTCGGATCTTTATGTCGGGAACGTATAGTCTTAAGTGCCTTTAGTATAAGTCTAGTATGCTCTTATGATAAGTTTAGGGGAATTATGCCTTAATTATATGATTAAGATTAACGTTTAAAAAGTATTTCATTTTTAGTCTTTTCGGAAATTTTATTACAAAACTAGTCCTACGCGAGGATTCTATTACAATTTTAGTCCTATTTCAAGTTTTATTACAAAAATCGTCCCTATCTGAATTTTTGTCTCATTATACACCTACCTTTTTGTCTTTTACTTCATTATCACCTACACACTCTCTCTCTCACTTTCTCTCTCAAGAAAACACATACAAACCTCCACCTTCTCTCTAACTTTTCCGGTGATCTAACCGTTGGATTTCAAATCCGAGACCGGATTCTTGTTCACCATCATCACCTTCATCTATCCTCCAAGTTTCATTACGATCGGGTAAGTATTTCTCCATTTTGGTTCTAAACTTTGTTATTTTGATTGAAACCCGAAAATACCACTTCTCACCGTCAAAACTTAGATTTTATTGTGGATTATTGTATGTTATCATATTCTGGACATAGGGTTCCAATTTGGGGTCATTTAGACCTTTAGAACACTCAGAAATCGATTTCCGAATGTATTTTTCGTAAAAACTCAGTTACATGCACGTAACTGTAGTTACATGCACGTAACTGATCAGACAACAATTACGCTCACGAAATTAAGACTTCCATTCACGAAACTCAACAATTACGCACGAAACTATGGAGTTTCGTGACTTGCTCATCACGTAACTCCCACAGTTACGTGATTGGTCCCTGAAATTCAGTATTTATCGCGTAATTAGTCCTTTTGTCACGTAATTAGTCCCTTATGCACGTAATTGCTTCACGAGTCACGTAATTATGGTCCTAGATCACGTAATTGACTTGAAAGTCACGAAATTGATGCCTTTGTCACGAAATTATGCTTATGGATCACGTAATTCTTGTTTTGTTCACGTAACTTCCTTGTTTGTCAAGTTACTATACCCGTAACTCTTGTATGTCACGTAACTTGATACTTACGTGACTTGTAGTGCACGTAAGTATTAGGATCACGTATCTAGTCCGTTGACTTTCCGAAACATTTGTATTCCGTATTATCGATATTCCTTTGGTTATTTTAAAACCCGTATAAAACGTTAATCATTAAGGCATAACCCTACTAGACTTAGAGATACTTAGACATGTTTATTTACGTGATGTATAGGGCACTTAGACGTTGAAGCTTGACGGTATTGTAGTATTTCCCGACATATAAAGATTTGGATTGCTTTGCTATCAGTGAGTTATTCGTTGCCCTTTTTACTGCTTTTACGTTTTTGGGCATGATTAGCGTTAAACAAATATATTTTTATGGTATGTATGTATTATGGTATGTATTTTGGATATGGATGCCTTAGGTTAGCATTACCCAACTTGTTCCGCCTTTGTGGCAGAACGAGGCCCCGTATACACACCTGTTAACTTGTGCCGCCGGAAGTATATATAGCGCTATATGGGTCTAACAAGCCCTCATTCTAACACGTTATTATGATAAGGGAGGAGCCCTGTCCGTGTTAGCAATGTTATGACCGGGTATTATTATTATCGAGGACAACCTAGCGTAATGCACTAGGTGGGGTTAGATGCCAGTATCTATTGTTGTGGGTCAGGTGTATCGTATTTACCGAAGGCTGTATTATTCTATCCAGTATGGTATTTATCTTATGAACTGAGTATGGTATTTTTATGAAATGATTATGGTACCGTATGGTACAAATATGAGTATTTATCAAAAGGTTTTGTATACTTCACGTATATTTTTAAAACATCATTTTCAAATGACTTATCTTCAAACCGTATCACTTTTGGGTCAAAAAGTATTGAAATCTTTCTACTATTATGTTTTCAACTACTATTGCGAATAATTCACCAACTTTATGTTGACGTCGTATTTTAACGCTTTTCAGGGTTTTGAGGTTACACCTTTTTGATGCTATGCTTATTGGCTACGTGGATCTTACGTGTGGAATTTATTTTGCTTTATTTAATTCCTTAGTATCCCAACTCTGTAGCCGTATTTTGATATGTATTCGGATGACTGTAATAAGTATTCCCTTTCAACCTTTTATCTATGATGATGATGTATGGATTATTTATGTTTGATGTAACCTTGAATCTCTGATACCGTATACACTGCGCACCTCGGTTCCGCCATTTCTATGCGGGGTGTGACAGAAGTTGGTATCAGAGCCAATGGTTATAGCGAACTAAGTGACCTTACGGAATCACTTAGACTATGACCTAGGCTTTTGGACCTATCTGATTTACTCTATGTGCGCATTTCTTTCTTTTGTGGGCCTGTATGTGATTTTTATGCTATGTGTGCTGTTATTTTGCTTTTTATGCTTTGAGGCCTGCTCGTTTTAGTCGCACATACAGTTATCGGTCTTATTTACTCCGTTTAATATTCGTAGAAGATGCCGCGTAAGAGAACTTCTACTAGGTCTACTCCTGCCGTCACTACTATGAGAAGGTCGGCAAGGCGAGGTCGCGCCAGGGTGAGAGCGGGTGCTACGCCACGGAATACCACTGCTGTCCCCAATGCTAACACCGCTACTCCGAACATCAGTCAGATGATTGCGGAGCAGATAGCAGCAGCTATACCAGTGATTGTGGCACAGCTTAAGGAGACACCGGCGAGGAATGTCGACTTAGAGTTGGAAGAACCTGAGATGCACGGTATTGAACCAGAAGGTATGACGTCTGGGCGCGATGGTTCTGATGTAGGAAGAGCAGTGCACATGGGAGTCGGTGGACCAAGTTTTATTATTGAAGATCCACCCCGAGGCTGTTCGTATAAGACCTTTCTGGGCTGCAAACCTACTGAGTTCAAGGGTACTGAAGATGCGGTTGCTACTCTGCAGTGGTTTGAAAAGATTGAGTCTGTGTTTGATGTCTCGGGATGTGCTGAGGAGACCAAGGTTAAGTATGCTACATTCTTATTCCAGGGTAAGGCACTCACTTGGTGGAACTCGGTGAGACAGGTTCGGGGCCGAGCCACTGTTGCCTTGATGACTTGGGAAAGTTTGAAGGTTATTATGAAAAAGGAGTATGTGCCGTCACCTGAGACGCAGAGGTTGGAGAACGAGTTGTGGAACTTAACTATGCAAGGTGCTGACTTCCGCGGGTATGTGAACCGATTTTATGACTTGTGTGTTTTGGCTCCTCGGTTGGTCCGCACGGAGACGGAAAGAATCGAACGCTTCACTCATGGGTTGCCCCAGGCTATGAGAGACCACATTATTTCTCACCTTCCGGGTACTCTTCAGAGTGCGGTTGATATTGCTGGTCGACTGACCGCAAGTGCGATTCGAGGTGGTACTCTCCAGCCAGTGGCGAGCCGAAGAGATACTGGTAGACATGAAATGAGAGATATGAGTAATTCGAGGAAGAGAAGCCGTAATCATTATCAGAGACCTAAAGCTTCTCAAGTATATGCGTTGACGGGTTCTGGAGCTGGTTATCAGGGCGTGCGCCCTAAGTGTGGTACATGCGGTAGTGCGCATGCGGCAAATGTAGCGTGTTGGGTTTGTAAACGCTGCAAGAAGTTAGGCCACACCGAGCAATTTTGTAGAATAGCTGTTGGAGCGTGTTATGAATGTGGAGAAATGGGTCACCGCCGTCGACAGTGTCCCAAGCTTGTATCATCTACTTCCTTTCCTACTCATGGTGCTGGTACTAGTGCGAAAGGAAATCCTGCTAAGAGCCGGGCTTTCGCCATGGAATCTTCCGAAGCTCATCAGGATCCTACCGTAGTCACTGGTACATTTCTTGTGTATGATTATTCTACTTTTATCTTATTTGATTCGGGTACCGATAGAAGCTTTATTTCTAGTGACTTCCGTCCCTTAGTAAACCGTGCCTCTAGTCCTTTAGAGCCTACTTATGAGGTAGAAATAGCCGATGGTAGATGTGCCTGTGTTAGAGAAGTTATTCGTGATATTCCCCTCGTTTTAGCCGATATTCCTTTTTCCATCGACCTTATTCCTATGAAACTCGGTAGTTTCGATGTCGTAGTCGTATGGATTGGTTAGCAAAGCATAAAGGAGAAATAGTCTGTTATGAGAAGCTTATACGTATTCAGAAACCGGATGGAGATCAGTTGATTGAACACGGAGACAAGGCTGGGAAGCGTCTTAAGGTCGTCTCAAGTCTGAAAGTTCGCGAGTATGTCCGTCAAGGTGGTTCCTTATATCTCGCTCATTTGGTGAAGAAAGATTCTGCGATAAAGATTGATGGTGTACCGATTGTTCACGAGTATTCTGACGTTTTTCCCGAAGATTTACCTGGAGTCCCTCCCCAGAGACAAACCGACTTTCGTATTGATCTTGTTCCTGGAGCAGCACCTGTTGCTAAAGCTCCGTATCGTTTGACTCCTTCCGAGATGCTCGAGTTGTCGAAGCAAATTCAGGAATTGGTAGATAAATGTTTTATCCGTCCTAGTTTCTCCCCGTGGGGTGCTCCTGTTCTCTTTGTTAAGAAGAAGGATGGCTCCATGCGTTTATGTATTGATTATCGGGAGTTAAACAAGTTGACTGTGAAGAACCGTTATCCCCTTCCTCGTATTGATTACTTATTCGATCAACTTCAGGGTTCTTGCTATTTCTCTAAGATCGATCTTCGCTCTGGTTATCATCAGTTGAGAGTTCAAGAAGATGATATACCTAAGACCGCATTTCGTACTCGGTATGGTCATTATGAGTTCATGGTGATGCCGTTTGGTATGACAAACGCCCCTGCATCATCCATGGAACTAATGAACCGTATTTGTCGTCCGTATCTTGACAAATTCGTTATCGTGTTGATCGACGACATTCTTATCTATTCCCGAAGTCGCAAGGAACATGAAGAGCATTTGCGTCTTGTTCTAGAAGTGCTTCGAAGAGAAAAGTTGTATGCGAAATTCTCTAAGTGCGAGTCCTGGTCATCCGAAGTTCAATTCCTTGGCCAAGTGGTTAGCGCGAAGGGTATTCATGTTGATCCTGCTAAGATTGAAGCTGTTAAGAGTTGGGTTGCACCAAAATCTCCGACCGAAATCCGTTCGTTTTGGGTCTTGCTGGGTATTATCGCCGATTCATCGAGAACTTCTCCAAGATCACTTCGCCTATGTCAAAGTTGACACAGAAGAGTGAACCATTCGTTTGGGGTTCCGATCAGGAGAAAGCATTTCAGATATTGAAGCAGCGGTTGTGTAACGCGCCTATTCTTAGTCCGCCAGTTGGTTCCGAAATTTTGTTGTTTATTGCGACGCTTCGCACAAGGGTCTGGGTTGTGTGCTTATGCAGAATGGTAAAGTTATAGCTTACGCTTCGCGTCAGTTGAAAATCCATGAGCAGAACTACACGACACATGATCTAGAAGTGGGAGCCGTCGTATTCGCATTGAAGATTTGGAGACATTATCTGTATGGGACCAAGTGTACTGTATTTACCGCCACAAGAGTCTTCAGCACATATTCGATCAGAAGATGCTGAACATGAGACAACGACGCTGGGTTGAGTTATTGAACGACTATGATTGCGACATTCGCTACCATCCTGGTAAGGCGAACGTTGTTGCTGATGCACTAAGTCGTAAGGAAACGGTCAAACCAGTCCGTATTCGTTCTATGGTGATATCTTTTCAGACGAGCTTGAAGGCTCGGATTATTCAAGCACAGGAAGGTATTATGACTGAGGATCGTGTTAAAGAGGAAAAGTTGTATAAGTTGGCGTTGGAATTAGAACCAAAGGAGGATGGAGTTTGTATTTCCTCGAGCGTATTTGGGTTCCGATTAGTATCCGTCAGTTGATTCTGGACGAAGCCCATAAGTCCAATTATTCCATTCATCCGGGTTCCGACAAGATGTATCATGACTTGAAAGGTTTCTATTGGTGGCCGGGTATGAAACGTGAGATCGCCGAGTATGTTAGCCGATGTTTGACTTGTTCCAAAGTGAAGATTGAGTATCAGAAACCGTCTGGGCTACTCCAACAACCGAAGATTCCCGAGTAGAAATGGGAGCGTATTACTATGGATTTCGTTACGAAGCTTCCGAGATCTTCGAGTGGCTATGACAGTATCTGGGTTATTGTTGATCGTTTGACGGAGTCTGCTCACTTCCTACCGATTCGTGAGAATTATCCGATGGAGAGATTCGTGCGTTTATATACTGCCGAGATTGTATCGAAACACGGAGTTCCTGTATCGATTATTTCCGATCGTGATGTTAAGCGTCTGCGACGAAGTAAAATTCCGATTGTCAAGGTTCGTTGGAATTCCCGTTTTGGAGCGGAGTTCACGTGGGAACGCGAAGATGAAATTTTGCGGAAGTATCCTCACCTTTCCCCCGGAAGTAGTACCAAGTGATAATTTCGAGGACGAAATTCTTTTTACTTGGGAGACTGTGACATTCGCGAATTTCGAAGTATAATTCTATCGTCACGTATTCGTTTTATTTATTTATGTTTACGTTTTTTATCCTATTGTATTCCTTTTATGATTTATCGTATTCGTATTTTATGAGTATTGTATTCGTATTTCTCGTATTTTATGGGTATCGTATTTGTATTTTATGTGTATTTATGTTTATCGGGTATATAGTATGTGATTCAAATCTTTATGTCGGGAACGTATAGTCTTAAGTGCCTTTAGTATAAGTCTAGTATGCTCTTATGATAAGTTTAGGGGAATTATGCCTTAATTATATGATTAAGATTAACATTTAAAAAGTATTTCATTTTTAGTCTTTTCGGAAATTTTATTACAAAACTAGTCCTACGCGAGGATTCTATTACAATTTTAGTCCTATTTCAAGTTTTATTACAAAAATCGTCCCTATCTGAATTTTTGTCTCATTATACACCTACCTTTTTGTCTTTTACTTCATTATCACCTACACACTCTCTCTCTCACTTTCTCTCTCAAGAAAACACATACAAACCTCCACCTTCTCTCTAACTTTTCCGGTGATCTAACCGTTGGATTTCAAATCCGAGACCGGATTCTTGTTCACCATCATCACCTTCATCTATCCTCCAAGTTTCATTACGATCGGGTAAGTATTTCTCCATTTTGGTTCTAAACTTTGTTATTTTGATTGAAACCCGAAAATACCACTTCTCACCGTCAAAACTTAGATTTTATTGTGGATTGTTGTATGTTATCATATTCTGGACATAGGGTTCCAATTTGGGGTCATTTAGACCTTTAGAACACTCAGAAATCGATTTCCGAATGTATTTTTCGTAAAAACTCAGTTACATGCACGTAACTGTAGTTACATGCACGTAACTGATCAGACAACAATTACGCTCACGAAATTAAGACTTCCATTCACGAAACTCAACAATTACGCACGAAACTATGGAGTTTCGTGACTTGCTCATCACGTAACTCCCACAGTTACGTGATTGGTCCCTGAAATTCAGTATTTATCGCGTAATTAGTCCTTTTGTCACGTAATTAGTCCCTTATGCACGTAATTGCTTCACGAGTCACGTAATTATGGTCCTAGATCACGTAATTGACTTGAAAGTCACGAAATTGATGCCTTTGTCACGAAATTATGCTTATGGATCACGTAATTCTTGTTTTGTTCACGTAACTTCCTTGTTTGTCAAGTTACTATACCCGTAACTCTTGTATGTCACGTAACTTGATACTTACGTGACTTGTAGTGCACGTAAGTATTAGGATCACGTATCTAGTCCGTTGACTTTCCGAAACATTTGTATTCCGTATTATCGATATTCCTTTGGTTATTTTAAAACCCGTATAAAACGTTAATCATTAAGGCATAACCCTACTAGACTTAGAGATACTTAGACATGTTTATTTACGTGATGTATAGGGCACTTAGACGTTGAAGCTTGACGGTATTGTAGTATTTCCCGACATATAAAGATTTGGATTGCTTTGCTATCAGTGAGTTATTCGTTGCCCTTTTTACTGCTTTTACGTTTTTGGGCATGATTAGCGTTAAACAAATATATTTTTATGGTATGTATGTATTATGGTATGTATTTTGGATATGGATGCCTTAGGTTAGCATTACCCAACTTGTTCCGCCTTTGTGGCAGAACGAGGCCCCGTATACACACCTGTTAACTTGTGCCGCCGGAAGTATATATAGCGCTATATGGGTCTAACAAGCCCTCATTCTAACACGTTATTATGATAAGGGAGGAGCCCTGTCCGTGTTAGCAATGTTATGACCGGGTATTATTATTATCGAGGACAACCTAGCGTAATGCACTAGGTGGGGTTAGATGCCAGTATCTATTGTTGTGGGTCAGGTGTACGTATTTACCGAAGGCTGTATTATTCTATCCAGTATGGTATTTATCTTATGAACTGAGTATGGTATTTTTATGAAATGATTATGGTACCGTATGGTACAAATATGAGTATTTTATCAAAAGGTTTTGTATACTTCACGTATATTTTTAAAACATCATTTTCAAATGACTTATCTTCAAACCGTATCACTTTTGGGTCAAAAAGTATTGAAATCTTTCTACTATTATGTTTTCAACTACTATTGCGAATAATTCACCAACTTTATGTTGACGTCGTATTTTAACGCTTTTCAGGGTTTTGAGGTTACACCTTTTTGATGCTATGCTTATTGGCTACGTGGATCTTACGTGTGGAATTTATTTTGCTTTATTTAATTCCTTAGTATCCCAACTCTGTAGCCGTATTTTGATATGTATTCGGATGACTGTAATAAGTATTCCCTTTCAACCTTTTATCTATGATGATGATGTATGGATTATTTATGTTTGATGTAACCTTGAATCTCTGATACCGTATACACTGCGCACCTCGGTTCCGCCATTTCTATGCGGGGTGTGACAGAAGTTGGTATCAGAGCCAATGGTTATAGCGAACTAAGTGACCTTACGGAATCACTTAGACTATGACCTAGGCTTTTGGACCTATCTGATTTACTCTATGTGCGCATTTCTTTCTTTTGTGGGCCTGTATGTGATTTTTATGCTATGTGTGCTGTTATTTTGCTTTTTATGCTTTGAGGCCTGCTCGTTTTAGTCGCACATACAGTTATCGGTCTTATTTACTCCGTTTAATATTCGTAGAAGATGCCGCGTAAGAGAACTTCTACTAGGTCTACTCCTGCCGTCACTACTATGAGAAGGTCGGCAAGGCGAGGTCGCGCCAGGGTGAGAGCGGGTGCTACGCCACGGAATACCACTGCTGTCCCCAATGCTAACACCGCTACTCCGAACATCAGTCAGATGATTGCGGAGCAGATAGCAGCAGCTATACCAGTGATTGTGGCACAGCTTAAGGAGACACCGGCGAGGAATGTCGACTTAGAGTTGGAAGAACCTGAGATGCACGGTATTGAACCAGAAGGTATGACGTCTGGGCGCGATGGTTCTGATGTAGGAAGAGCAGTGCACATGGGAGTCGGTGGACCAAGTTTTATTATTGAAGATCCACCCCGAGGCTGTTCGTATAAGACCTTTCTGGGCTGCAAACCTACTGAGTTCAAGGGTACTGAAGATGCGGTTGCTACTCTGCAGTGGTTTGAAAAGATTGAGTCTGTGTTTGATGTCTCGGGATGTGCTGAGGAGACCAAGGTTAAGTATGCTACATTCTTATTCCAGGGTAAGGCACTCACTTGGTGGAACTCGGTGAGACAGGTTCGGGGCCGAGCCACTGTTGCCTTGATGACTTGGGAAAGTTTGAAGGTTATTATGAAAAAGGAGTATGTGCCGTCACCTGAGACGCAGAGGTTGGAGAACGAGTTGTGGAACTTAACTATGCAAGGTGCTGACTTCCGCGGGTATGTGAACCGATTTTATGACTTGTGTGTTTTGGCTCCTCGGTTGGTCCGCACGGAGACGGAAAGAATCGAACGCTTCACTCATGGGTTGCCCCAGGCTATGAGAGACCACATTATTTCTCACCTTCCGGGTACTCTTCAGAGTGCGGTTGATATTGCTGGTCGACTGACCGCAAGTGCGATTCGAGGTGGTACTCTCCAGCCAGTGGCGAGCCGAAGAGATACTGGTAGACATGAAATGAGAGATATGAGTAATTCGAGGAAGAGAAGCCGTAATCATTATCAGAGACCTAAAGCTTCTCAAGTATATGCGTTGACGGGTTCTGGAGCTGGTTATCAGGGCGTGCGCCCTAAGTGTGGTACATGCGGTAGTGCGCATGCGGCAAATGTAGCGTGTTGGGTTTGTAAACGCTGCAAGAAGTTAGGCCACACCGAGCAATTTTGTAGAATAGCTGTTGGAGCGTGTTATGAATGTGGAGAAATGGGTCACCGCCGTCGACAGTGTCCCAAGCTTGTATCATCTACTTCCTTTCCTACTCATGGTGCTGGTACTAGTGCGAAAGGAAATCCTGCTAAGAGCCGGGCTTTCGCCATGGAATCTTCCGAAGCTCATCAGGATCCTACCGTAGTCACTGGTACATTTCTTGTCTATGATTATTCTACTTTTATCTTATTTGATTCGGGTACCGATAGAAGCTTTATTTCTAGTGACTTCCGTCCCTTAGTAAACCGTGCCTCTAGTCCTTTAGAGCCTACTTATGAGGTAGAAATAGCCGATGGTAGATGTGCCTGTGTTAGAGAAGTTATTCGTGATATTCCCCTCGTTTTAGCCGATATTCCTTTTTCCATCGACCTTATTCCTATGAAACTCGGTAGTTTCGATGTCGTAGTCGTATGGATTGGTTAGCAAAGCATAAAGGAGAAATAGTCTGTTATGAGAAGCTTATACGTATTCAGAAACCGGATGGAGATCAGTTGATTGAACACGGAGACAAGGCTAGGAAGCGTCTTAAGGTCGTCTTAAGTCTGAAAGTTCGCGAGTATGTCCGTCAAGGTGGTTCCTTATATCTCGCTCATTTGGTGAAGAAAGATTCTGCGATAAAGATTGATGGTGTACCGATTGTTCACGAGTATTCTGACGTTTTTCCCGAAGATTTACCTGGAGTCCCTCCCCAGAGACAAACCGACTTTCGTATTGATCTTGTTCCTGGAGCAGCACCTGTTGCTAAAGCTCCGTATCGTTTGACTCCTTCCGAGATGCTCGAGTTGTCGAAGCAAATTCAGGAATTGGTAGATAAATGTTTTATCCGTCCTAGTTTCTCCCCGTGGGGTGCTCCTGTTCTCTTTGTTAAGAAGAAGGATGGCTCCATGCGTTTATGTATTGATTATCGGGAGTTAAACAAGTTGACTGTGAAGAACCGTTATCCCCTTCCTCGTATTGATTACTTATTCGATCAACTTCAGGGTTCTTGCTATTTCTCTAAGATCGATCTTCGCTCTGGTTATCATCAGTTGAGAGTTCAAGAAGATGATATACCTAAGACCGCATTTCGTACTCGGTATGGTCATTATGAGTTCATGGTGATGCCGTTTGGTATGACAAACGCCCCTGCATCATCCATGGAACTAATGAACCGTATTTGTCGTCCGTATCTTGACAAATTCGTTATCGTGTTGATCGACGACATTCTTATCTATTCCCGAAGTCGCAAGGAACATGAAGAGCATTTGCGTCTTGTTCTAGAAGTGCTTCGAAGAGAAAAGTTGTATGCGAAATTCTCTAAGTGCGAGTCCTGGTCATCCGAAGTTCAATTCCTTGGCCAAGTGGTTAGCGCGAAGGGTATTCATGTTGATCCTGCTAAGATTGAAGCTGTTAAGAGTTGGGTTGCACCAAAATCTCCGACCGAAATCCGTTCGTTTTGGGTCTTGCTGGGTATTATCGCCGATTCATCGAGAACTTCTCCAAGATCACTTCGCCTATGTCAAAGTTGACACAGAAGAGTGAACCATTCGTTTGGGGTTCCGATCAGGAGAAAGCATTTCAGATATTGAAGCAGCGGTTGTGTAACGCGCCTATTCTTAGTCCGCCAGTTGGTTCCGAAAATTTTGTTGTTTATTGCGACGCTTCGCACAAGGGTCTGGGTTGTGTGCTTATGCAGAATGGTAAAGTTATAGCTTACGCTTCGCGTCAGTTGAAAATCCATGAGCAGAACTACACGACACATGATCTAGAAGTGGGAGCCGTCGTATTCGCATTGAAGATTTGGAGACATTATCTGTATGGGACCAAGTGTACTGTATTTACCGCCACAAGAGTCTTCAGCACATATTCGATCAGAAGATGCTGAACATGAGACAACGACGCTGGGTTGAGTTATTGAACGACTATGATTGCGACATTCGCTACCATCCTGGTAAGGCGAACGTTGTTGCTGATGCACTAAGTCGTAAGGAAACGGTCAAACCAGTCCGTATTCGTTCTATGGTGATATCTTTTCAGACGAGCTTGAAGGCTCGGATTATTCAAGCACAGGAAGGTATTATGACTGAGGATCGTGTTAAAGAGGAAAAGTTGTATAAGTTGGCGTTGGAATTAGAACCAAAGGAGGATGGAGTTTGTATTTCCTCGAGCGTATTTGGGTTCCGATTAGTATCCGTCAGTTGATTCTGGACGAAGCCCATAAGTCCAATTATTCCATTCATCCGGGTTCCGACAAGATGTATCATGACTTGAAAGGTTTCTATTGGTGGCCGGGTATGAAACGTGAGATCGCCGAGTATGTTAGCCGATGTTTGACTTGTTCCAAAGTGAAGATTGAGTATCAGAAACCGTCTGGGCTACTCCAACAACCGAAGATTCCCGAGTAGAAATGGGAGCGTATTACTATGGATTTCGTTACGAAGCTTCCGAGATCTTCGAGTGGCTATGACAGTATCTGGGTTATTGTTGATCGTTTGACGGAGTCTGCTCACTTCCTACCGATTCGTGAGAATTATCCGATGGAGAGATTCGTGCGTTTATATACTGCCGAGATTGTATCGAAACACGGAGTTCCTGTATCGATTATTTCCGATCGTGATGTTAAGCGTCTGCGACGAAGTAAAATTCCGATTGTCAAGGTTCGTTGGAATTCCCGTTTTGGAGCGGAGTTCACGTGGGAACGCGAAGATGAAATTTTGCGGAAGTATCCTCACCTTTCCCCCGGAAGTAGTACCAAGTGATAATTTCGAGGACGAAATTCTTTTTACTTGGGGAGACTGTGACATTCGCGAATTTCGAAGTATAATTCTATCGTCACGTATTCGTTTTATTTATTTATGTTTACGTTTTTGATCCTATTGTATTCCTTTTATGATTTATCGTATTCGTATTTTATGAGTATTGTATTCGTATTTCTCGTATTTTATGGGTATCGTATTTGTATTTTATGCGTATTTATGTTTATCGGGTATATAGTATGTGATTCGGATCTTTATGTCGGGAACGTATAGTCTTAAGTGCCTTTAGTATAAGTCTAGTATGCTCTTATGATAAGTTTAGGGGAATTATGCCTTAATTATATGATTAAGATTAACATTTAAAAAGTATTTCATTTTTAGTCTTTTCGGAAATTTTATTACAAAACTAGTCCTACGCGAGGATTCTATTACAATTTTAGTCCTATTTCAAGTTTTATTACAAAAATCGTCCCTATCTGAATTTTTGTCTCATTATACACCTACCTTTTTGTCTTTTACTTCATTATCACCTACACACTCTCTCTCTCTCACTTTCTCTCTCAAGAAAACACATACAAACCTCCACCTTCTCTCTAACTTTTCCGGTGATCTAACCGTTGGATTTCAAATCCGAGACCGGATTCTTGTTCACCATCATCACCTTCATCTATCCTCCAAGTTTCATTACGATCGGGTAAGTATTTCTCCATTTTGGTTCTAAACTTTGTTATTTTGATTGAAACCCGAAAATACCACTTCTCACCGTCAAAACTTAGATTTTATTGTGGATTGTTGTATGTTATCATATTCTGGACATAGGGTTCCAATTTGGGGTCATTTAGACCTTTAGAACACTCAGAAATCGATTTCCGAATGTATTTTTCGTAAAAACTCAGTTACATGCACGTAACTGTAGTTACATGCACGTAACTGATCAGACAACAATTACGCTCACGAAATTAAGACTTCCATTCACGAAACTCAACAATTACGCACGAAACTATGGAGTTTCGTGACTTGCTCATCACGTAACTCCCACAGTTACGTGATTGGTCCCTGAAATTCAGTATTTATCGCGTAATTAGTCCTTTTGTCACGTAATTAGTCCCTTATGCACGTAATTGCTTCACGAGTCACGTAATTATGGTCCTAGATCACGTAATTGACTTGAAAGTCACGAAATTGATGCCTTTGTCACGAAATTATGCTTATGGATCACGTAATTCTTGTTTTGTTCACGTAACTTCCTTGTTTGTCAAGTTACTATACCCGTAACTCTTGTATGTCACGTAACTTGATACTTACGTGACTTGTAGTGCACGTAAGTATTAGGATCACGTATCTAGTCCGTTGACTTTCCGAAACATTTGTATTCCGTATTATCGATATTCCTTTGGTTATTTTAAAACCCGTATAAAACGTTAATCATTAAGGCATAACCCTACTAGACTTAGAGATACTTAGACATGTTTATTTACGTGATGTATAGGGCACTTAGACGTTGAAGCTTGACGGTATTGTAGTATTTCCCGACATATAAAGATTTGGATTGCTTTGCTATCAGTGAGTTATTCGTTGCCCTTTTTACTGCTTTTACGTTTTTGGGCATGATTAGCGTTAAACAAATATATTTTTATGGTATGTATGTATTATGGTATGTATTTTGGATATGGATGCCTTAGGTTAGCATTACCCAACTTGTTCCGCCTTTGTGGCAGAACGAGGCCCCGTATACACACCTGTTAACTTGTGCCGCCGGAAGTATATATAGCGCTATATGGGTCTAACAAGCCCTCATTCTAAGACGTTATTATGATAAGGGAGGAGCCCTGTCCGTGTTAGCAATGTTATGACCGGGTATTATTATTATCGAGGACAACCTAGCGTAATGCACTAGGTGGGGTTAGTTGCCAGTATCTATTGTTGTGGGTCAGGTGTATCGTATTTACCGAAGGCTGTATTATTCTATCCAGTATGGTATTTATCTTATGAACTGAGTATGGTATTTTTATGAAATGATTATGGTACCGTATGGTACAAATATGAGTATTTTATCAAAAGGTTTTGTATACTTCACGTATATTTTTAAAACATCATTTTCAAATGACTTATCTTCAAACCGTATCACTTTTGGGTCAAAAAGTATTGAAATCTTTCTACTATTATGTTTTCAACTACTATTGCGAATAATTCACCAACTTTATGTTGACGTCGTATTTTAACGCTTTTCAGGGTTTTGAGGTTACACCTTTTTGATGCTATGCTTATTGGCTACGTGGATCTTACGCGTGGAATTTATTTTGCTTTATTTAATTCCTTAGTATCCCAACTCTGTAGCCGTATTTTGATATGTATTCGGATGACTGTAATAAGTATTTCCTTTCAACCTTTTATCTATGATGATGATGTATGGATTATTTATGTTTGATGTAACCTTGAATCTCTGATACCGTATACACTGCGCACCTCGGTTCCGCCATTTCTATGCGGGGTGTGACACCCGAATACTTCAAAAAACTTTCATATGCAAATAAAACAAACAACCCAAAAATCAACCGTCGCACAAAAGATTACGTGTTTATCAAGTTTAAAGTTACCTTGAATGCGGTATATGGTTAGATCATAACACCGAATTCAGTGATTGACGTTGTTCAAAACCATTTGAATTACTCGGAGAAAATGGAAATTTCCAAAGTTAAACTCCGTCCTTACATATTAATGAAGTTACGCGAGGTTGGTTGAAAGGAAAATCAGCATCCGCCGAAATTGGAGAGCGGAATACCGGAGGTCAAACAGGTTGATAAAAAAGTTTTTCATCCAAATGTTTGGCCTGCTGTATCCCGTCCACAGGTTTCGGTAGCTACTGATGTTCGTTCCAACGAAGCTCAAGTGAGTTCATCAACATGTGAGTAGAGAGTTTTACTTTGGGAATTTCCACTTTCTCCGAGCAATTCAAATGGTTTTAAACTTTGTTCGTCACTTTGCATAAGAAAAGATAAGTAAAACGTTTATATGCACCACGTCAGTTAAAGCTGAGCATCTGGCTGAAGTTAAAGAAAAAAGTGAAGGTTGGTCAGAAGGAGTGGCAGCAACTTTCGAAGCCGTAGGATACACCGTACCCTACGACGTACGTGGTTCCCGTTCCTCGTTCCAAGCAGCTTTCACTTTTTTCTCTAACTCCAGGCAGACGCTCAGCTTTAACTGACGCGAAGAAACTTATAAAAAAGAACACAATTGTCTAAAAAGAAAACATGTAAACGAAGAAGATAAAACAAACCAAAATTGAAGAACTGAAAAAGATGAATTATGAGGTAGAACGGAAAATTAGGGTTTCTGAAAAGAGGTTTTTGGATTTGAATGTCAGGGTTTTGAGTTTGGAAAATTTGGGTAAGGAGTCGATGAGCCGGCAACAAAAAAAATTGTCTCGGCGTGTCCGTGCTGCTATGTAGTGCGAAAGACACATTATGGTCCGCAGCAGTACGGACACTTGGAGACGAAATTTTTTGCTGCTGACTCAACAATTCTCTACCTAAATTTTCCAAACCCAGAACCCTAACATTCAAATCAAAAAACCTCTTTTCAGAAGAACTAATTTTCAGTTGTAGCTCACAATACATCTTTTTCAGTCCTTCAATTTTTGTTTGTTTTGTGTTCTTCCTTTTCATATTTTGTTTTTAGGTAATTGTGTTATTTCTTAGGAGCTTCTATTTGCCTATATTAAATAAAGAGCAGAGTTTAAATTTTCGAATCAAATATCCGTGCAAATCCATATTTAATATGAAACAGATTAGGTATAAAGGACACTTCCAGTGCAGAGTTTAAATTAACGTACCTAGGCGGAATAGCAAATCTGTCTCTTTGACTCCAGTGAGGTGTTCAGTTTTGATTTTCACAACAAATAATAAAAAGTATGTGTAACAGTTAGCTGCGTTGAGAATTAATTTTTGCCGGTATATCTGAATCCGAAAATTTTCGAATCAAATATCCGTGCAAATCCATATTTAATATGAAACAAATTAGGTATAAAGGACACTTCCAGTAAGTCCATTAGCAATAAGTACCTTATCCATTTCAGCTGAATCAAGAATCCGAGATTTTACTTCAATTCCTAATGCCGTTCTGAAACAGGAAAAAAAAAACCAAGGTAAATTAAATGAGCAAAAATCTTATTAATTACTGTACAAATTTCCATAACTACTCAAGTGATATCAGGTCAGGGACCTGCGTTATAAGGGATTCGCAAAACGCAATCGAAGCTTTCGTCCTTCGCCGTTCCTTCCACTGATCTCATCCATTCATAAAGTCGCTTAAACGTGCCCAACAACCAACCTACACTTAAACCCACCAAGCTGCATAAAAAAAGTAAACAAATTTTAACTTCTTTCTTTATCATCTATTATTTCTTATCATAGTTTATTTTACATTTACCTTGTCGTTTATCCTGAGAAGAGCATTTCTCAAATACTGGTCATCGACCCTGATGGGAGCAATGCATTGAGCCACAATTCCACATTCTGCAAAACACCCCTTCTTCCATGAAATAAAATATACAATATAAAAATTTAAAGACACTTAAAAAGTTTCATGGACCGAGACTAACCATATAGATCCGAGTTCTTCCTCTTAGATAACAAACGAAGTAAAAAACGCGGTGCTGCAGGAGGTTTAGAGTGAATGAAATCAAACATCTTCTCAAGTATAACAACAAATGGGGACCTCCTGTTTTGCTGATTTTCCTAAAACATATCAAACAGCTCATCAAAACAACAGCAAACATATTAAATATCAATCTTCTCGTTCAATACATTAACCGGTTCAACAACACGAATCTGAATCGTTGGCTTTCTTACCTCCCCTTTCGCTTTTTTTGGGAAGCAGATCCCTGTCATCACATCGCAATACCAGAAACAAAACAACATCAATACATTAACAATACTAACGTAAACATAAAAAGTAACAAAAAATTCGTTATTTTACTACATGAACTTACTATATCAACATCAATATACATAAACAACAAAAGCAGCAAAAGAGTATTACTACCCCATTGTTTAGCACATAAATCAATCGAGATTAATAAAAAAAAACAGGAAAATGAGAAATCATGGTTCCATACCTCCCAAGCCACAGCAAGACCTCCCCACCTGTTGTTAGAGTCGAGAAGACGTTTCGTTTCATTCACTGTAAAGTTACTGCAATCCTTCCGATTCAAGCTTCGCCGGAGCAACACTGTCCGCTATAAACGTAACACTCACCATCTTCGTCACCTCCGCAACCTAAACGCCTGTTTTAGTCTCCGTTTCAGATTTTGTATCTATAAACTAATTAAAAAAAAACATAATAACAATTACCTCATATGCCTGAGATATTAGTCGGAGACTGAGCTAAAACGAAAATCTGGAGATGAATAATGAGCGGCGACTACAGAGGCGAATTCTTCGACGGATAAATAGAAGACTGACCCACAACGGACGAAGCCGTCAGTGAAACAGATGAATCGTCAGCGACGTTTACTCATCGGAGGACCAGCCGGCGATTTCGACATGAGATTCGGCGTTCAGATCTAGGGTTTCACTTTCGACAGAGAGAGAGAGAATATTTCTGTTTCTGTAGCATGTCTAGAGAAGAAAGAGAGAGGCGGGATTAGAGAAAAAAGAGAGAAGCGGGAACGACGACACGGAGGAGACGCATTCGACGCTTGTAAACAACGAAGACACGTGGAGGAGGAATACCAAACCCAAACCCATACCAGATTAATACCCAACCCGACCCAAACCCGACCCGGGCGCGAAAACCAAGTGAAAGACGGGATTTGAATAGAAGAGGAATAGTGTTATTGACATTAATTCGGCTATAAATAAAGTTGATTCAAATTGGAATTTTTTGTTTTTTTCATAGTTTCGAGCTTACAATCTTTGTAAAATTAGAAAATATCTTCTATTTTCATGATATACAACTTTTAAAGTATTGTTCGTTATTTTAGCTACAACCCATTAGAGTTGTGATTATCAAAACTCAAAATAATTTATGTTTATTGAGTACAATTTGTTTAATAAAATGTCAAAACGTGACTTACTAACTTAAAATACCGAATTTCTTGTTCTTTGGTTGTGTTTCGAAACGGTAAATAATTATGAGAAACTCTTCATGTTACAAAACCAAATTGATGAAAGGCATTTTAGTTACGTTCGTTTTTTTTTTTTCTTTTCTTTTCGCGTACGTTATAATTAATAACGACCCCGCTAACAATAATTTCTGGCTCCGTCCCCGCTTTTAGTAATGTTACATTATACCAATATTGTTCATTGGTACATGAAAATTACTTGATTTCTGGTTTTCTTACTGTAGTCTCATCATCAACATGAAGCATCAATATGATCGAGCAGTATACATCTCTGCTATCATGTGAAAGTGTTGAACTATACTTCTTCCCCGATCACTTACAATAATAAACATGCATCTTATGTTAATTCCCGGATCAATTAACATCGTTTTCTAGTACATTTGTGTTATGTGATAAAATTAAATGTTCCAAAACAGAGAAATCTTATTAGGCAACAACAGCCAAACGCGTTGCGTAACAACTGCCAAACGCGCGAAACACTTTACAACTCGATCTATATACATACTAGACTTTACGACACGTTTCTAAACTAAGTACAAACTACAAACAACGACGAATATGCTCCAACAACAAAGTTGTGCCTAAGGAAAACTTTTTCCATGACTGTTTCATCGAGTATGGAATTCGTGAGTGATGGAAGCAAAACACAACTACAATCAATTCTTATTGCATTAACTTTTCCCTAACGTCACCATATGTCCTTCTACTTGGCTAGTCACTATGACTTGAAGATTGAACCTGAGTTGACAAAGCGGTTGTGTCTAAGACAAACTTGCTCCATGAGCGTTTCATTGAGTATGAAATTCTCGTGTGATGGAAACAAGGTCTTGGACTTTCATTTTCTCATCTATGCAATGCACAACTACAATTTTTATGGTATGGTCTCCGCTCTTTGCCCACTTCTGACATTGATAGACATCCTTCAAACACACAATGGAGGTTCATCCCAGCTGCTCTAGTAGCCATTTTACTTTGATTGTGAAGGTATGCGAAATATGAATGATATCTTAATGTGTTTATAAGTATCTTGGTTAGTCGTGTAATAAGTGATTATCATGATAACATACAAAAGTTTAAATAGTACCCCGGTTTGATTATGATGTGGAGTTTTTATGAGTAATTTAGAGATTAAAAAATATACTTTACAAGTTCTAACGTTGAGTTCAAGGAATATTGTGCTTAGATGCTTCTCTGCAAGAAAGATACTGGCATTTCATTTCCGATTGTTTTGAGGAATTACATTCAATTAGATTCTAAGTAAAAATATACCTTTTTTTCTTTTCTTTTATCGGCATATCTAGGTTGATTACTAGAAGAAGAAGGTTACCGGTTATCGTTTGGTTTGAAGCTTAAGTTCATTATCGAATCTATACTATCATGAGTCAAATAGGAATGCTAGACACAAGCAAAAAGCAATCTGTTTGAAATGTTATGTTATATTATAAACCTACTTATCCCAATGTGATTCTCATAGATTAGTTCAGGCTGATGACCTTCAAATTATATAAGGTTTTGGTATTTGATTATTACATTCTTTTACGGTGATTCAAGGCTTTTATAATAAACTTATCTTGGAACAAAAATCTTCCAATGTTACCTTCGGATAAAAATATTCAAAAGTTATATTCGTATAAAGATTTTAGAAGTTATGCCGATGAATTCAAGGAATAATATGTTTGGATGCTAGAAAAAAGATCCCTTAATTACACTTACGATTGTTTTTAGAAATTCTATGCTATTAGATACTCAGAAAAGATACATTTTTCTTCTTCTTCTTCTTCTCCGATTGGCTTTGGTTGATCACTAGAATACGTTGACTAATGTTTAACGTTTCTTGTATACACTTAATATGCCTTTATCGAATCTATAATAACATTAGTTTAATAACTAAGTTAGGCGCACGTAGAAACCAATTCCCAAAATTGTTAGACATTACGCTGTTTTGGTAGTTATTCATACTGTTTTTACTATGTATTCTTGTTTTTATCAAATCCTGGATTTAGTATAAGATACTTAATTTATGGTAGGATACTTTTTTGTTTTTCCTTTGAAGTGCTTTGGTAGATCACTAGAATGTGACATCCGCTAATTTCTCGGTATATTTCTATTCGTTCCGTATTCGTTTTATTTATTTATATTCGTGTTTTGACCCTATTGTATTCTTTTATGGTTATCGTATTCGTATTTCTCGTATTTTATGAGGATCGTATTTGTATTTTATGCGTATTTATAGTTATCGGGTTTATAGTATGTAATTCGAATCTTTATGTCGGGAACGTATAGTCTAAAGTGCCTTTAGTATAAGTCTAGTATGCTCTTATGATAAGTTTAGGGGAATTATGCCTTAATTAAATGATTAAAATTAACGTTTAAAAATATTTCATTTTTGGTCTTTTCGGAAATTTTATTACGAAATTAGTCCTACGCGAGAAATCTATTACATTTTTAGTCCTATGTCAAAGTCTATTACAAAAATAGTCCCCAATCTGATTTTGTCTTATTAGAAAATGTGACTTTGTCTTTATCCTTGCCATTCTTCCTCTCCAAGTAATTGATACACTCTCTCTCTCTCTCTCTCTAAAACTCCATTAAACCCCAAACTTCTCTCTAGTTTTCCGGCAAATCCGACCGTCAAAACTTAGATCCGAGACCGGATTCTTGATCCTTATCATCACCTCTATCTATCCTCCGAATTTCATTCCGATCAGGTAAGTATTTCACCGTTTTGATTTTAAACTTTATCCCATTTTTGAGTCAATCACGAAACTATCACTTTTGACCGTCCAAATTGAGATTTTATGGTAGATTATTGTTCCTTTATGTATTCTGGACATATGGTTATGATTAGAGATCAAATGGACATTCAAAACACTCAAAAACACGATTTCCGGTCATCTTTCTCGTAAAAGCTCCGTCATGCACGTAACTTGTAAATGCTACACGTAATTCCTTAATATCGTTCACGAAACACCTAATTACGCTCACGTAATACTCCATTTACGTTCACGTAATACCTATTCTGAGTCACGTAACTTGTTTATTACGCTCACGAAACTTCACTTTGGCCCCGTAATGAGACTTACGCTCACGTAAGTCATACCCAGGTCACGAAATTCTTGAGCTGATGTTTGCATTGCACGTAATTCGCCCATGCACGTAAGTCTTGAAGTTTCGCACGTAATTCATTCTATACACGTAACTCGTCCTTATGATCACGTAAGTTACATGCTTCATGCACGAAAGTGTTGAGTTCATGTCACGTAAGTTATGGTTCCCATGTTACCCTTCACGTAAGTCCTTGCTTGACACGTAAGTATGCTTTTAAGTCGCGTAATCTTGTTTCTTCTTCATGAAATAGCTTATTGTCAAGTAACTTTGTCCCGAAACTCTCATATGACACGTAACTTGATACTTACGTGACTTGTAGTGCACGTAAGTATAAGGATCACGTATCTAGTCTGTTGACTTTCCGAAACCTTTGTTATTCCGTTATATCGTTATTCCTTTGGCTATTTTAAAACCGTATAAAACGTTAATCATTAAGGCATAACCCTACTAGACTTAGAGATACTTAGACATATTTATTTACGTGATGTATAGGGCACTTAGACTTTGAGGCTTGACGGTGTTGCATTATTTCCGACATTTAAGGATTTGGATTGCTTTGCTATCTGTGAGTTATTCGCTGCCCTTTTTACCGCTTTTATATTTTTGGGCATGATTAGCGTTAACAAAAGTATTTTTATGTTATGTATGTATTATAGTCGGATATTATAGTATGCATTGGTACGTATGTACAATGTTTACATATTATGGATATGATGCTTTAGATGATCTCTCCCTATACTTGTACCGCCTTTGTGGTAGTACAAGGCCCCATATACACACCTGTTAACTATTAGCCGTCGACATATATATAGCGCTATTTGGGTCTGACAAACCCTCACTCTAATACGTTATTAAGATAAGGGAGGAGCCCTGTCCGTATTAGAGTCTTATGATCGATTATATTTATCCGAGAACAACCTAGCTTGAGACACTAGGTGGGGTGGTTGCCTTTATTGTTGAGGTTCGGGTGTATTACATATTCCTAAAGCTGTACTCTATCCAAACTGATATTTATGCTATGATATGATTATGATATTTTACGAAATGATTATGATCTTTATGAAATGAGTCGGGTATTTTATGAAATGTTTTTGATACCGTATGGTACAAATATGGGTATTTTATCAAAAAGGTTTTGTAAACCTCAAGTATATTTTTGAAATATCTTTTCAAAAGAACGTATCTTCAAATCAAAACATTTTTGGGTCAAAACGTATTGAAACTCTTATCTTATTATGTTTTTATTTATAAATGCGATTAATTCACCAACTTTATGTTGACGTCGTATTTTTAACGCTATTTCAGGGATTTGAGGTTACGTTATTTGATGCTATGCTTTATCTGGCTACGTGGGACTTTTGCTGGAATTTATTTTGTATTGTAATTCCTTAGTTTCCCAAACTCTGTAGTCGTATTTTGATATTCTGGACTACTGTAATAAGCTTTATACTCTTAAACTCTTCATTCTATGTTGATTATGTTTGGTTGTTTATGTTTGATGTAACCTTGAATCTCTGATACCATATACACTGTACACCTCGGTTCCGCCATTTCTAT
This sequence comes from Senecio squalidus, assembly GCA_910822075.1. Lineage (NCBI taxonomy): Eukaryota > Viridiplantae > Streptophyta > Magnoliopsida > Asterales > Asteraceae > Senecio > Senecio squalidus. The sequence continues at coordinate 4,653,121 of CAJVGC010000060.1, forward strand.
GCGGGGTGTGACAGAAGTTGGTATCAGAGCCAATGGTTATAGCGAACTAAGTGACCTTACTGAATCACTTAGACTATGACCTAGGCTTTTGGACCTATCTGATTTACTCTTTGTGCGCATTTCTTCCTTATGTGGGCCTGTATGTGATTCGTATGCTATATGTGTTTTTATTTTGCTTTTATGCTTTGAGGCCTGCTCGTTTTAGTCGCACATACAGTTTATCGTTCTGATTTATTCCGTTTGATATTCGTAGAAGATGCCGCCTAAGAGATCTACTTCTAGAGCTACTTCTACTAGAGCTACTCCTGCCGCCACTGCTACCAGAAAGTCGGCAAGACGAGGTCGCTCTACTGCGAGATCGGGTGCTATACCCCAGAGTACTACTGCTATTCCGAATACTACTACTTCTACCGCTCCAGATATTAGTCAGCTGATTGCGGAGCAGATTGCCGCAGCTATACCAGTTATTGTGGCTAAACTTAAGGAGACACCGGTACAAGAGGCTGACTTAGGGTTTGAAGAACCCGAGATGCAAGATGTTGGAGATGAAGGTTTAGCGTCTGGGCGCGATGGATCCGATATTGGTAGAGCAGTACATGTTGAAGCCGGAGGACCAAGAGTTGTGATTGAAGATCCTCCCCGTGGCTGTTCATATAAGGCTTTTCTCGACTGCAAACCCGCTGAGTTTAGGGGTACTGAAGATGCAGTTGCTACACTCCAATGGTTTGAGAAGATGGAGTCAGTATTTGACGTTTCTGGATGTGCTGATGAAAGCCGGGTGAAGTATGCCACGTATCTATTCCAGGGTAAAGCCCTCACGTGGTGGAATTCTGTGAAGAAGGTTCAAGGTCGAGCTGCTATCACCTTGATGACCTGGGAAAATCTGAAAGTGATGATGAAGAAAGAGTATGTGCCGTCGTCGGAGACGCAACGATTGGAGGATGAGTTTTGGAACCTAACTATGCAAGGTTCTAACTTCCGTGGATATGTGAACCGCTTCTATGACTTATGTGTCCTGGTTCCTCGTTTGGCTCGTACTGAGAACGAGAGGATTGAACGGTTCGCGAATGGTTTGCCGCAGACTATGCGAGACCATATTATTTCTCATCTTCCGGGTACACTTCAGAGCGCTGTTGATATTGCTGGTAAGTTGGTCGCTAGTGCAATCCGTGGTGGTACACTGCAGCCAGCTGTGAACCGAAAAGACTCTGGTCGATCTGACAGAAGAGAAAGGGGTAACTCGAGGAAGAGGAGCCGTAGCCATGATCCGAGGCCGCAACTTCCTCAGGTTTATGCGTTGACTGGCGCTGGAGCTGGATATCAGGGTAAACACCCTAGGTGTGGCACCTGTAATAGTGCTCATGCGCCTAACGTAGCGTGTTGGGTATGCAAACGCTGCAAGAGGTTAGGCCACACCGAGGAATTTTGTAGGAGAACTGTTGGTGCGTGTTATGAGTGTGGAGAAATGGGTCACCTCCGTCAGCAGTGTCCCAAGCTTGTATCGTCTACTTCCCATCCTACTCCTGGTGCTGGTGCTAGTGCTAGAGGGAATCCTGCTAAGAGCCGAGCTTTTGCTATGGAATCTGCGGAAGCTCATCAGGATCCTACAGTAGTTACTGGTACATTTCTTGTTGACGATTATCCTGCTTTTATTCTATTTGATTCGGGTGCCGATAGAAGCTTCATTTCTAGTGACTTTCGCCCCTTAGTAAACCGTGCCTCTAGTCCATTAGAACCTGCGTATGAAGTAGAGATAGCCGATGGTAGATGTGCCTGTGTTAGGGAAGTTATCCGTGATGTTTCTCTTGTTTTAGCCGATATTCCTTTTGCCATCGACCTTATTCCTATGAAGCTCGGTAGTTTCGATGTCGTAGTCGGTATGGACTGGCTAGCTAAGCATAAAGGTGAGATAGTATGTTATGAGAAGCTTATTCGTATTCAGAAGCCGGATGGAGATCAGTTGATTGTACGCGGAAATAAGGCTGGGAAACGCCTCAAGGTTATTTCCTGTTTGAAGGTTCGCGAGTATGTCCGTCAGGGTTGTTCTTTATATCTTGCTCACTTGGTGAAGAAAGACTCTGCGATAAAGATTGACGATGTGCCTATTGTCCGCGAATATTCTGACGTTTTTCCCGATGACTTACCTGGAGTCCCTCCCCAGAGACAAACCGATTTTCGTATTGATCTTATTCCTGGAGCAGCGCCTGTTGCTAAAGCTCCGTATCGTTTGGCTCCTTCCGAGATGCTCGAGTTGTCGAAACAAATTCAGGAATTGGTAGATAAAGGTTTTATTCGTCCTAGTTTCTCCCCGTGGGGTGCTCCTGTTCTCTTTGTTAAGAAGAAGGATGGCTCCATGCGTTTATGTATTGATTATCGGGAGTTAAACAAGTTGACTGTGAAGAACCGTTATCCCCTTCCTCGTATTGATGATTTATTCGATCAACTTCAGGGCTCTTGCTATTTTTCTAAGATCGATCTTCGTTCTGGTTATCATCAGTTGAGAGTTCGAGAAGATGATATCCCTAAGACTGCTTTCCGTACTCGGTATGGTCATTACGAGTTCATGGTGATGCCGTTTGGTATGACAAACGCCCCTGCAGCATTCATGGAACTAATGAACCGTATATGTCGTCCTTATCTTGACAAGTTCGTTATCGTATTCATCGACGACATTCTTATCTATTCCCGAAGTCGCAAGGAACATGAAGAGCATTTGCGTCTTGTTCTAGAAGTGCTTCGAAGAGAGAAATTGTATGCGAAATTCTCTAAATGCGAGTTCTGGTTATCTGAAGTTCAATTCCTTGGCCACGTGGTTAGCGCGAAGGGTATTCACGTTGATCCTGCTAAGATTGAAGCTGTTAAGAGTTGGGTTGCACCGAAGTCACCGACCGAAATTCGTTCATTTTTGGGTCTTGCTGGGTATTATCGCCGATTTATCGAGAACTTCTCCAAGATTGCTTCTCCTATGACTAAGCTGACTCAGAAGAGTGAACCATTCGTTTGGGGTCCTGATCAGGAAGAAGCATTTCAGATATTGAAGCAGCGGTTATGTAACGCGCCTATTTTGAGTCTGCCAGTTGGTTCCGAAAATTTTGTGGTTTATTGCGACGCTTCGCACAAGGGTCTGGGTTGTGTGCTTATGCAGAATGGTAAGGTTATAGCTTACGCTTCGCGTCAGCTGAAAATCCATGAGCAAAATTACACAACTCATGATCTAGAGTTGGGAGCTGTCGTCTTTGCATTGAAGATTTGGAGACACTATCTATATGGGACCAAGTGTACTGTATTCACCGATCACAAGAGTCTTCAACACATTTTCGATCAGAAGATGCTGAATATGAGACAACGACGATGGGTTGAGTTGCTGAACGACTATGATTGCGACATTCGCTACCACCCTGGTAAGGCGAACGTTGTTGCTGATGCATTAAGTCGTAAGGAAACGGTCAAGCCTGTCCGTATTCGTTCTATGGTGATATCTATTCAGACGAGCTTGAAGGCTCGGATTATTCAAGCACAGGAAGGTACTATGACTGAAGACCGTGTGAAAGATGAAAGACTGTATAAGTTAGCATTGGAGTTAGAACCGAAGGAGGATGGAGTTCTGTATTATCTCGAACGTATTTGGGTTCCGGTTAGTATCCGTCAGTTGATTCTAGATGAAGCCCATAAGTCGAATTATTCCATTCATCCGGGTTCCGACAAGATGTATCACGACTTGAAAGATTTTTATTGGTGGCCGGGTATGAAACGTGAGATCGCCGAGTATGTTAGCCGATGCTTGACTTGTTCAAAGGTGAAGGTTGAGTATCAGAAACCGTCTGGGTTACTTCAACAACCGAAGATTCCCGAGTGGAAATGGGAGCGCATTACTATGGATTTTGTTACGAAGCTTCCGAGATCTTCGAGTGGTTATGACAGTATTTGGGTTATTGTGGATCGTTTGACGAAGTCTGCTCGTTTCTTACCGATTCGTGAGAACTATCCGATGGAGAGATTCGTACGATTGTATATTTCCGAGATTGTGTCGAAGCATGGTGTTCCAGTATCGATTATTTCTGACCGTGATGCTCGTTTCACTTCACGATTTTGGAAGACTTTTCAGACCGCTATGGGTACAAGACTAGATATGAGTACCGCTTATCACCCGCAGACCGATGGTCAAAGCGAGAGAACTATTCAGACTATGGAGGATATGCTCCGAGCTTGTGCTATTGATTTTGGTGGTAGCTGGGATGTTCATTTGCCGTTGATCGAGTTTTCGTACAACAATAGCTATCACACAAGTATCAAGTGTGCACCGTTTGAAGCTCTATATGGCCGTAAATGTCGATCACCTGTATGCTGGGCAGAAGTTGGAGATAGTCAGATTTCCGGTCCGGAGATTATTCAAGAGACCACTGACAAGATCTTCAAGATCAAGGAACGATTAGTTACTGCCAGAGATCGACAGAAGAAATATGCTGATAAGCGCAGGAAGCCTCTCGAGTTCTGTGTTGGAGATATGGTACTATTGAAAGTATCTCCGTGGAAAGGGGTTGTCCGATTTGTGAAGCGCAGCAAGCTGAGTCCGAGATATACGGGTCCGTTCAAGATCTTAGCCCGCGTCGGCCCAGCTGCGTATCGACTAGAATTGCCGGCAGAACTGAGTAGTGTGCACAATGTATTCCATGTATCTCAGTTGAAGAAGTGCCTGGCCGACGAGACATTATTGGTTCCACTAGAGCAACTCCAGATTGATGACAAGCTTCATTTCGTTGAGGAACCGATCGAGATCGTTGCTAGTGATGTTAAGCAACTTCGACGAAGTAAGATTCCTATTGTCAAAGTTCGCTGGAATTCCCGCTTTGGTGCTGAGTTCACATGGGAACGCGAAGATGAAATTCTGCGGAAGTATCCTCACCTTTCTCCCGGAAGTAGTACTCAGTGATAATTTCGAGGACGAAATTTCTTTTTACTTGGGGAGACTGTGACATCCGCTAATTTCTCGGTATATTTCTATTCGCTCCGTATTCGTTTTATTTATTTATATTCGTGTTTTGACCCTATTGTATTCTTTTATGGTTATCGTATTCGTATTTCTCGTATTTTATGAGGATCGTATTTGTATTTTATGCGTATTTATAGTTATCGGGTTTATAGTATGTAATTCGAATCTTTATGTCGGGAACGTATAGTCTAAAGTGCCTTTAGTATAAGTCTAGTATGCTCTTATGATAAGTTTAGGGGAATTATGCCTTAATTAAATGATTAAAATTAACGTTTAAAAATATTTCATTTTTGGTCTTTTCGGAAATTTTATTACGAAATTAGTCCTACGCGAGAAATCTATTACATTTTTAGTCCTATGTCAAAGTCTATTACAAAAATAGTCCCCAATCTGATTTTGTCTTATTAGAAAATGTGACTTTGTCTTTATCCTTGCCATTCTTCCTCTCCAAGTAATTGATACACTCTCTCTCTCTCTCTCTCTAAAACTCCATTAAACCCCAAACTTCTCTCTAGTTTTCCGGCAAATCCGACCGTCAAAACTTAGATCCGAGACCGGATTCTTGATCCTTATCATCACCTCTATCTATCCTCCGAATTTCATTCCGATCAGGTAAGTATTTCACCGTTTTGATTTTAAACTTTATCCCATTTTTGAGTCAATCACGAAACTATCACTTTTGACCGTCCAAATTGAGATTTTATGGTAGATTATTGTTCCTTTATGTATTCTGGACATATGGTTATGATTAGAGATCAAATGGACATTCAAAACACTCAAAAACACGATTTCCGGTCATCTTTCTCGTAAAAGCTCCGTCATGCACGTAACTTGTAAATGCTACACGTAATTCCTTAATATCGTTCACGAAACACCTAATTACGCTCACGTAATACTCCATTTACGTTCACGTAATACCTATTCTGAGTCACGTAACTTGTTTATTACGCTCACGAAACTTCACTTTGGCCCCGTAATGAGACTTACGCTCACGTAAGTCATACCCAGGTCACGAAATTCTTGAGCTGATGTTTGCATTGCACGTAATTCGCCCATGCACGTAAGTCTTGAAGTTTCGCACGTAATTCATTCTATACACGTAACTCGTCCTTATGATCACGTAAGTTACATGCTTCATGCACGAAAGTGTTGAGTTCATGTCACGTAAGTTATGGTTCCCATGTTACCCTTCACGTAAGTCCTTGCTTGACACGTAAGTATGCTTTTAAGTCGCGTAATCTTGTTTCTTCTTCATGAAATAGCTTATTGTCAAGTAACTTTGTCCCGAAACTCTCATATGACACGTAACTTGATACTTACGTGACTTGTAGTGCACGTAAGTATAAGGATCACGTATCTAGTCTGTTGACTTTCCGAAACCTTTGTTATTCCGTTATATCGTTATTCCTTTGGCTATTTTAAAACCGTATAAAACGTTAATCATTAAGGCATAACCCTACTAGACTTAGAGATACTTAGACATATTTATTTACGTGATGTATAGGGCACTTAGACTTTGAGGCTTGACGGTGTTGCATTATTCCCGACATTTAAGGATTTGGATTGCTTTGCTATCTGTGAGTTATTCGCTGCCCTTTTTACCGCTTTTACATTTTTGGGCATGATTAGCGTAAACAAAAGTATTTTATGTTATGTATGTATTATGGTCTGATATTATAGTATGCATTGGTACGTATGTACAATGCTTATATATTATGGATATGAATGCTTAAGATGATCTCACTATACTTGTACCGCCTTTGTGGTAGTACAAGGCCCCATATACACACCTGTTAGCTATTAGCCGTCGACATATATATAGCGCTATTTGGGTCTGACAAACCCTCACTCTAATACGTTATTAAGATAAGGGAGGAGCCCTGTCCGTATTAGAGTCTTATGATCGATTATATTTATCCGAGAACAACCTAGCTTGAGACACTAGGTGGGGTGGTTGCCTTTATTGTTGAGGTTCGGGTGTATTACATATTCCTAAAGCTGTACTCTATCCAAACTGATATTTATGCTATGATATGATTATGATATTTTACGAAATGATTATGATCTTTATGAAATGAGTCGGGTATTTTATGAAATGTTTTTGATACCGTATGGTACAAATATGGGTATTTTATCAAAAAGGTTTTGTAAACCTCAAGTATATTTTTGAAATATCTTTTCAAAAGAACGTATCTTCAAATCAAAACATTTTTGGGTCAAAACGTATTGAAACTCTTATCTTATTATGTTTTTATTTATAAATGCGATTAATTCACCAACTTTATGTTGACGTCGTATTTTTAACGCTATTTCAGGGATTTGAGGTTACGTTATTTGATGCTATGCTTTATCTGGCTACGTGGGACTTTTGCTGGAATTTATTTTGTATTGTAATTCCTTAGTTTCCCAAACTCTGTAGTCGTATTTTGATATTCTGGACTACTGTAATAAGCTTTATACTCTTAAACTCTTCATTCTATGTTGATTATGTTTGGTTGTTTATGTTTGATGTAACCTTGAATCTCTGATACCATATACACTGTACACCTCGGTTCCGCCATTTCTATGCGGGGTGTGACATAGAAGATGTCGAATATTGTTTGACGTTTTGTGTGCACTTTTTATATGCCTTTATCGAATCTATATTATTACATTAGTTTAAGAACTAAGTTAGGCACACATAAGAACCAATTCATGAAATTGTCCTAGAAATTATGTTGTTTTGGTAGCTATTTATTTTGTTGGTACTATTATTTGTTAGTTTTATGGAGTCCTGATTTTTTTTCTTTTAAATGCCAGAGAGTTACGAAGAAATAAAAATATGTGTAGGGCTGGAAGAATAACATGGGATTATGGTATGTTGTCTTACTAGATTATTGTCCCGCGATAGCGCGGATAAAGATACAATTTAAAATCGTAAACTTTATATTTATGTAGATTTTAAGTTATTATGAAAGGACAATGTTATACGTATAATAACATATGCACCTTTACGTTTATACACATGTTGTTTATAGTTATACTAACATATACATTTTTACGTTTATACACATTTTTTGATATTTTTTATTAGGAGATTTTATGAATAACAATAGTAAATTAAAGTCAAAATTGAGCGATTTTATACATAAATTATAATTATATTTTTTTTTCCAGTGGAGATGGAATGAAAGAGAGAGAATGTAATTATGTATTATAAGATGATGTAAAATAAAAATAGTTTTTGGTGACATCATCAATCTAATCTAACGGCTGAAATCGAAGAAGTTAATTAATCCAATAGACCTTACTTCGCCATTTGACATTAAGGTCCATCTTTTATTATATATTAAATATTAAAGATATATTTAGATGTAAAGAGTATCTCGTTGCCTAGTAATAGCTTATGAGAAATATTAACTCTTTATCATAGCAAACATGATACCAAACACACCCAACAATATCATGTAGCTATAGGTTCTAGTTTCATTTACGTCAAATCACTGCAATAAAAATGTTCATTTTTCACACTTATTTGTTCACGCTTTTAAAAAGTACGAAAAAAATAATTAATTTGTTCTCGTTTAAAAATATATATAAAATCTTAACATTTAAAAATGTGAAGAAATTTAAGAATTTCACACTTATGATTGTTGAAATAAAATGTTTACGCTTACAAGCGTGAACAAATATAAAGTTTATACATACTTAAAAATGTGAAGGGTAATTTGTGACATCCAATTTTTTTACGTTTGCTCTAGCGTGAGAAAATTAGGTGTAACAAATTGATATTCACACTTTTAAATATAAACAAACTTTATATTTTTTAAAAGTGTGAGGAAAAAAGATATGAACAAATGACTTTTTTATTACACCAAATACACATGCAATATCAATCACACATCTTTGAAGGAATGAATGTTGGAAATTTTTTTGTATCTTTCTAGGTCTTTTTCTTTACGTAAAAGTGCATTTGTATTATCGTCATTGAGCATAATAAATTTGTAGAGATCTTGTTTTTTCCATGCGAAATGGATCTTAGTTTAGCATGTCATCCACCTAGTGGTAAACATCTTAAATTCATATATTACTAAAACACTAAACAATAACGACTCGACTATCAAAATAAAATATTTTTTAATTTCTTATAGAATGTACACTGAAGTTGATATTACGAAAATAGGTTTGTTTTTGGCCAACTATTGGCATCATGGGGATATATGGTGAATGGTATGCTTTTCCAAAAGAAAATTCGAGCAATGGCATTAACACACAATCTAATTAAGAATATGTAACTTTGAACAAAGAAAATATAAGACGTTGAGTGAAATAAAACATATCTTTGTTCCTCGAGAAGATCTAGCACCGGGGCTACCGCAAATACTTTTAGAGTTTACATTATACAATGTCAATGATGCATACAAAAATTAAATATATTCAGTTTTATTTCCTTAAAAAAGTTTTAAATTTTAGAGACAAAAGAGAAGTAAGAAGTTTGAGTACCTTTCAATTAAAGTACTCGTATTATACTTCATTGAGACAAGCAAAATACTTATTTCTAACAAACCTCAAGTTGTGCATTATACATCTCGATCAGATATCATGAGAAAGTGTGTAATGATACTTCTTCCCAGATCATTCACCCGAATAATACTCGTTAGATACGATGACAAAGAGATGACAAAGGCAGGGCACTTTTGATGTTTTAAAAATAACATCATTGCTTTCAACTAAACTGTGATTCATCTGAGTTAACATCTTCTTATAATATACATTCGTGTTCCTCAATAAATTTCCATGTTCCAAAACCAATAAATCATATTAGGCCTTCTGCGAAAAAATTGCAACCTCATGTATTTATAACATTGACGCTCCTTAACGGTCCCTTGTCTCCTTCTACTTGCTAGTCAATACGACTTGAAGATTGAACATGGGTTGACAAAGTGGTTGTGTCAAAGAAAACCTTACTCCATGACCGTTTCATTGAATATGAAATTCTTGTGTGATGGAAACAAGCTCTTGGACTTTCATCTTTTGACCTATGCAACGCACAACTACAATTTTTATGGTATGGTCTCCACTCTTTGTCCACTTCTGACATTGATAGACATCCTTCAAAAACACAATGCAGGTACATCCCAGCTGCTCTTGTGGCCATTTTACTTTGTTGTGAAGGTATGCGAAATGTGAATGATGCCTTAATGTGTTTCTATGGAACTTGGTTAGTTGGGTAATAAGTGAATGTCATGAACATCATACAAGGGTTTAAATAGTACCACATTTTGATGAGTTTGTATGAGTAATCTAGGGATAAAAATATTATAAAAATTCTAACGTTGAGTTCAAGGAATATTGTATATAGATGCTAATTTGCAAGAAAGATTCCGACATTTCACTTACGATTGTTTTGAGGAATTCCATGCTATTAGATTCTAAGAATAAAAGGTAACATTTATTTTTCTTTTTGGGTAAAGTTTATAAGGATTTATCGAATCTATACTATCAAGACTCATGAGTAAATAGGAAAGTTAGACACACGAAAAAACCAATTTGTTTGAAAATTTACGTGATGTGATTATTAGATTAGACCTAGCGTGAAATTATTCTACCTTAGTTATCTGTTACATTCACCATGATTTCAGGTTTTTATAATAAACTTGTCTTGGGATTAAAATCTTTAGAAGTTATCTTCGGATAAAATTCGTTGGAAGAATGGGCGTTATTCCGATGAATTCAAGGTATATTGTGTTTTGATTTTACCCTAAAACAAAGATCCCATGATTTGACTTATGATTGCTTTTAGAAATTTCGTGCTATTAGATGCTAAATATTTAAATTTTCTTTTTCATTTACTTCTTTTATTGGCTTTTTCATAGAGGCTGATTATTATTTAACATTTTGCGAGTATATTGTATATGCCTTTATCGAATCTATAAAAGCATTACTTTAATAACTAAGTTAGGCACACGTAAAAACCAATTAATGAGATTGTCCAAGAAAGTATGTATATGCCTTTATCGAAGTACGTCGTTTTGGTAGTTATTTATTATGTTGTTTACTCTTTATTTTATCTAAGTCCAAACTTTATTATGGGATACTTATTTGAATCTATCAAACTCATATTTTGCTCCATGACCTATATAGTTTTAAAAGGATGTCATTTATTTTTCCCTTTGGTTGTGTATAAAGTATATAACACGTGCCGGAAATCACCAATAGTACGAACATAGGTTGACATACAATGGATGTCGTTAGATTATATTTTTAAATCATTTTTTTAATCATTAATGCAATGATAAAATCGTTTTCTTCAACGTCTATTTACTCGTTAAGAGCATTAAAAAATTATGTTCCTGAAAGTTCAACATATTTTGCGACTCATATACAGGATATAGAGATTTTAAATTTAAAAAAACTCAATTGAATAGCCTAGAAATCATAGGATGATTGACTTTTCTTGCTTGTATCTTTCTATGTTTTTTTCCGTATGTAAAAGTGCATTTGCATTATCGTCATAGAGCATAACAAATTTGTGGAAGTCTTGTTTTTTATGCAAATTGGATCTTAGTTGAGCATGTCATGCCAGCTAGTAGAAAGCATACTATATTCATATATTACTACTAAAAGACTAAATTTTAGTTTTTTGAACGTCGGAATTATATCAAAAGCAATCTAGCAAGAAACTAGAAGCAAAATGAACAATTACAATGGAGCATTTGGAGTAGAGTTTGGGTTACATGCCAATCTAGCCAAATAATTGGAATTTTCTTATCTCTACTAGAGATCCAAATGAACGAAAGAAGTTTAACATCATCACATAGAGTGTCTCGTCTAGGCTTTTTATATTGAATGTGAATTCGTTTCTATATCGCCAAAGAACCCACATGGTCACACGCACCACCGCTTCAAATCTTTTCATGTTGTATTTGTTGATAGAAAGACTAATAATCACGACTCGGCCATCATAACAATATATTTATTGATATCTAATAAAATGTACAAGGAAGTAAAATACAAGATAGTATGTTTGTGTTTAGCCAACCATTGACGTCCCATGGATATCGTGAATTGCATTATTTTCTAGAAAAGAATTTCCGGCAAGAGCAAGGCCATTAACACACAATCAAAGAAAACATCACTTTTGATAATTAATTACATTATACCAAGTGAATGATTCGTAAAAAATATAAATATATTCCATTTTATGTCCTAAGAAAAGTTCAAAAGTTTGGAGGCAAAGAGATGTTAGACTAGCCTTTCATATTACCCGTATTATACATGGAAATTACTTGATTTTTGATTTTTCCATTGGAGTCTCGTCATCAGCAATGCAGCAGCAGCATGCTCCATTATACATCTGAGCTATAATGTTGTAGTGTTGAACTATACGTCTTCCCGGATCAATTACCTCAATGATACATGTTAGAGATGATGACAAACAATAGAAACCTAAGCTGGCCTTTTTCCATGTCTTTTAAAATGACATCTTTGCCATCAATTGATATATGAATCCTATCAGTTAACATTGTTTTCGTATAGCCCACTCGTGTTCCGCAATACATTTCCATGTTCCAAAACAAAGAAAGCATTCTGACAAAAACTTCAACCTCCTGTATTTATGACATTGGCGTTTCCCCAAGGACCCCTTGAAAACTTCTAGGCTAGCCCCTAAGACTTGAAGATTGAACCCGAGTTGACAAAGCGGTTGTGCCTAAGGAAAACTTTTTCCATGACCGTTTCATTGAGTATGAAATTCTTGTGTGATGGAAACAAGTTCTTGGACTTTCATCTTTTGACCTATGCAAAGCACAACTACAATTCTTATGGTATGGTCTTCGCTCTTTGTCCATTTCTGACATCGATAGACTTTCTTCAAAAACCCAATGGAGTTTCATCCTTGCTGCTTGAGAGGCCATTTCACTTTGATTGTGAAGGTATGAGAAATGTGAATGATGTTTTACTGTGTTTATATGGAACTTGGTTAGTGTGTGTAATAAGGGAATACCATGAAAATTATACATAGGCTTAAATAGTACCACTGTCTAATTATGATGTGGAATTTTTATGAGTATTCTAAGGATAAAAATACTTTACAACAATTATAACGTTGAGTTCAAGAGATATTGTGTTTAGATGCTTCTTTGCAAGAAAGATCCCAACATTCTACTTATTAATTATAAGAATTATGTTTAGATTTTAAGAAAATATGAACAATTTTTATTTTGAGTTAATTACATAAATCGTTCTTAAGGTTTACCTAAAATTATGGATTTCGTCCATACGTTTAAAACGTTGCATAAACCATCCACTTTTGGAAATTAATTTCGCTTTTCGTCCCTAATTTCTAACGGACGTCCATTTTAGGGACGAAATGTGTAATTAGTTAACGAAAATTTTAACGGAAAATTTTAACGGACGTCCATTTTAGGGATGAAAAGAGTAATTGGTTTCAAGAATTGGACGATTTATGCAACGTTTTAAACTTAGAGACGAAATCCGTAATTTTGGATAAACCATAAGGACGATTTATGTAATTAACTCTTTTATTTTTAGTTTTATTTCTATTTGTGGCTTTTGTAGATCACTAGAAGACGTATATTGATGTTTAAGGTTTTGTATGTAGGATTTAAATGCACTCATGTAATATATACTATCAAGAGTTAACTAAGAAAGTTATACACATAAAACCCAATTTGTATGTGATTCGTATATTGGTCATGGCCAATGACCTATAAATTATATTGTTTAGGCACTTACTTTTCCCTTTTCTTTTACCATACGTGATTTCTTGTTTAAAAAGTCCTGAATTGATCATTGTATACTTACTTATATCTAACAAACTATTATTTGCTCGATGACCAATTGTACGGATTTTTTCAATTTTACTTTGCACGGTTTTGGATATAGTACATAACATGGAAAATTTTAAGAATGTGCCCATAAACTAACAAATAAACTTATCTTGGGATATATTTATAAGTTATATTTGTAATCTGTTTTTAAGAATTCCCATGTACCTATAAAACCCCCTTAAGTCTTGTTTTATAAAAGTGCATAGGTATTATTGTCATATAGCATAATAAACTTATCTTGGGATATATGTATAAGTTATCTTGGGATAAATATCTATAGATATTTTACCGATGGATTCAAGAAATATTGTGTTTAGATGCTTCCCAACAACAAAGATCCTATAACTTCACTTACGATTTTCCTTAGAAATTCCTTTCTATTGGATACTTCAAAAGGGAACATATATCGTTTATCGAATCTATAATAGCATTAGTTTAATAATTAAGTTATGTATACATAAAAAACCAATTCAGGAAGTTTTTCAGTAAATTATGTTGTTTTATAGTTATTTATTTAGTTTTTATTCTAATTTCTAGTTTTTTTATTCCTTAACTTGTTATAGGATACTTATTTTATCATAAGGATGTGTAATTTGTTATAGGATAACATTATTTTCCACTTCGATTGTGGGTAAAATATAACATGGGGAAGTAATGATATGTAGAGATGCTAACAAACGAGATAGTGTAGATTCGATAAATGCCCTTCAATTTTAAGCCGAAAACATTAAACAATAAACTATATCTCCTAGTTATCTACGAAAGGAATATGCATGAAAACAAAAATATTTACCTTTTTCTTACTAAAAATCGTCGTTGGAATATTGGAATCTTTCTAGCAGGAAAGGATCCAAACACCATATTCCTTGAACTCAACGGTAGAACTTTTAAAGTATTTTTTATCCATTGATAATTCAAAAATTCGACAACATAATGAAAAGGTGGTACTACATTCACTTATTAAACTCACTCAACAAGTTCCATATAGACACATTAAAACTACGTTGATACTTCATATACCTAGACAAACAAAGAAAAATGGCTACTAGCTAGAGCAGCTTGGATGAACCTCCATTGTGTTCTTGATGGAAGTCTATCAATGTCTGAAATAGACAAAGAGCGGAGACCATACCATAAAAATTGTAGTTGTGCGTTGCATAGGCCAAAAGATGATATCTTAAGAGCTTGTTTCCATCACACAAGAATTTCATACTCAATGAAATGGCCCCCGAGCAAGCTTTTATTAGGGAAAAGCATTCTTCCAGCTCCTGTTCAATCTGCGAGTCTTACTGACTACCCAAGTAGAAGCACATAAGAGGGCCCTTAAGGAAACATCAAAGCAATAAAAACATGAGATTGTTGTTTTGGAACAAGGAAATGTACTATGGAACATGAACGTACAGTCAAGGATCTTGTTAACTTAAGGAAGGAAATTTCAAGAATACGAGAATGCTGGCACACAATCTGAAAGGATTCATATCACAATTAATAGCAAAGAGGTCATTCTAAAACACATAAAAATTGACAAGCCAAGTTCTATTCTTTACCACATGATAGGTCGAAGGTATATGGCTCATGTTGCTTTTCCATTACTGAAAGTGAGTCCCACTCGGTAGAAATAACAATAATATTTTATCGATCATGTTTCACTCGGTAGCATCAACAAAAGAAAGCATAGTATTTTCCGATCATGTTTCACTCGGAATCAACAATAATATTTGGTGATGGTCTCGCTTTGGGAGACACTTTGTTCTCTTTTTTTTTTTTTTTTTTTTTCTTTTTCGGGGGGGGGGGGGGGGGGGGGGGGGGGGGGGGGGGATTGTCTGACTTTGAGAGACACTTATGCACACTAGGAAAAACAAACAACTTGAAAAATAAATAAACAAACGAAATGTCTTGCTTTGAATATATTGTTGTGTTAAAAAGTATGTTGTGTGATAGTTCTTTCCCTAAGAGTATGAATGCGAATATGGCAGGTAATACTATGTTTGTTAATAATAATGCATTCTTTAACAACAATTTTGATAAGTTTTTTTTGTGCCAATCTCTCTAACAAAGTTGAAAATGTCAATAGTGGATGGATTATAGATTAAGGAGCTAATCAACATATGACATTTACAAAAAGATTTTTAAATAATGTTGTTGATGTGTCTGATCTAAATATTAAAGTTGGTCATCCTAATGGTACAGAAGCTTTTATTAGAAAGATTGGTAACTTAAAATTAGCTAATAATGTTGTTTTATTTGATACGTTGGTTGTTCCTGAATAATGTGTCTCTCTTCTATCTGTGCACAAACTTGTTAGAGACAGTAAATTGTATGTTGGTTTTGATGAGTATAAATGTGATATTCAGGATTTGGTTTTAAAGAAAAACCTGGGACTGGTAGTGAACAAGGTGGTTTTTACTTCTTTGATCCTTGTTTTGTAAGTATGAACTTTGTGATTAATATTGAGTGTCATTTGTATTCTTCTTCTTGGCAAAATAGACTTGTTCATCCTGCTGCCCAAGTTCTTGATATTTTAAAAGATAACTTCAAATTTGAGAACAAAAGAAGTAACGACTTATGTGAAATTTGTCATAAAGCAAAACAAACAAGGATTCCTTTCCCTTTAGGTGAGCATAAATCTACTCAAATTGTAGAGTTGGTACATTTGGATGTTCGGGGTCCTTATAGAGTTACTAGTAAATAAGGATATAAATTCTTTCTTACTAGTGTTGATGATTACTCTAAAGTTGTTTGGGTTTATCTATTAAACGGAAAGGATGAAGTGTTTGATTGCATTGTCATTTTTCATAACATGATTTCTACTCAGTTTAATAAGAAAATAAAATGCTTTAGAAGTGATAATGGCAGAGTTTCCTGAATAATAAAATGTATGATTTTCTAAACAAAAATGGTATAATTCATCAAACTACTTGTCTTTATACACCACAACAAAATAGCATAGCGGAAAGAAAACATAGACACTTATTAAATGTTACTAGATCTTTTATGTTTCAAGGGGGAATTCCCTTGAATATGTGGTCTGATTGTGTTTTAACTGTTACTTATTTGATTAATAGGACTCCTTCTTCTGTGTTGTCTGGTTGTTGTCCTTATAAGCTTATTAATGGTTTTAAACCTCACCTCTCTCGTTTAAGGGTTTTTGGTTGTTTATGTTTTTCTACCCTTCTTAATAACACTGATAAATTTGCTAAAAGATCTGAAAAGTATGTTTTTATTGGTTATTCTAATGTTAAAAATGGATATAAGTTGTATAGTCTAGATCAAAAAACAGTCTTGTATTCTAGAGATGTCATTTTTTATGAAAACATTTTTCTAAAACTACTACTGCAGTTTCTCCTGATCAAGACATACATCATGGTTTAAATCAACTTAATTTCTTTGACATGTTTGTTGAAAAACCCTTAAATCCTAATGATGAAGGGAGAGGTCTGGTTTCCAAAGATGATGGCAGTGAGTCAAATGATTTGAGTAGTAATAATGGATATGCCAAGTCATTTGATGATAATATTGCAACATCTAATGGTGATTTTGTGACCTCTGAGGGCAATGACCTTGATAGTAATAGATTTATTGATCATATCTTTATGAATGTTGATAATCATGTGTTTGAAACTGTTATTGAACCTGCTTCTATAAGAAAATCCTCTAGAACTTCTAGTCTTCCAAAGAAATTGGAAGACTATTAGTTAGGGGGAAAAGTTAAGATTGGTTTGCATAAAGTTGTCAATTATTCTCAATTATCTCATGCTTGCTTGTGTTTCATATCTAGCATTAATAAACAAACTGAACCTACTAATTTTCATGAAGCTAGTTTAGATATTAATTGGATTAATGCCATGAATGTGGAAATGGAGGCACTTTTAAGAAATGGTACTTGGATTGAATGAGATTTACCTCCTAATAAAAATGTTGTTGGATGTAAATGGTTGTATAAAATTAAATATAAATCCACTGGGGAAGTTGAGAGGTATAAGGCTAGGTTAGT
Source organism: Senecio squalidus (assembly GCA_910822075.1). Lineage (NCBI taxonomy): Eukaryota > Viridiplantae > Streptophyta > Magnoliopsida > Asterales > Asteraceae > Senecio > Senecio squalidus. The sequence goes on from CAJVGC010000060.1 coordinate 4,670,936, forward strand.
AGCTAAAGGTTATAGTCAAAGAAAAAGAATTGACTATGAGGAAACATTCTCTCCTGTTGTGAAAATGGTTACTGTTAGATGCATTATAACCTTAGTTGTTAATAATGACCGGGGTCTGTTTCAACTAGATGTAAATAATGTTTTTCTTTATGGTGATTTGCATAAAGAATTATATGTGTCATTACGTGAAGGATATTATGATAAATCTGATAAAAGAGTGTGCAAATTAATAAAATCTTTGTATGGTTTAATACAGACCCCTAGATAGTGGAATGAAAAATTAACATTAAGCTTGACTGAAAATGGCTTTATACAAAGTAAATGTGATTATTCTCTTTATGTGAAAAACAAAGATGGTGTTTTCATTGCTTTATTAGTTTATGTGGATGATATTATTGTGACTGGTAATAATGTTAATGAAATTAACAATGTTAAGGAGTTTTTAAAGTCAAAGTTTTTAATAAAAGATTTGGAAAGTTACAATACTTTCTTGGTATTGAAACTGTTGACACCAAACAAGCAAATGTGTTTTAAAGAAAGTATTTGTGTTTTAAAGAAAGTATTTCCTTGAGCTGTTAAATGAGTTTGGATTACTTGCTCCCAAACCTGTCAATACCCCAATGGAACGTAATCTGACTTTGAATCTAATGATTTTGATTCTAAAGTGTTGAAAAACATATATGTATATTAAAAACTTGTTGGTAAACTGATTTATTTGACACTTACTAGAACTGATATGAGTTTCAGTGTGCATAAATTAAGTCAGTATATGCATACCCCTACTCAATATCATTTAAATCTTGCATTTAGAGTTCTTAGATACTTAAAAGGTTCTCGAGCTAAAGGTATTCACATTGTTAAAGGTAGCGATCTTTCTTTAAGAGCTTATGTTGATGCTGATCGGGGTACGTGTTTGGAAACCAGGAGATCAGTCACAGGATTTTGTATATTTATGGATCCTCTCTAATCTCTTGGAAAAGTAAAAAACAGTCCATTGTGAGTAAATCCACTACAGAAGCTGAGTATAGAGCTCCAGCTTCTGTCTCGTGTGAGGTAATATGGGTTGTGATCTTTTAACTGATCTTAATTTGGAAAATTTATTCTCTATAAATGATTTTTGTGACAATAAACCAGCTATACAAATAGCTGCAAATCCAGTTTTTCACGAAAGAACAAAACATTTAGAGATAGATATGCATTTTATTAGAGAAAAAGAAACATCTGGGTTGATAAAGATTAATAAAATTGAATCAAGCTCTAACATTGTATATTTACTCACTAAAGGGTTAAATTCAATTTTGTTGGGAAAATTCTTTAAACAATTGGGATTGTTTGACATATTTCAAAATAAGCTTGAGGGGGAATATTAAAATTATAAGGAAATCTTATAATTCAAGCTTATTACAAATGTTAAATAAGTTTATAACTTGTTTAATTTAATGTAGGATGTTTAATGTCAAAGTCATAGCTGAATTGGACAAAAGTGTAAAGATCAAAAGTGTTGTGGCTTAAGTTGAGAACTGGAGGGACTGAAGATGACAATTTTGAAAGATAAAGGATTGGAGTGCAAAGTTGAGTATAAATATCTTTTCACACACAAATCCTTAAACAATAAGCTACGTCTTCTAGTGACCAATACATACCCTTTTCAGAAATTCAAATAGCATCAAATTTCTAAAAACTAACGTCAATAGAATTAGGGAATCTATGTTGCCATACATCATTATATCGTTTTATGACGATAAAGCCGTTCTTAATTAGTTTTTAAGAATTCGTGAACTTAGGATTCTTTCTACTAAGTGGCATGGCATCGTCAACTAAGATCCGTTTCATGAAGTAAAAAACAAAACCGACACAAATTGAATGCGTTCTATGTCGTTGATACAAATGCACTTGCACGTAAGACAAACACTTGGGAAATGACAATTTTTCCGAACATTCATTTCTTTAATTCTAGACTCGAGAACAGAGCGTTAGGAAAACGTAGAGTATTTCTTGTCTAGGATAAAATGCTTCCGTTTTTAGGACAGTTAGTAGATAACCAGATACTCTTTACGGAAAAGTAAACCATCCAATGACTTCAAGGCCATTCAATTTTGATTCTATAAGTTAAAGCTCTCTTCATCTTTCAACCATCATATGAGTCTAAAGAAATTGAAACTTGCAACAACAGACAGTTATTTAAATCGCTGCCCGGAAAATAGATAGTTATGAAGCATTGATTTTAGTGGTTGATTAAAGATTACAAAGCAAAAGAAAACTGATATAAAAACATAATTTACAGACATAACGTACATCTCGTTTGTTAGGCTATCTCGACAATGTTAATTATTTCATATGTTGGTCGTGGAGCAAAATAATTGTTCGTTAGATTCAATAAGTATCCCATATCAAACATAAAAAATTACAGCAAAAATGGAGTAAATAACTACAAAAACTTTATAATTTCTAGGACAATGAAATGAAAAGAATCGCATAGGATAAACTGTGTTTAAGGTATAAGACTACCTTTCGAACAAATTGGTTTTTACGTGTGCCTAACTTTGTTATTAAACTATTGATATTCAAGAAACGCATTCATATATGCTCACAAAATATTAAACGATAATTTCGTCTTCTAATGATCTACCGAAGCCAATCATAAGATAAAACGAAAAAATATACCTTTTTTTTTTCTTTTAGAATCTCTTAGCATGGAATTCCTACAAATAACCGTCATCGGGATTATGGGATCTTTCATCAGAGGAAAGCATCCAAACGCAATATTCATCGAACTCAACGATACCTCATGAAAATTCAACAACATAATCAGATTGTGGTACTATTTAAACCCTTGAGTAATTTCACTACATTCATATACTACACATCTTAAAACATTCCATACCGACACAGTAAAACGTCACTGACATTTCACATATTCCGCCATTCAGGGACGCACAATGTCAACTAGAGCAGCTGGGATAAACCTTCATTATGTTTTTGAAGGAAGTTTATCAATGTCCGAAATAGAAAAAGAGCGGAGACCTTACCATAAAAATTGTAGTTGTGCATTGCATAAGCCACAAGATGAAAGCCCAAGAGCTTGTTTACATCACACGAGAATTTCATACCCATTGAAACGGTCATGGAGCAAGTTTTTATTAGACACAACTGCTTTCCCAAATTCGGTTCAATCTTCAAGTCTTACTAGCCATGTAAAATGACATAACTTATGGAAACATGAAGAGATGAAAAACTGAGGCTGCATTTTTTTTTTGTCTCCGAGTCCATTTTGAGAGTTCTCTGTTTTGGAACATGGAAATATATTATGGAACGCGAATGTACGATAAGGAGATGTTGTTAACTCAAGGAAGGGATTCTGCAAGAATATGAAATGCCGACACACAATTTGAGAGGATTTCGTTCTCAATTCATGGCAAAGATGTCATTCTGAAATATAGGCTTCAAAAATGGCCAGCTCAAGTTCTATCTTTCTCCGAGCCTCCGAGGTGGTAGCATTTTGATAAGGAAAATCATGTTATTCAGCATATCCTTGTTTTACCAATGGTAGGATAAATCCAAACCTATTGTCTTGTAAATTACAGTACTTCAGCGGACGTCGTATAAAAATAAAAGACAGTAAATATTTTGGTATGATAGTCGAGTCGTAATCTATTAGTCTTTTAATCAATTATAAATTTTCGATGTTTCCCAATAGATGGCATGACATCCTTAACTAAGATTCACTTTTTATAGATGAAACAAGACATCCGCAAATCGGATATACTCTACGATGATTCAAATGCTTTACGATAATATTAAACCTAGTGTAAAATTGAAAGTAATTTTCTGTATAACATGTCATATATAAATATTTTGAGCAATTCAAACTAAAACCTAACAGGGTATTTTCCAAATGGTCTTTTGCCTGGCGGTATCCTAACTCCTTGGTTGGCCGCTTCGCTTGCTGCTCACTGCTTGTTTACGGTGATTATACAAAGACCCATATACTATATTCATTGTCATGTGTAAACTAAACTATGTATGGTTACTATAACACAAACAAATTATCGAAATCAAATCTGATGAACAAAGTTTCATCTACTCGGATTTGAAAGAAAAAAAACCACCCTCTACATTATTAATTTCATTTCAGGGATATAAATACACTTCCCAACAATATACATATCGATATCGATTACTTGTTACGCACTGGATTAATCCCGAAAATTTTTGAGAAACTTTAGTAAAAGAGAAACAATTTCAAACAATTGAAAATCATATAAACGAATAACATATTCAGGACGTTTTTGATGGAACCTTCTGATGATCCGGCTCAGTAATCGTGTCGATGATGACTATCAAATCCAACGAGTGATTGACAGTAATTAACATTGGTTAAGACAGTACTCGTTGACCCGCATTCGCTTCCCATTAAAGAAACGGTTGACTTGTCGAGCTTAACTGACCATGGATAGTGATAGTTCTGACCACCCGAACCCAAATGAGAAGATGACCGCTGCATCTTCACAGATCTTGGGACATTCCTTCCTTCTATTGATGGACGTCGTCTAGCGACACTCGAAGACTGCCTTTCGTAGACCAGATTAGTATCGGCTGGGCGTTGCTTTGGTGCACTATGGGATCTTGCTTTTGCCCTTGATGATTGGGTGTTCGCCATATAACTAGGGAACTCATAGACTGATTCGGCACATTCAGGTTTTGAGTTCGGGCTACGTAATGAAAAGTCCTCGTTATGACGAATATAAGCCCTTGGACTTGGTTCTGATGGCCCAGGCGAGTTTGGTATCGAACCTCGTTCTTTGGAATGGCTTTTTCTTGCACTTCTAGTGTCCATTTCCACAATCTTGATGTGTTCTTCTGACATCTCTTGGCCTCTGATACCATGATAATATTCTGAATCTGGCCAAATATAATAAGAATTAATTTCATCGTTACTTCGCCTTCGACGAGCACATGCCCGAGCTTGAACCGACACCAACGCTTGCATACACCGCAGAGTCGCGGTAGCCCTTTTCCTTACCAAGTGACCCCTCACCAACGCTTGTAGTTTCACTAGTCCTTTCAAAGCATACAAAGCCTTTCTAGCCAAGTAAGACCGAAAAACAGATTGAATCTTCGTCGCGGCCGCATATTTCAAGTTGGCAATAGCCACCTCCATAGCATGCTTCTTTTGCTCGTAATTCTCCGGTTCATGGACCAACAAGGGTACCGCGGTAGAGACTACATCTACCGAGCTCGGAGGAGCGGCTGAAGACCGCCGAAAGCTCCATCTACGCTTCTCTTTCGGGGTTGCCGGAGCAGAAGAATTGGGTGGTGGTAAGTTTCCATTAAGGGTATGTTTCTCTTTTTTGCTGGCTAACAAATTCTTGATCCATTTGCTTGTCCTACCCATTTTTCTTACAAATTTTTTCCAATGATATGACAAAAGTTTCAATAATTTGTAGATGAAAATTTCTCTTTCTACTTGATTACCAACTTGCTTCCAAAAAAAACATTATGAATCTTTATTTCTATAATTCCCAGCCAGTTGGATTTTTGCATGTATATAGGTTCATGCAATTAATATTTTGTATTTTTAACCAAGATTTTATAAGATTTTATTCCTTTTAATAATTGACCGTGAACTTGTATTTATGTAACTCATCCCACCTAAGTAATTATTATTTCTAAAAAATACAAATACAAGACATATGCATTATTACTAGGAAGGAGTGGCAAGATGGACGGGTCGGGTCGGGTCGGATTAAATAATGGGTCAAAACGGATTAGGGTTAGGACGGGTTAGAGTCATAATGTGAAAAGGGTCAAATGGGTCACGGGTCATGTAGGGTCGGGTCGGGTTGACCCTTTTTTCTTCTTCTACATCATAGACAAACAAGTGTTGATATTATTGACTTTACGTAATGTAAATAGTGAAGAAACAGTGAGTATAATCAAATGATTGATATTATTGACTTTACGTAATGTATTACAACTACGAATAATATCAAGACACTCGATTACAAGGCCTTACACTCGAAAACGAATAGTTACGCTAAGAAACAAGATAGTTACGCTGCGTAACTGTTGTTACGTAGTGTAACTGTTACAAAAGTGCAGCGGGACTTTACAACTCGATCTAAATACATCCATACTACACGACACGTTTTAAGCTAAATACAAACTACAAACATAAGCGTTTATGCTCCAACAACAAGTTCCAATTTTAATTATTTTAAGAACTAATAGCGACGTTTTTTGAAGGAAAGATAGACGAGAAAATTAACAAAATGAGGGGAAGAAATATGACCTGATGTTAGAAATAGAGACTTGCTTCACGTAATTGATTTTGTATCACCGGTCTTTCATCAAATTTGGTCTCAATTTTAGGGTTTAGGTGACCCGCTCCTGTAACGCTTTGACTCGTATGTTCTAAAATTAGTTTTTCAAGTGACCCGAAATGACCTGCTAATGATTTTAGATGACCCAAATTGACCCATCAAGAAAATAAAAATGACCCAATGGACCCTCTTTTTATGTTTAGGGTCATGATAGCCACTCCTAATTATTACGGATTCAAGTTTGATAAACTATTTTAGAAAAATAAAAATAATTGTTCATTGCATAGAGAGTCTATGTCGTTCCGGAAAACAGATTCGGATTTTATTATTATTTTCTAGGGATTCATTCTAGCAGTTTATAACTGTTACGGATTTAGTATTTATAGTTTTGTGATAGTTATGTGTAGGGGTTGTAATATTCGACACGACATGAATTTTGATCTGAAATCGACACGAAAAATAACGGCTTAAGTTGTATAATCTTGACCCGTCAACCGGCTAACCCGAATTTTTTTCATGTTAGGTTCGGGTTAGTCATTTGGTTAAATGGGTCGACCTAACAACCCGAAAAATTTTATAAATCATTTTTTATAAATAATTTTATATAAAATGTAGTATATATTCTACCATATTTTACTAAAATTAGTAATAACCTCTTATTTTAAGTTTAATTATAGTAATTTATCTTTTTTCTTTAAAAACTTATATATTATCTTTTTAAGCGTTAGTTGTTGAAAAAAAATAATATAAATAACTTAAGTTATTGGTAAATGAAACTCAGTTGTATCAGATAGACCCGACACCAACCTGTTTGGTCTGAACCTGACTCGTTAACCCACCAACATGTATAATAAACGGGTTAGACGAGTTAGGTTTGGGTTGATCATGACAACTCGCTAGCCCGAACCCTATAACTTGATTATGTTAATTGGTTAGATCAGGTTGAGTGATTTAACCCCGCCAACCTGCTAACTTGAACCCGCCAACCCGAACCCGACCTGAATTTCCACCCCTAGTTATGCGTTTGATACCTGTAATATTTTAAATGGTTACATATTCAGTCTTTAAGAATTTAGTTGCACTTTTAGAATCGAAAACGAACCACAAAGACAGGATCTTGAAAAATAAACCACAATGACCAAATCCATAAAACGTCATTATTAGATACTTAAGTCCAAAATTAAACTATACCTATTTTTGGTTATGGTTACTAAGTAATTATTTTAAGGACATACCTCCAATTTTAAGGACATACCTATTTTTGGTTATGGTTATGGTTATGGTATTTTAAGGACATACCTCCAATTTAGGTTTGGATTGTGGTCATCGGATATAGAGAAATTGTAGACGAGCCTAATTAACACACTTTAAAATCAATATCGAGACAAGTAACAATGTATGATAAAACCAATGAAATAGAAAATAAATAATTCATGCGTGGACCATCAAATTTATTAAGTTTTTTTTAAAGCTTTTTTATTGGTAATATACAAAAAACCATTTATACTATATCAGCAGAATTCAATAAAATTTAACTAACAAATAACGTTTAGACAAAAGAAATTTTTATCAATTTGATTAAAGGTAGGAAAAAAAAAACTTACTTTCAATATCATTAATAACATATCTCATCTCATCTCATCTTATCTCACTATTCTAATAAAATAGTCAAACATTCCATAATTTTTTGCCATTTGACACATCTACTTAAATGACAAGTGGCACTACTAATTTCGTCTATCTTTTTAATTTATATTAATAAATACAGTTAATTACAATCATTAATATTAATTTAATACTTTACATTTATTATTACTTAAATTAGTTAATATTAGTGAAACTTATAATTTGTTGTGTAATTTATTCATTGATTTATTTGGGCCTAATTATTTTTACTTCTACTTTTCGTGTATCAATATATCTTATTCTCATTCTTTTTCATATATTTATGTTAATATCAATTTTTATTCAACAATGGATTTGTTTCCAAACTTTATCTTCTTATTAATTTTCATATTTTCCCCAACTATCCATAAACCTTAATCATAACTCTTTTGATTTCATAAACACGATTTAAAAAAAAAAAAATCCATAATGATTAGAATCTTTAACTTTGAATTAATTTTTTACTTTTACCCAACTTTGATAATTTGATATGTTCTTAACTACATATTTAATAAACGATGATATTTTATATGATCATTTTTTATGGTTAACAAAATAAAAAACTACTAATTTTGATCGTTTAGTCTTTTTATTAGAAAAACTTTCTTTTTACCTAATTGTAATACTAATAAACGATGATGATTTGGTATAATCTAAATTGCTTTTTTAGAAGAAAATATATATATATATATATATATATATATATATATATATATATATATATATATATATATATATATATATATATATATATATAAACTTTTAATCTTCGTATCAATTTTTCCTTTCTCCAACACCATATTATCCGAACAAATATTATATCATGTACTAATCTCACTATCTCACTTCTCACTAATCTAATAAAGGACTCCAACACTCCTTTATTTTTTGGCATTTCGCACATCTACTTAAATGACAAGTGGCACCACTAATTTTATTTATTCTTTTAATTTATATTAATAAATATAATTAATTACAGTCATTCATATTAGCTAAGTAGTTTACATTTATTATTACTTAAATTAGTTAATATTAATGAAACTTATAATTTGATGTGAAATTTATTCATTTAATTATTTGAGCCTCTTTATTTTTACTCTTAATTTTCGTATATAAAAATTATATCCATCATATATCAGACTTGAGCATTCATTTCTAAAGTTGCTTATGTTCTTATCCTTTTTCATATATTCATGTTAATATCAATTTTTATTCAACAATTGATGTTATTTCCAAACTTTATCTTCTTATTAATTTTCATATCTTCCCCGACTATCCATAAACCTTAATTATGACTCTTTTGATTTCATAAACACGATTTAAAAAAAAAATCCATAATGCTTAGAATCTTTAACTTTGAATTAATTTTTATATATAATTAACGATGATAATTTGATATGTTCTTAATTGCATATTCAATAAACGATGATATTTTATATGATCATTTTTTTATTGTTGACAAAATTAAAAATTACTAAGTGAATCATTGATCGTTTAGTCTTCTAATTAAAAAACTTTCTTTTACCTAATTCTAATACTAATAAACTATGATAATTTGATATAATCTAAATTGCTTTTTTAGAAAAAATTATATTATTGATTTTAAGCAATTTTGTAAATTGTAATTAAAATATATGTAACAAAATTCATTAATCTCCTGCATTTTACATCTCTCTATATTATTTATACACACACACACACACATATATATATATATATATATATATATATATATATATATATATATATATATATATATATATATATATATATATATATATATATATATATATATATAAACTTTCAATCCTCGTATCACTTTTTCCTTTCCCCACCACCATGTTATCGAGACAAATATCATATCATGTAATGGTATTGGGAACATAACTTTCATTCCGAGTATACGGTTGATTCTATCTTATCAAACGATTCTGTTTCCACTTAAAAAGATATAGTTTCTTGTCGTATTTTGTTTTGCTATGACTATCAAAAAGGAAAAAATCAAGGACAACATTTGTCCAAGATTGGGTTGTTTTGAAACGCTCAATTATTATTCATGGTCAGCTATATGTTGCTATATCTCGTGTAAAAAAACAAGAAATACTTAAATGTATTAATATGTGACTAAAATTGAAATATCAATGACGTTACTACCAAAGTTATTTACAAAAAAGTATTGTCAAATTTGTGATAAGAAAAGGATAACTTCTCTTTTTAATGGTATTTATAGTTTTCTATTTGCATTTATGTAAAAGTACTTCTCATTTAAATCTTGAAAAATGTGTTACTAATATATTTTCGACAAAAAAAATTCCTCTATCAAAAGAAGTTTAATATTTTATTCATATTTTATGACTAAATTGGTTAGACTGTTATGTTTTAATATCATTATTAACTTTTTTATTAAAATCCGTACGTTGTACGGATCAATTATCTAGTAACATAACATACAAAACCATACTACTATATGGGTTTAGATCGGGTTACCTAAGGATCGAGCTTCAAACCTCGATACAAGCTAATCCAAGGGAGCTAGTAATTTTCGATCTAAGTAGAACTTTGACCTAAGGTTAGGGCATGTCCCGGTAGAGCTAGAAAAATTTCCATATGGGGTCAAACTAAAGATAATGTATCAAGTGGATGAACTTTTGTAGTTTACATGGGGGAAAAGTTTGAATTTCCGATTTTTCTTGGGGCAACACGTCAAAAAAAAAAATACATTACGAAAAATATTTAGTGTAGGCAACTACCTACTATGCCCTTATCCTGGCTCCGCCCCTGTCATGTCTTAACATATTATTAATGCTTGAACAAGGCTAAGTTTTATGCAACAAATTGTTGTTAATTTAATCTTGAGTTAATTACATAAATCGTCCTTATGGTTTATCCAAAATTTCGGATTTCGTCTCTAAGTTTAAAACGTTGCATAAATCGTCCAATTCTGAAAACTAATTACGGTTTTGGTCCCTAAAATGGATGTCCGTTAAAATTTTCGTTATCTAATTACACATTTCGTCCCTAAAATGGACGTCCGTTAGAAATTACGGACGAAAAGCGTAATCAGTTTCCAAAATTGGACGATTTATGCAACGTTTTAAACTTAGGGACGAAATTCTGTAATTTTAGGTAAACCTTAAGGACGATTTATGTAATTAACTCTTTAATCTAACTATAATTATGGTTATTTTCTTGATTAGTTAGGTTAATACGCAGTGTATGTTTATTATGTCAATAATATCTCGTACTCAAAGCATCACTAAAGGGGATTGCCATTCCTTGTGACGTCCTAAGCGTTAACCCCCTAACGGAGGTCATATCCATCTTGCAAATAGTGGAGATGAGTATAGATACTCATTTGCAAATGTAAATGTATCATAACATGTTTTGTAGATGTCGATATGCATGTGCATGTTTATTGAGTCTGTAATACCTTATCTGCAAACGCAATGTTAACTCACAAACTAGAAAGCTGGATCATATTCTGTAAGAAAATACTATTATGTATACTCGTACAATGCATACAATGTCAATTACCCACATAGCATTAGTTTAGAGTAAATTATATTAAATGTTTTTGTGGTTCGGTCCAAATTTCATATTTTGTGTTTTTAAGATGAAAAACCACATTGGATGTCCTTTATTTCAAAACATTTAACACCTGATGTCCTTTACGTTAATGGTCATTAAAAAGCACCGTTAAGCTATAGCACATGCTTTGAACATGAGGGTAAAAATGTCATTTTACCCTTAAAGGACAAAATGTGAAATTTGGACCAAACTACAATGACAATTTTCGAAATAAGGGACGTACATCCACTGAAACCTAGTTGCCACCACCATCCTTTTTATCGCCACACCACCCGTTTCTCTACCGTCGAACACAACCACGAGAGCACCACAACATCAGGCCTACAACACACATAAACAAAGCAAAATTTAATACACACAAACCAACATTGCAATCCCACACCAATTAGTGTTAGATCTATGTTCAATTTCAGTAAATATGAGTTTGATTTCGGTAGAAGAAGTGAAGCCTCTGGTGGTTATATTCAACCGTAGCAAAAGAGGTGGTATATGGATGTTATGCTAAGTTTCACTGGATGTCATTTATTTGAAAACACAAAGTCCTTAGGCTATGCGGAGTGGTGAGTGATGATGTGGAGTGATAGAGGTTTTTTTTAGGAGAGAAAGTGTGATTTGTAGGAAAGAGAGTGTGATTTTAGGAAAGAGGGTGTGATGATGTGGAGTGATAGAAAATGGGTGGAGTGGTGAGTGATGATGTGTAGTGATAGAGATTATTTTGTAAAAAAAAAATACCACATATCCGAAAAATATTTTGGGATAAGCCTTTGCTTTTCGCTCTCCGCTATTCTTCGATAAGGCTCCTCGAGATGACTAATGTCCTTCATGATCGTCTTTAATGATTTTGCTCGCATTTTTTTGTCGATTTTTTCATTAAATTCCCCGAACCGTTGTGTCATCAACTCGAGTTGTTCTTCGGCCCTCGAAGAAGACCCGGTTTTGCCCTTTCCTTTGCGCGCTTTTGCTTTTGCTTGATCTCTACCAACCGGTCTTGGAAGATCTTCCTCCAACACTCGAAGCTCATCATCATCATCATCATCATCCGATTCGTTGAGATCGAATGAAGCAAAAGGCGATATTGGAGTGGCGGGGCTACTAGACTCCGATGTTTTGGACCTTTTTGAGGACCCTCCAATAATTGGTATCGCTTGACAAACCGGGCTATTTTTCAATATTTCCCAACACGCGTAATGTGGGAAAGACGTACCCATTCTCGTGCGGTATGTCACCATAGCCTCTTCGAGCAACATTTGATCATTTTGACCGCTTCTTCTAGATTGCATTGCTTGTCGCATAATCCCGTTGAATTTTTTTACTTTTCGGGATAAATCGGTCCACTTGCTCGATATCATGTCCTTGGTACGATGATAATCGGGATCTTGTTGTTGCATCTTGAAGAAGAATTGTTCGCGAACCCTTTCCCAAAAAACAGGTGAAGCTCGATCTCTTCCATAAACGGGGTTTTCGGATGTCGACGCCCATGATGCGGAAAGTGCCACCTCTTCCCGTTCGGTCCACTTCTTTTTTTCGCCTTTGCCTCTTTGCGAATCGGCTTCCTTCTTCCTATGTCGTCTTTCCGCAACTTTCTTCCCACGGGTCCTCATATTTTCCGGTTGAGTTTCCGGAACAACGTCATCGTCTTCGGGATCTTGTGATTGGCGGTTACGGTCAACGTCAAATGGAGGCGGGTTTGGAAATTCGCCAAAATTGAGCAATTGTTGGAACGACCCTCCTTGGTATACCGGGTCTTGGTGAGGTCTTTGTGATGGTGGAGTTTGTTGATAAAATTGTGGAAATTGGTTGGGGTTTGGAAATTGGTTAGGGTTTGGAAATTGGTTGGGGTTTGGAAATTGGCTGGGGTTTGAAAATTGGTTGGGGTTTAGAAATTGGTTGGGGTTAGGAAATTGGTTAGGGTTTGCACCAAAAAAATTGTTGAACCAATTCGGGTTGGGGTTTTGATTGTTGTTGGGATCCATTGGAAGTAAGATGATTGTTGAAAGAGATGAAGTAAGATGATTGTTGAAAGAGATGAAGTAGGATGATTGTTGTATGTATTTTTGATTGGTTTTGGGGGATTATATAGAATTTTTTTTTTTTTTTTACCGTTGAAGCTTTCAAACGGTCACATGACCGTTGCAAACACTCACCACGCTCGTGATGCAGAACACGCTCCGGCCTATAACGCCCCTATAACGCCCGTCCCGGAGCGGTGACGGGCGTTATAGGGGCGTTATAGGCGCTGACGGGGCTTATAACGCCCCTTTTTTTTTTTCCACTCCGTGTAGTCTAATGGTTTGATCCAAATTCACATTTGGTCATTTAAGGATAAAATAACATTTATACCATCATGTACAAGACATGTGACCTGATTTAACGGTGTTTTTTAACGGCCTTTGACTCAAAGGACATTTGGTGTTAAAAATTTCGAAATAAAAGACATCTAATGTAGTTTTTTCTACTTTAAAAATCAAAATATAAAATTTGGATCAAACCATAAAGACATCTTTAATATATAATAAAAGAGGGGCCTTAAATGCCACATGGCGAAGTAAGGTCCATTGGATGAGTTATCTTCTTTGATTTCAGCCGTTAGATCAGAATGATGATGTCATCAAAGACTATTTCTATTTTACACCCTCTTACACTACATAATTACATTTTCTCTTTCATTTACATCTCCACTGAAATAAAAAAAACATAAGTTTATTTTACTTATAAATCGCTCAATTTAGACTATGATGTACCATATTTTTATTCTAAAATCTCCTCATAAAAATATTAAAACAGGTATATAAACGTAAAAGTATATATATTATTTTAACTATAAGCAACATAGGTATAAACGTAAACGTATATATGTTATTATACGTATGACATTATCTTCTCATAATAACTTAAAATCTACAGAAACAAAAATTTACGAGTCAAACTTTATCTTTGTCCGCGCTATCGCGGGGTAATAATCTAGTTCTATATAATCTACTCGTTAGTTTATAAAATTTAATAAACACGTAACATAAGTTGTCATAAATCTTTTTAATACATAAAGATTCTAAAAAAAAACCAAAATTAATATGGTATAAGTGTTTTAATGAAAGTAAAACATCATAGTTGGACAATTTCGCCAGCATGAAGATTCAAATAATTATTAATTTGAAGACATTAGTCCCAACGACATTACCATGTTCAAATGTTCACTGACCCCAAATCATACATATGCTAACATGCACTTATTCATCTTAATTACAAATTACATAATTAATACGAATTGGCCCTACTTCTTGTCTGTACTTATTGTTATGTCTCTATTATTTCTTGCATGGAGGGTCGTGTATTTAAGTTCTGTTAATATATGATTTTTATCAATAGTATCAATAATGCATTTTAAACTTGTAATATTGAATCTAACATCAAGCATGTCAAGATCATGAACTCTTTACGTTGAGCGATTATTGGTTATGAATACTCGATTGGAGATTTATTTACGAATTGAAAGAACGACTAAGTTCACCTATGGGTTGTGTTGGATATTTTTGTGATATTCTAACATGTTAACATATTATAAGTCAAGAGTGCAGTATCTTTGATACCCTCGTATAAGGTAGGCAAAAATGATGTCGGTTGAAGTTGTCTACGGGTGAAGTTGTTGAAGTTGATGTCCGTTGAAGTCTACACATATATGTATGATTAAAAATGAATGAGCTAATCGAATGTATTCTCATTGATTATTGAATATTGTATTAACGATCAATTGCTTTTCTATCTTATTACAAATTACGTGATATCCAAACAATTATCGAGTATTATTTAGAGAAAAATGTGCTCACTGATTTATAATCTTCTTTATTTCAGATCCCAAATTTCTAACACATTGTAACAGAATCTAGAATATACATTTTGTTAGAATTTGTGCCTTTTTTAATTTTTCTTTTTTATCCAATTGACAAATAAGCACTATTTATTAAATAATAACATCTAAATAGTAACTTATATAATATAATATAATATAATATAATACGTGAAGGAATCAAGGAAGTATCCTAATACAACTATTTAAAGACAAAAGAATAGTTTGTTAAGAATTAACATGTTATATCTACAGCTTGTATAGTTGTACCTAAGCCAAGACTTAACAAGTTTATATATACTTTCCACACCCCTCTAGTCTTAAAACATTCATGACAAATACAAATTTATAATTTATTTAGATTATGTTACCTTTTTTTCAAGCTAACTAATTAGGTTAAATATCCGATTTATTTAAAGTTTATGTTTGATATTGATTAAAAATAAAGTTTTTTTTTTTTTTTTTTATCTCTAGGAATTGTCTCATTGGAATTCTTATGAATATTCTTTTTATTTGATTGCTTGGCTATTGATCCGACATTATTTGGTATTAGAGCCAATGGTCGAACAACGAAATCGTGGAAGACATCTAGTTCGTAGAATCGTCGAAGCAGGCAACGATTGCATGCCTCAAACAACGGATTCAAGAACTTGAACGCCAACAAGAGAATACCGGATCTGAAAATATATGGAAAACCCAAGATTGGAAAAACCAATTTATTTTCGTTCAAGATCAACGGAGTTACCGTGTAGGTGATCGGAAAGAACCCTTGCGTAGTCTCAGAAAGCAAGTTGCTTTTTTTTCTGAATGCGTGGATATGGTCCTTTCAAACTATCGTCGTTCCTTATGTAGTATTAGGATGCGAGTTTCAAATCCTAAATTCATTGGTAAGGTTCCATAATATTATCATTCGAAGATGGAGGAACCGAACATAAACCTATTGTCTGAGACATAGAGGAGGAGGAAGATGAGCATCTTTTTGTCAATAATTTTGAGTTTTTTGAAAACAACGAAAACTCGAGGACGAGTCTTTTTCAAGAGGGGGGAAGAGAGGATATGATGATATGGGACATGTTGGTCGAAGAAGACATATTGGAAGAAGAAGAATCGTTGCCAGTTTATGATACTTATAACGAAGAAAAAGAAAATATTTGTATTGAGGAAGAATCAGATCCAATTTATGATACGGATACTGTGAAGAAGACAAGTCTAAAGATGAGGTATTTTTGTATGGTGATCGTGTCATGATAGAAAGCATATCATGTATTAATTTGTTAAACATTATTTATCAAGACTCATCTGATTTGATTAGGTTGGAAATAGATGACCTGATTGAGATGAATAAAGATTGATTGATTATAATTTGATTAGGTTGGAAATAGATGACATGATTGAGATGAGTAAAGATTGTTTGATTAATTTTTTGAGCTGGGAAAATTATCAAGTTGGGTTTATGATTGTCACAAAATTGGTTAATAATTTGGGTATGAAGACAATCAAGACCCGAGGTTGGGTTTTTCTCAAGAGTAAAAATCTAATGCAAGGAGTACAATTTTAGATGTAAAGAGTACAAAAGACAAGTGAAACAAATTCGAGAAATAATTTCTCTAGAGAGGGAAAATGATGTAGTTTTGAAGAATAATAAGATAATTGGTTTATTTAGGACAAACTTATGATTTATTTAGGTTATGTTAGCTTTATTTTCAAGTTAACTAATTAGGGCAAATATCTTATTTATTTAAGATTTATATAGACTTTGATATTGATTAAAAATAAAACTTTGTCTCATTGAAATTCTTATAAATATTCTTGTTATTTGATTTTTGACTATCGATCCGGAATTAGTTTTCCATGTAAACGATATTTTCACTTTTAAAAGTCTAAGAACGAAATTTGAATTGTAGAATATATGATGTATTATTAAATGGGCTTATTGAATTAAAAAGAGATGGAAAAATAAAAAAGTAATAAAGCTTTGGGCTTCTATTTAATTGCCCCAATTCTCTGTATTATAGAATTTCATTGGACTGTCCTTTTCCTGAAAAAATTATTCTCCGTATAATAGAATGACAAAACAAATCAAAAGTTACTACTATGTATAAGTGCAATAAAATCGGTTTTAATCGGTTTTCGGTTAAAGAAAACCAGTTAAAAAAAAGACTAGTTTTTAAAAGAACCGGTTTCAGTTAACCGGTTTTTTTGAAATCGGTTTTTTTCGGTTTAAAATGTTCGGAATCGGTTATTTCGGTTTTGAACCGGTTTTTAATCGGTTATTTTTTTTTGGGTTTTTTCGGATTCTAAATTGGAAAAAATATAAAATAGAGTAAATTACATAGATCGTCCCTAAGGTTTATATGGAATTATGGATTTCGTCCCTAACTTTGAAAAGTTACATGGATCGTCCCATTGTTTGAACTAATTACGAATTTCGTCCCTATTTTGGACGTCCGTCTAATTCCACCGTTAGCCTTCCCTCACGTGTTAAACACGTGAGGGTATTTTAGTCTTTTCGCCTCTAGTTTTAACCTAACACTTCATCTTCCTCCTTCCTCTTTCTTCATCTTCCTCCTTCCTCTTTCTTCATCCCTAGTCTTTTCGCCTCTATCATTTTAATTACCCCTCTCTCTTTCTTAACCTAATTTACTCTAATTTTAATTTGTTAGTTGTAGCGACATCTGGATCGGAGATTGAAAAATGCAGTTCTTCGGAGGATCAGAGATCAGCCCAGCACCGCCGGTAGCGACGGCGTCTGGAAACAAGGCCCATATGATATACGTATTCAACCGAAACGGTGTCTGTTTACTTTACAGGGAATGGAATCGAGCCCTTCGTACCCTAGATTCAAATCAAGATCATAAACTCATGTTTGGTCTCCTTTTTTCTCTTAAATCCCTCACCGCCAAAATGGATCCATCCAGGTTTTATTCATTAATTCATTAATTCATTCATAATTATATGATTATATGATTATGATGATGATTTAGTTTACAGTGGGGATAAAGGGAATCTTGGAGTGCCTCAATTACCAGGACAAGGGTGTTCATTTCACAGCTTTTGACTTCGATTTTGATGGAGGCTGACTTCGATTTTCAGATTTTGATTTTTTTTATTTTGATGGAGGTAATGTGAATCTGATTTTGATTTTTTTGATTTTGACTTTTGGAATCTGATTTTGATTTTGACTTTTGGGGCTATGGAATGGAGGTAGGTGAAGACTGCGAAAAGACTAAAATACCCCTCACGTGTTTAACACGTGGGACAGACTAACGGTGGAAATTAACGGACGTTGAAATTAGGGACGAAATTCGTAATTAGTTCAAACAATGGGACGATCCATTCAACTTTTCAAAGTTAGGGACGAAATCCATAATTCCATATAAACCTTAGGGACGATCTATGTAATATAAAATATAAACATAACTTCTATTTCAATTTTAAATAATACAATTACAACTAAAAATATAAAACACAAACATAACTTTTATTACAATTTAATACAATCGTCTCGTCGTGTAGTAAAGTATATCAACCTTCGGCATTTTCATCACCTGAATACACTTAACTAGTCTTTTTCGTCTTCTACATCTTGTTCTTCCTCGGATTCTTCGTCGAATTCTTCAAATTCACCTTCATCTACTTCGGTAGTTGTAGGTTAAATCCCCATTTCGATTTCCTCTTGTTCGATAACTTCTTCAACGTCTTGTAATAGTGGGGCTTCCAACGTTATTACATTTTGTATCCTTTCGACTCCGTCCAGGTAATCTTTCAAGCATACGCATACTTCCACGGCTTGAGGGGTTAGTCTTGACCTTATTTCCGATATTATTCTACCGCTAACGGAAAAGGCCGATTCGGAAGCTACCGTCGTAGCTTGGTCGGATAATAAATCCCGAGCCATAGCGGCTAAAATGGGAAATTTCCTTATTACGAGTAGTTTGTAGAATTTCCGCTACATCTTCATTTGTGTAAACTTTGACGTTTCGAACGTTGCTACTAGCGGAAACGAAAGCTTGAGAGTTTTCCATTTTGAGAGAAGAATAGTTGTTATTGTGTGTTTTCGGAAGAAAAAAAAATATATATATAGCGAGGATGCGAGTTTTTGGTGATTTAGAGAGAAGAATAGTTGAGTTTTTGGTGTGATTTCAACAAAAACTAATGGAAAAATTTATAGGCAACTTAGAGGTGCCAAAAAAACTCAAAGGGGGGGGGGGGGGGGGGGGGGGGGGGGGGGGGGGACGGGACGCTCATAACGGTCACTAACGGTAACCTCTAACGGCTAGTTAACTTTTCTAACGGTTCTATTAAAAAAACCGGTTTTTGAAAATAACCGGTTTTAACCGGTTAATTAACCGGAAATTACCGATTTCCCTAGCAAACTTTAACCGGTGTTCGGTTAACTATAACCGGTTCGGTTAACTATAACCGGTTTCGGTTTTTTCATAACCTGTTTTACGAAAAATCGGTTTCGGTTTTTGAATCGGGTTTAGGAAAAACCGGTTTAGATTGAGTAGAAGCACTAGGAGAGGCTGATTTACACCCTCCTTTAGTATCCCCACCTTTCTTTTGTTGCCAAATCACCTTAGAGTTAGGTTTATTCAGCCGAAGACCAGCAAATGCTCTAGGATCAGCTCCTTTCTTCTTCTTACGGCTTTTAACCGTATTAAAACCATCATTATTGTCTTCCAAATTAGTAGTACGCATATCCCTTGCTGACTCAATCGGAACCTCCTCAAGAACACGTTTAGGACATACTTTAGATTCATGTCTAAAACTTTTACAATCAACACAATGAGGTGGCTTCCATTCCATACTCAACTCTAACAACCTCTTTACTATAACCATCCCCCTCGTCATCTGGAATAGCCATAATCACTTCCTTCTTTAAACCAATAGCCGCATCAATCTCAATTAAAGCCCTAGCAAAACTAATTCTACCCCATTCTCCAATGTAGTACACCAAATCTTTACACCAAATCTTCTTTATATTACGTATTAATTAGTTAAATCTTTAATATATAATAAAAGATGGAACTTAAATGTCACATGGCGGAATAAGGTCCATTTGATGGGTTATGTTCTTTGATTTTAGCCGTTAGATCATATTGATGATGTAATCAAAAACTATTTTCACTTTACACCCTCTTATAATACATAATAACATTATCTCTATTTCATTTCATCTCCACTGAAATAGAAAAAAAAACATAATTTTAATTGGTTATAAAATCGCTCAATTTGTATTATGATTTACTATATTGTTATATTTTAAAATCTCCTAATAAAAAATATTAAAACATGTGTAAAAACGTAAAGTTATATATGTTATTATACGTATAACATTGTTTTCTCAAAATAACTTAAAATCTACATAAATATAAAGTTTACGATTCAATTTTTATCTTTGTCCGCGCTATCGCGGGACAATAATCTTGTTTGTAAATATGAGATAAATATTTAAATAAAACACTAATGTTACGTGAGTATTTCCAAAATTTATTTAACTAATTTATTACATATCAATTCAATCGGTGATCCAATGTTACGCGAGTATTTCCAAAATGAGCAACGGAAAATTTTGGAAAAAAGAGCTTAACAAGAAAAACCCGAAGTAGGAGTTGGTTTATCCGGCGATTTTGGTCTATTTTATGATTTGAGTGAACCGCCAATGACGGAATGACGGGAATTCCGAACAACTTTGGAAATTAGATAGTATTAATCTTTTAAATGTATTTCCATTTATTTTACTTTGTTGAACTTTAATTGTATTTGTTTCAGTTTGTTAAGTTTGTAACAAATTTAAATATAATGAATGTTTAATCTTTTAGTTTTATCATTTATGTATTTTTTTTATGTACACTTGGTTATTAAAAGTATTTAATCTATTTTTTAAACACAATTATAACTAAATAATACATAAAGGAAAAAAAATGCATTTTTTAATCCTTTTATCAATCTCACAAGCTTGTTTTAAAAATTTAACTTTTATAAATTAATATTAACTTTTTATATCAATAATATAGCAAATATATAAATTAATAATATCAAATGAGATTAAACAATAAAAGAAAACAAAATCAAAAGGTTAGAATGAAAAATAAATAAATTTGGTGTACTGAATAGTATCACACAAATTTGGTGTAAAATGACATGAAAATGATGTAACAACAAAAATTTACACCAAAATGGTGTCTTGGATAGAGATGGTTTGCACCAAAATTTACATCAATTTTGTGTTTTGATGCATACATTAGAGATGGCCTAAGGTCATCTCTATTGTATGCATCAAAACACTAAAATGGTGTAAAATTTTGGTACAAACCATCTCCAACCAAGACACCAAAATGGTGTAAATTTTCGTTGTCACACCATTTTCATACCATTTTACACCAAATTTGGTGTAATACTATTCATCACACCAAATTTCTTTTAGTCAGTTGTTTATCAAATATATAACTTAAAAAGTTATAATCAATTTATGAAAAATACATTTTTAAAACAATCTTATTAAGAGCTTCAAAATGGATATAATCTTGAATAATTATGATAAAAAAAAAAATTATTATATATTTATAATTGTTAATAAAACTTTATTAACTACTCAAGAAAATGCAAACATAGAACTTGTATATAAACATATGAAGAATACAATTTAAATTACATTGTTTTAGTGTATTAATTTCAATTGTTTAGTTAGAAAAGATGATTATGTGAAATTTGATGTAGATATGTGGTGTATATATTAGAGAAGAACATACATTTGGTGAGAAAAGATTCCTCATTTGATGCATATATTAGAGATGTCCTAATAACCACCCGACCCTATTAAATTTGGGTATAACAAATATCACGTTTTTGACAAGAATAATCCATACGAGAAAGGTCGCCATACGAAAAGTATCACTATATATAAATTACGTGCCACTAAAGGGCATTCTATTAATAGATGGCACATAAAAATAAATGTAACAAAAAAAACGTGGCCACTAATAATTCTAGCTTATAAGTTGATCAAATAAAACTAATTCAACAACCCTAAGAGTTATTATATAGTTGGGTTTTGATATCGTTAATTAAGTAATACAAAACAATTACTTTGTCTTTAGATTAACATAAAATTTTAGTGTTCAAGACAATAAAATTGTTAATTAAAATAAGAGGAACTTTTAATTTCCGTATATATAAATGAGACAAGATCATAATATAAAGACATCGATAATAATTTCATTTATATTTTGTTATATGAAAGCCGATGTGTCACTTTATTTTGGCAAGAAAATTAAACATAACGGGATTAGGCGAAAGAAAATATATACTTTTAGCTCGTGTATTAAATATATTATTAAGTCGGGGTGTTGCCGTGCACCCCATTAGAGAGTGCTCAAAGAGGGTTCGCTCATGTTCCCTCTCTTTAGAGTCGTTCCTCACGTAGGATACGTTATCCCATATACCCTCATAGGACACACTGCTCTTTCATAAATGAATCTGCCCCTTGATCATGCTAGTGAATGGAAACGAGTTAGTTTGAACAAGGGCGTATCCCGTGTTTTCTTACTTTTTCGATTTCAAATGAATTATGATTATAATTACATTATCCTTTTAATATTAATTTACAAACTAAGTTTTCTAATTAATAGTACCCCGTCTCGTTATATTACATTACGTTTCTTTATTACATATATATTAATAATATTTTTATTTTATACTCTCGATTTTAATTAATTTATTTTAAACCCCTCGAAATTTAATAAATTAGAGTTGTTGGAAAATGTTGATAAAAATATGATTTTTTTCATCAACTTTGAACGTCTATAAAGTGATGCATATGTAATATTTACTAAGTATATTTAATATGAATGTGTAGCCCTTAGAAAGTGCTTTTGCAACGATATATTATACGTCCAAAACGGAGTTAAGATGAATGCGATATCGACACCTAAAGATGGGTGTTTGGTGCAAACTGTTTTGAGCTTAGACTTGTCCCACATCGGTGGTGGAGACAAATTTTGTGTTGTTTATATACAAGAACTTTTAACCCTTAGGCATTTGGTTTGTGGTCTATACGCACACAAGCTCATGCCCTCGCGCGCACTGGTTGCAAATTTCTGGTCCAAAAGGGTACGGTCAAAAACTCATGCGAGCCGGCGCGACTTGGGTCAAAAACTCAGTCACACAAAACCGTTTGATAATAAGCGGAATTTGTTTTAAGGGAATCGTGTTTATCACGAGCCATGGCCGAAATTGTGTCTACATTTCTATATATTATACAAACTGTAATTGTATTTTATTTAATTGTGTTTAAATATAAACGATATCGTCTCCTACAATCTTGTTATTTCATTATGTTCCGTAACCCGATTACTACATTTTCCTTTTGTTTAATTTAACCGATTACTGGCAAATAATTTCTTTCTTAATATAAGTTGATGATACGAAAATCAACAAAAACATCTAGATCTACAAAACCACAATCTCTAAACGAATCATTACCAAAACTTATAGTTGCCAACAAATCAAACCGACAAGATTCGTTCTCTTTTTCAATATTCTTTAACCGAATAATTTAGTTTTAGATCTTAAATAATTATTAAAGATAATAATCAAATTTAATTTGTACATAAACTAACAACTTAGGTTGTTTGTTTGGGCTTATATAAGAAACTTATTGCTTATTGATATTTCAGTTTATGAATCATAATTCCGAATTTTCCGTCTTATGTAACCATATTATGTCATAATACACAGTAATAAGCCCATAAACGATTATATAAGCCGAAAAATCTAACCTTATGAAACATAAACCGAAATATCAATAAGCCATAAACCGTTTATATAAATTTTAAACAAACACCTCTTAAATGAAAAAGATGTTGACAGTCATATACAGCCAAAGACGCGGAAATATCGAGGTGGTCTACGCTGTGTTTGACCACTTTTATTATTAAATAAATAAATGAAAAATACAACTACTTCACGTTATTTGCTTTTTTTTTTCACTTTTTAAAATATTTATATAATAAAATAATAATAATACCTTTAGAACCATCAATAAAATATTTTTAACATATAAATAACTTTTACAAGAAAAAGAAAATCAGTTTCTTTGTATGGTATGATATTTTTCAAAAAAAATATAAGTAATAAAAATATAATTATATTAAATTAAATAAAATAAAAAATCATATTTTATAATAGTCATTCAATGTGTTCTTTCTAAATTATACATTTTACTACTCCTTGTGTGTTTGTTTAAGCTTATATTTTGTTTTATAAACTTTGAATTTATGTTTTGTAAATTATTTTTTGGCTTTTACTTATTAATTTATTATAACCTATAAAAAATAAGCTCAAAACATAAAATCAAGCTTATCAAAAACTTTGTCCAATTTAGTCGATAAATTTAAAACAAAAGCTTAAATAAACACCCTAAAGAAATTACACCTTATTTATAAAAATATTGAATATATAAAAAGTTTTGATAACGATAATCTGGATACATGATTAAAATTAAATAATTAATGAATTTAGAAATTTTTAAATACATAAATAATTATCGATTATCGCTAAAAATATGGTTATCAAAATTTATAAATTAATTCCAATTTTAGCCAATATGTTAAAAGAGATTAAAATGTCAAAATTTCTCAATTGATCAATCACACAAAAAATTTAAAGAAAATAAAATACTAATACTACTATGATCAAAAGATGTACATAATTTCGATTCGTTTCGATTTTTAATCAATTCACCACAACAACAACAAATCTAACAACACATCTACCAAACCTTAATTAATCCCTAACAACATAACTAATGATGATGATGAGTAGGTGGCAATCTATTCGAACTCGAAACAGACTGAGTTTGGACAGACTGAGTTTGGACTGGAGCTGGAGCTTGAGCTGGTGAAGAAGGACAACAAGAAGAAGAGGTAGGAGACGAAGAAGACGAAGTCATGGCAACCAAACACCCTTCACTCCATGATCGTCTTACTCGATACGATACTTTAGGAAGTAACGAAGCATGCGAGCAATGTTGTTGTTTGTGATCGGATTTATGAAGCGCGCAGTTGCAGTTGCGATGGTAAGGTCTTCTTTGGATTGACATGTCGTCGGTGGAAATGCAGCCGCCGAAGACGTGCCCGAATAACCCTCCGTCTCCGGCTGCACCAGACGCCATTGTTGTCGAGATCTATAAATGGAAATGATGGTGGGAGGGTATTGGGGTATTTATATATATGTATATGGTGAGATAGAAAAAGAATACGTGTTGGTGTTCTTTACGTGGAACGATTTTACTTTTTATTATGATTTAATTTTGTTTTTTGATTTTTATTTCTACGGTCATTATTTGTTTCTTCTGACATATTCTTGTGTTTTGTGTCAAAATTAAAACTTTTAGTTTAAATAGAATAAATAGAATAAGAGTGTTATATCTGATTGATATTTCGGTTTATATATTTCGATTTATGTTTCATAAGTTTGAAATTTTTAGGTTATATAACGGTTTATGAATTTATTAATGTTTGTTATGTCATAATAAACATAGATTAAAATATCAATAAGTCATAAGCTCATGGATGTCAGAAACGGAAACAGTGTATGCACTTGTTTTTTATGAAAAAATTTCCGTATTGTAAAAACTAGTTATATTTATGTTTTTTAAAAATTTTTCCTATAAAAATAAAAAATTCAGACTTTGTTTCCACGTAAACAGTAATAATTTATTCACTTGATAAATTTGGTTTAATTTGTCCTACATGAAAATCATTTTAGCTCCACACCTTCTTCTAAAAGTTAAGGTTATCTTCAACAATACATCTATCTTTATCTCTATATTTAGAGAAAATAGATTATCTTTTGAGCATATTTCTTCTCTATAAATTTGTTCTCTCCAACCATCTACTCTAAAAACCATACTTTATATATTTTTTAAACTAATTTAATTTATTTTTATATGAATAATATTAATTTGAGTTTTTATTGAACTTTTATAATGATATTTAACTAAGTATTTTTTAAAAATATTTTTTTAAATTTTATTTATTTAACTAAATATTTTGACCAAAAAAATTTAGATTTTTTTTTCCTTTTTTTATCTTTTTCTCAAAGTACTCGTAACTAAGGTTAACTGAATTAATATATATATATATATATTAAATAGTTCATGTAATAACTCTTATTTTTGCGAGAACTGCGAGAACTTTCACAAAAAGTGTTAAATCACGTTTTATTTTGTTCGTTCACATATAAACTCTTTTGGAGATTAACAATCTACTAAATATAAACGCTAAAAACTAAAAAAATCATGTAAAATATCGTAAATTTTTTTTGTTCATTAATGAACACTCATTTTTTGAAAAAAAACGTTCACATGTGAACAATTCTAAATACGCGTAAATTCAGACAATTAATTTGATTTTTCAATTATATTTTAACTAGATTTTTAATATTAATAAGTTTTTACATGTTAATAGACATAATTGCATGTTAATTGACACTTTTTTCAATAGTTCTCGCAGTTCTCGTATGAATCAGTCTATATATATATATATATATATATATATATATATATATATATATATATAAAAGAAAAAATATGAATAAAATATGAATATAAGAAAAAATATGAATGAAATAGATTAAGAAGTTAAAAGTGATAAATCTTTAATATATAATAAAAGAGGGGCCTTAAATGCCACATGGCGAAGTAAGGACCCTTAGATGGGTTAACATCTTTGATTTCAACCGTTAGATCAAATCGATGATGTCATCAAACACTATTTTCATTTTACACCCTTTTTGAATACATAATTACATTCTCTCTTTAATTCCCATCTCTACAAAAATAAAAACAAAATTCCAATTAACTTAAAAAAAATCACTCAATTTGAACTACGATTTACCTTATTGTTATTTTAAAATCTCCTAATAAAAAATAGTAAAACATGTGTATGTTTATGTTAATATAACCCAACATGTGTATAAACGTAAAGATATATATGTTATTATAAGTATAACATTGTATTTTCATAATAACTTAAAATCGATTCAATTTTTATTTTTTTTCGCGCTATCGCGAGACAGTAATCTAGTTAAGTTATAAATGAGTGAATAGTATTCCTCTATATATATATAGAGAAAATTCAGTTTCCTCTAAAAATTTCTTTATATTTAAATGAGTTGTTGGAGCACAGTTTTTCTCTTCTATCTCTATATTTAGAGATAAATGAACATTATAGAGAAGTCATTGAAGATGTACTAACCGACTATAATAGCCAATTACGTACATAGGGTATAAGGGTTTAGACATACATCCTTTTATAGTAAATAATTAATAACTGACTCTATATTTGGAAATCTAGATTCACGGAGGACAACTCTTATGTTATATCTTTAGGTTTAAATATGACTCTTTTAACTTTTTAGTTATCAATACTCATTTTTCTAATAACAACTTTAGCAAACAATTTCACTTTGTTTATTTCTTTTCTATTTTTATTTTTTTTTTCCTAAATTCTACGGTCATCATTTGTTTCTTCTGATATATTGCATCTGTCACAAAATTGAATATTTCTTGTCAATATTGATAATAGCCATATGTTTAGAAAATTATTACATGAATAGAAAAACATTATTGAATTTTGGAAATAATTCCATATTTGGGAAACTAAAACCATATATACATGAAATAATTTTTTTAAGATAATTTTAGCAAAACAATTTTGATACGGGTTTTTATGGTATATTTTTAAATTAATTTGATTGTACTATCATTTATTTATACATAATTCTATCTTTGATATATAATAAAAGAGAGACCTTAAATGTGACATGACGAAGTAAGGTACATTAGATTGATTAAGTTCTTTGATGTCACCCCTTAGCTAGATCAGATTGATGATGTCATCAAAAAATATTTTCATTTTACATCCTCTTACAATACATAATTACATTATCTCTTTCATTCGCTCTCTACTAAAATAAAAACATAATAATAAATTATTTATAAAATCGTTCAATTTGTA
This sequence comes from Senecio squalidus, assembly GCA_910822075.1. Classification (NCBI taxonomy): domain Eukaryota; kingdom Viridiplantae; phylum Streptophyta; class Magnoliopsida; order Asterales; family Asteraceae; genus Senecio; species Senecio squalidus. Next base: position 4,699,381 of record CAJVGC010000060.1, read on the forward strand.
CTATAGTTTACCTTATTATTATTCTAAAATCTCCTAATACAAAATATCAAAATATGTGTATAAAGATAAAAGTGTATATGTTATTATAACTATAAACAATATGTGTATAAACGTAAAAGTATATATATGTTTTATACGTACAACATTATTTTTCTCATAATAAATTAAAATCTACATAAACATAAATTCATGATTCAAATTTTATTTTTTTTCGCGCTATCGCGGGACAATAATCTAATAATTTAATATACTTGAGTTTTATAATTATAAAAAGAGTAAATTGCAATTTTAGTCCCATAACTAGCCAATTCGTTAATTGCGTCCTTAAATTTTTTTTGTCATTTTTTCGGTCCGAAATATGTTAATTTTCATTTTTTCGTCCTTCCGTCAATTTTTTGTTAGTTTTGGCCGTTAAATACCAAATATTGCATAATAATATGATAAGACAAGAGATTAGTATTCTGATATGATATCAGAGTCATATCAAAATGACTATATATTAGTAGTCATAGTAGCGTTTCTGAAAACAAAGACTTAAAGTAGTAGTTTGCCGGAGACCAAAAATTAACAATAAATGAAGTGTATCAAATGACTATTATATCTTTTTAAAAATTAGTTTCGTCAATTGGTTAGAGTCGTTGTAATATTTTTAGCAACTTGTTAGTTTAATTTATATTTATATATTAGTTAAGAAAATAATTACATTTTTGAGAATATATTCAATATTCCCTACACAACACATGGTTTGCACATATCTTACACGACACAAACACGCATAAACCACCGAAAACATATGTTTCTACATTAAACTAATTTGTCTTATCATGCACATCTCACTAATTTTAATGGACCACACCACCAAAAACGGATCTCATAAATACATTGTATATAACTTCTTTTTATGAGACGGTGTTTGTTTGGGCTTATATAAGTGGTTTATTGCTTATTGTTATTTAGGCTTATGTTTTATAAATTCGAATTTTTCGACCTATGTAACTAATTATGGGCTTATTATTGTTTATGACGTCATAATAAACAGTAATAAATCTATAATAGGTTATATAAGCCGAAAAACCCGAACTTATAAAACATAAGCCGAAATGTCAATAAATCATAAACTATTTGTATAAGTCCAAGCAAACACTCCCTAAATATATACTTCAAAATAGTATTGTAGAATCAAAACAAGAAAACTAAACAATATAAATTCAAATATATTCCACATGTGTCCTCACACTGGGGAAAATAAAACATTTACCCAAACCTATAAAGGGAGAGAATTCTATAAATACAAGTAAACGATTGATATAAAGTGGATTATTAAGTATTGATATCATCAAAAACGGAATAAGGATTTTATATTAGAGGTTCCGTTAATGTATCATTCGATGTTTGGAGGGTCCGTTATATATACTTTTTACGGTAAAATTAGGTCAAAACTGAAAATTTCTATATAAATTAGGATCATTAGAAGGACCCGAACTTCATTGAATCCCCTTATCTCATCCATTATATAACCGTTTTCATATCCTTGTTATGGCTATCCCAAAATATTTATTTAAAAATGTTTTGAGAAAATATTACAATAGCTTACCACTAAATCAATAATTTTTTTCTTTTTTTTAAGTACTACAACAAAATATGAAACGATAAACTTGAGGATAGGATTTGAAAAATATTATAGTTACCTTCTTTTTTTTATTACATTTAAACTTGAGTAAATTATATGAAGTTCTTCTTACGAATTTTGTCTTCAAACTTAAAAAATATATTAATGGTCATGTTTTCGAAACTATTTTCTCATTTCGTAATCTAAAGAAAAGGTTGAAAGTGTCATTTCCTTAGAAGTAACCAGGGTGTTTGTTATTATAAAGATCAAGATTCAAATAATATCGTATCTTTATGTTACGATGTTTTACGTTGTGGTTATTTCCTTGTCTTACTGGATGTATCCAAATTACCCTCAAATAACCATCGGATAATCCGATTCTTCTTGAATCTTAAAGCAATCAATTTCGGATATAAAATTTTAAATAAGTTGAGTTAATCTTTAGATATTATAACTAACTGAAGGTTAACAAACGAAAATCTTCATCGTTCATAAGACCACTCCCATCCGTAACACCAATAACACCATTTTTCGTTGCCACGTCACCATAACACCAACTTAACATAACACCACTAAACACCCCCATTCATAACACCAAAAACTGGGACCCACCACCTTTTCTTTTTTCATTTTCTTTCTTTTTCTCATATTATTTTTAAAACATTATTAATAAAAACAACATTAGATTAATATTAAAAAAAAATAATACATAAAAATAAATAAATAAAAACCATTACATAAAAAAAAAATACATAAAAATAAATAAAAAACAAACTTTACTTTCAAGAGGGGTTAATATGTAAAATCAAAATACTTAAAGGACTAATTCTATAACCCTAAACACCATTTTCTGCATAAACAAAATCCCTCGTTTTCTTCATAAACAGCAGCCCATATTCTCTCCGGCAATAATCGCCGCCGTATCACCACCGTAACGCCTCCGTATCCTCTTGTAAGTATATCTATCATATCTGTATACATCAATTTAATTGTTTTTTAACCTAATAAGGTCTAATTGAATTTTTTTTTTTTGTTTATAATGGTCAAATGGGGGAAAAGAAAAAAAAAAAAAAAAAAAACATCACAACGTCACGTTGCTTGAGCCACACCGCGCCAAGAACGCCGGAAGAACGGCGTAGGCCCAGCCAAGAACGGCGTTCTTGGCGGCCAAAACGCCGTCGCCACTTCTCCGCTGGGAGTGGTCTAAATGTGAATTTAAAAGTTTGTATACACATGGGCTACCAATCAAAAAGCCCACATACAACCCATTCTTACATCCATTAATAATAATAAGAAGTATATTTTCACCATTATCGACTTGAAAAAAGAAAATCGCCTGTTTAATCTATTGATTCAAAAAGGTAACAACATTTTTGCTATATTATTTTTATTCTTCTTATTGTAATTATTCATAAATTTAAGGTTTATCTTTGTGAAAAATTATTGAAAACTAGGGTTTGTATTTAGGGTTTAGGGATCGAGTTGTTAAAAATTAGGTTTTCGGTTGGAACCAGTCGCAGGGGCGGAGCCAGAATTAACTTCAAAAGTAGCGTAACGAAAAAATATTTAGTTATGAGCTTATTTAGGGGTTTGTTTGGGCTTATATAAGGGGCTTATGGCTTATTGACATTTCGACTTATGTTTCATAAGCCCGGATTTTCCGGTTTATATAACCGTTTATGGGTTTATTACTGTGTATTATGACATAATAAACAGTTTTAAGCCCATAAATGGTTACATAAGCCGAAATGTTAATAAGCCATAAGCTCCTTATATAAGCCCAAACAATTACCCCCTAAACACTTAGCAAAAGCTTATGAGCTTATACATTATAAGCCATAAAGTCCAAAAGATAAGCCAAGACTTATAAAGCTTTTGTGCGGAAATACTGTTATAAGACGGAGTAGATAAGTTTATAAGATGTTTAAAAATGAGCTTATTAACTTTTAAAAAACTAAATAAGAGCTTGTAATCCTAACAAATAAGCTACGACAAACGCCCCATTAGTGGTGTTCTTTGTAATATAACCTGATTTCGAGTTTGCCTCTAGAGTGTATTTTTTAATTATGACTCAGAAGGGTCCTGAGGTTTTGTTAAACAACTCTTTTAACATCGAAGCAAATTTTAACTGGTTTTTACCCATTATCCAACTCAACGCTTTTGCGAGGCTGCCATCTCTAGTGTTAACATGTTGGTAATGGTATTTATAAGATTTAGTTGTTTGAACAAAAGGAAAAAGTATATTTAAGATTTTGATCAACTGAGTGTTGCTAACGACTATTAGAGCATTTAATGTCGGATTCTTATTATGTACAAAGTTATGAATCGGTTTCTATTTATTTAATGTATTTATTCCTTGATATCTTGCTAGTTTCTGTGTTTGTACTTTTAATAAGTAAATATTTCTATATGATTTTTTCTAGAACTGTTACCCGTTATTAACTGTAAGTTTTCTCGTTGCAGATAATATTCAGAAAAAAATAGATTGTGTGGAGTGAGTATTTTATGTTCTGAAGAATACAATTTTTTCAATATGTTGGGCTCATTGCCGATATTGCCTCTCCCAGCACCACCAACCGATGGTGACCTAGGTCCTCTACCTCCATCTCAAGTACAAAACGCCTCCAATGACGAACATATGCAGGATGGTGAGGATGACCAAATTAATTCAAATTCCGCACCAGCGTCAATTGCTACTCACACCCGTACTATTGGTATCATACATCCTCCCCCTGACATCAGAACCATTGTTGATAAAACCGCAAGCTTTGTGGCGAAATATGGTCCAGAGTTTGAGAAAAGAATTATTGCTAGTAATGCTGGAAATCCGAAATTCAACTTCTTGAACGGTTCTGATCCTTATCACGCTTATTACCAGCATCGATTGTCTGAATTCCGTGCTCAAAATTCTGCTCCAGGGCAGCAGTCATCTGATGCCGAGGTTCCAGAATCAACCCTATCAGATGCTCCTACAGAGGCAACCGACCCGTCAGCCAAATTTAGACCCGTTAAGAAAATTCTGGACCCACCAGAGGCCGAGCAGTACACAATTCGGCTTCCCGAGGGTATTACGGGTGAGGAGTTGGATATAATCAAACTGACTGCACAGTTTGTGGCACGAAACGGGAAATCGTTTTTGACTGGTTTGACTAGTAGAGAGAACAACAATCCTCAGTTTCACTTTTTGAAGCCCACCCACAGTATGTTTATGCTGTTTACGTCATTAGCGGATGCCTACTCAAAAGTATTAATGCCGCCTAAAGGGTTGACTGATAAGCTGAAAAAAAGTGTGACAGACATGACGACAGTTCTTGAACGGTGCTTGAACCGGCTTGAGTGGGAACGGTCTCAGGAACAGGCGAGACAAAAAGCTGAAGACGAGATAGAACAGGAAAGAATGGTAATGTCTATGATCGATTGGCATGATTTCGTCGTTGTTGAAAGCATAGATTTTGCAGATGACGAAGATGATGATTTGCCGCCTCCAATGAGTTTGGAGGAAGTTATAAGGAGGAGCAAGATGTCTTCGGCTGTAGAGGAGGAAGCGGTTGTGGAGCCCGAGAAGGAAGTAGAAATGGAAATGGATGAAGAAGAAGTAGAATTAGTTCAACAAGGTATGCAGGCTACAAGTCTTGACGAGAATAATGATGATGATACAAAGAAGATGGACTACCTTGAGGAAGATGATGAAATTCGAAGGAGAATCGTGAAGAACTGGAAGAGACCCGAGGATAGGCAACCGGCGGAAAGAAACTCGGCTAGTCATGTGATTTCTCCAATTACCGGTGAATTGATTCCGGTGAACGAGATGTCTGAACATATGCGTATTTCCCTTATTGACCCTAAGTTTAAAGAACAAAAGGAGAGAATGTTTGCAAAGATTAGGGAGACTACACTTGCCCAAGATGATGAAATTTCTAAAAACATTGTCGGGCTTGCACGAACACGACCTGATATATTCGGGACGACAGAGGAAGAGGTTTCAAATGCGGTCAAGGCTGAGGTTGAAAAGACGAAGGATGAGCAGCAAGCGCAGCAGGTCGTATGGGATGGACACACAGTGAGTATTGGTCGGACCACAAATCAAGCTATTATGTCATCCTCCCAGAACGCCGATGAGGGTCAGTTTGATGATCTTGCAGGTCCTGCCGCTCCTCTTTCTCTTCCTAGACCTGGTGTTCGGCCGCTTCCTCCACCACCTGGTCTCGCTTTGAATCTTCCTCGTGTGCCTCAATACTCGCCTGTACCCCCACCACCTAGGCCCGGAATCAACACAATGGTTACAGCTATGCGTCCACCAATGCAAATGAGTTATGGTCAGCCACAACCACCTTACATGATGAATCGACCACCGGTACCGCCACCACCAGGATCTCAGTTCACACCTCTTGGACCACCCCGTCCGTTTATGCCCCAACATGGCATGCCTATGGCTCCTCCTCCACCTATGCCTTTAGGAATGCCACCGCCACCACCAGAGGAGGCTCCTCCTCCCCTTCCCGAAGAACCTGAACCAAAGAAGCAAAGACTCGACGATTCTTTGCTTGTCCCCGAGGATCAGTTCCTAGCTCAACATCCGGTATGTTTGTTTCACTCTTTCACTTTAACATTATTTGGTTATTTACGGCTCATATAATCTTTTTCTATCTTGTTGCAATGTCTTCTAAACCTGAATAACCTGAACCCATCTCGGTTCTGGTATCGGGTAATTTTTTAAAACCACAAAACCCGAATGAATAACACCCCTAATTGCTAGTAGATTCATGTTGATTTTCTGATTATCATTGACTTTTTTTTTTCTATGACAGGGACCTGTTCGTATTACTGTGTCGGTTCCAAACACCGACGAAGGAAATCTGAAAGGGCAAGTACTTGAAATTACCGTCCAGTCCTTGTCTGAGAGCGTAAGCAGTTTGAAAGAAAAGATTGCTGGAGAGATTCAGCTCCCTGCAAACAAACAGAAACTGAGCGGAAAGGCGGGTTTTTTAAAAGACAATTTATCACTTGCTTATTACAATGTTGGTGGAGGTGAAATGCTTTCTTTGTCTTTAAGAGAACGTGGTGGAAGGAAGAGGTAAAAGTGTCTCGCAGGCTCGTATTTCTCAACGTTGCATATGGAATTGGTGTCGAGAATCCATTGCTGATTGAATATGCTTATTGTTAAAGGTGTTGTGGTAACTAGTAAGGATTTATACACAGTTATATCTAGTTTTGTATGATTTTCGGTTATGGCTCTTTTCTAGAGCACAACTTTAAATGCATGAGGTACACGTCTAGGGTTTTGGATTTTCGTTGTCTCGGCTGCTATGTCTACATTTATTGAATTTCGATTATTCGTATGAAAGTTTCTATATAACGTGTTAGTTTCTTAAATTACGTATTAAATTGGTAATCAACCAGGTTATCCGAAACCCTACAACGCGACCCTTACAACAGTTCCTGCGCAGCAATCCAAACTGATTTGATTACTCAACATTGCCTCACCAGCCAATCCATCATCGTTGACAAACGAAATTGTCATTGACGAGATAAGGAAAAACCATTCCATATCAGTAACTTCCCCGTCAATTACATCGTTTTCTGGTATTTGTTTACCAGAACTTAACGAATTATGGGAAGAAATATGTGGGTCATTCGGTAACGCTAACTAAAAAACGTTACATTTACGACAAAATAGAAAGTACGTAAATATTTAGGATAAAGCGGAGAGCACGTATCTGTTTTAGACATTTAATTGAATGTAGTCTTTCTAATCGTTGCCCAGTTTTACGTAATCACTAAATCGAAACAAAGTACAAACTTTTAATAACGTATTAAGAAAAATAATTAATATTAAAAAACTTAATTAAGTTTAAACAAATTTCTGTTTTTAGTATTTTTTTATTTATTTATTTGAAATATATGCATGGAGATTTGAAGGATATATTAAAAACAAGAATTGTGTCCGGTGTGTGAGATTTGAAAGAGATGGCAAGTGAAGGTGGTAACACCAACGACCCGACCGCTCGACGCCGGAAAATAACCGAGAGAGGAACCGACCGCTTGGCTCTCATTACCGCTGGTCGTGCCCCAAATGCACCTTCTCTTCATTCTTCAAATGCTTCATGCCCTCCTTCCCTTACCCGCCTTCCTGATGAAATCCTTCCTGATGGTATTATATTATTATTGTTCGTTTATATTAATCTGTTATTTTCAGAGATTAAATTTTTTCTAACGTTGTGCATGTCGTATTGGACCATACATTTTGTTTTGTTCTATCGAGTGTGGTTTCAGGTTCCCCGTTCATGTTTTCTCCAAACTGTCTTCGTCCCATGAATATTTATGTTCAAATAGTAATGTAATATCTAAGATTGTTTAAGAAAATTCGTGTCTTCTTGTTTGGAATGTGAAGAGGTGAATACACTCGTAAATTGAGTAAACTCTTATAAATTGCAAATCGTTTTTGTATCGTTGTATATGATAGTAGATTATATTTAGAGGGTATCCATGGTCCAGAATGGAAAGGACTCTAATGACTGCAATGTGTGTTGTTCTTTCAAATTTGTTCATAGGAAATGAGATATTTAAGATTGTATATATGCGTTCGTAGAACATAACGACTTCAACATACTAAAAGGGAAACGGGTCAAATGGGCTATGCTAATAGATATAACTAAAAAATGCTCATATCCATTCACCGACTTAACTGCAAGAACTATTTCATATACATTGCAGATGAAAACAGAGCTGAAATTTTGCGCAAATCCGAGTCCTCAAATGAATCAGCCTCGGAACCATCATCTCCCAGCAAATCAAGACAAACTAAAAAGATACCGAAGACTGACTTGCAAATCTATCTCTACAAAACCGTGAGCCCAAATCAGTTGTGTCCCGCCATTTTAGCTTCACAGGATACCCGACGCAAGTGTTCATTTTTTGCTGGAATTGTGGCTATTCTGTCGTGTGTAGGATTTCCTATTTTAGGCAACTGGATTATACGAAGCATCATACTATCGAGGCCACTCATTCTGCTTCTACTGATAAACGTTAGTATTACCATTGGACCGCTTCTTTTAGATGCTATGAAAATGATCCAGCATGAGGCGAAAGCTGGCTCTTCCACAAGTGACGTTGATATCCCTGATACTCTGGGTTCGCCTATTGAGTGGGGTATGTTGTTAAAAACCGGTTTTTGTGCTTTCTTCATGGACTCGTGCATTTATTCAGTAGTCGTCGTTTGTGGCATGTCCCTTTTGCAGATATTTGGGTTGTAGAAAAAGAAAACCGTTTCACACCCGCTTCCTATAATATTGCCATACGTTGGTTTCTAGTTTCATTCTATGCTGTTTATTTATTCGTTTCATGAAGAAAAACCTCGAGTTTGTCAATTTTCACCAGTCAATGTAGTTATACGACTGAAATCGATTATATATTTGGGTTTGTTTTTGGTGAAACTTTTCTTATGTATGGTGAGCATAAATATTTATATCTTTGAATTTTCTTTTCTGCCAAAGTTTGTATGCCAGCAAATGATAGTATTCCATGTTTACATCTTTATACTGGACGGGTTGGCTAACGGGTCAAAACTGTATCTACATTTTAAAGCATTGAAGTCCATTTTTACATAATTTTGTAATCATAATTGTGTTATCAAAATGTCTATGATACATTTCAATAGTTCAATCTTTCCTTATTTCTTAACGAGTAGATTACATAAACCGTCCATATGCTCAGATACACATTAAACGTTTGGTCATTAAGTATCTAAAATCACATTCATAGTCGTTAGTTCGAAACTATGTATGTATAGTTAGTCCCAAATTTGGATGACCGTTTAAAGTTGTCGTTAATCAAGTCATGTGCATTTCACGTTTGAGTTTTGATCAACATAGCCCTTACAATTTAAATAATTGCCCTCTGCATTTTCGGTCTCTGCTCTTATGCATGTTTGAATTTCTTAAACATAGCCCCCGATGACATGTTTAACAAAAGTCAAAACAAAAATAAAAGAATAACCCGAACACCCAACGTTGTTAAACCCGGTTCGGACCGGTCAAACTAAAATTTGGCGGATGAACCGAGTCAACTACAAGCGAGCAAACCGGTTATCATCCTCTCAGACTGAAACGGCCGGGTTACCCGATCGAAACGATGGATACTTGCAATACAATCTACACAATCATAACCAAGGCAATACTTATGACAAAAAGATCCACAAATAAAGCCAAGTAATACTCAGTCTTCTCTAAACAGAGAAAAACATGGAGGCCTTTTAGTACTGTCACAAGCTAAAAATTTCTGCATATATGTACACACAAACCGAACTGATTAAGAACAATTTCAACAGACGAGATTGCCAGAAAACGTAAAATCAATGGGGATTTTAAAAATATTTCAGCTCTTAATCTTCTTTTGTATATGTCTTGACACTATAGTGACTGCTGCACCCAATGAAGCGAGTGAAAGAAAGGTATATATACATTCTTTTCTCAAAACATTGTGTGAGTCGAGTTTGAGTTCAACTGCCATTTTTCGTTAGCGTTCTTTAGTGTTAACTATCATTGTTCGTTTGACAGATATAGTATGAACACATGAACATTATTAAACAAAACGATATATGTATGGATGAAAACATTTGGATTCTCTATATTAAATTTCAGTTCTATACAGAAAACGCCTTTGATTTTGTGTTCTCGTATAAGGAAAACGTAAGAATATGGTTTGTTTTTTCTTATAGCCATACATTGTATACATGGGGGCTTCTCCAGCTGAGAAGACGTTAACCTCGATAGAACATGATCACCATGGTATTCTTGCGGAGACCATTGGAGAGTAAGCGAACTAGTACATTTCAATAAGAGATCGAGCTTTTGGTTAGAAAAGTTGGCTTATCGATAAAGTTATTATTTTACAGCCAAGTATTAGCAAAAGAATCCAAGTTGCATAGCTATGGAAGAAGTTTTAACGGTTTTGTGGCAAATTTGTTACCTCATGAAGCAAATCAACTGTCACGTAAGTTGTATTTCACGATCAAAAGTTGGAAAACGATGCAAAATCCATGTCTTTCTTAAACGGTTTTGACTATCATGCAGAGAAAGACGGAGTTTTGTCAGTGTTTCCAAACACCATACGGCCGCTTCACACGACAAGATCATGGGATTTTCTTGGAATGCCACTAACAAGAACAAAAAGGAACCTAAAAGTCGAAAGCAATATGATTATTGGCGTTCTTGACACAGGTGACTCATGATCATCTTATCGATATTATATGTAACAAGAAAGTTTTATATAATGAATAGCTAGGTTCTTAACTGATATGTGACCCGATTTAATGTTCAGGGATTTGGCTTGATTCACCGAGCTTCAATGACAAAGGCTATGGCCCTCCTCCTCCAAAATGGAAGGGTAAATGTGTTTTGGGTGATAACTTCAGTCGTTGCAACAAGTATGACTCTCTTTCGCTCTCTTTCTCACACACATTAATGGTATTTTTGTGATGAAATATTCTATCACATCACATTTGTCTAGTTCCGCAAATGTGTTTTGTGTCATGTATTTTTTTTTTGTTTATTTTGGTTGGCGTACTCTTAAAACCGACTCTTTGGGTCAATCCGTAGCATTAAATGGTATAATGTGTTTAGTTTTACTAATGAAATGTACGAAAATATTTGCATTGAGCATGTTTGAATTGACATTTACATAAATTTTGCATGATTGAACAGCAAAGTGATCGGTGCACAATATTCGTACATTGGAACTAGACCCGACTTGAAACTGTCCCCTGTAGACACTGAAGGGCATGGAACCCACACGGCTTCAACAGCTGCAGGTATTCCTGTTAAGAGTGCAAGCCTTTACGGTATTGGGGAAGGCACTGCACGAGGTGGTGTGGATTCTGCCCGTATAGCAGCATACAAAGTCTGTTGGGGTGGTAGTTGTTCAGACATGGATCTATTAGCTGGGTTCGACATGGCAATCGCTGATGGGGTTGATGTTATATCCGTGTCGATTGGTGGCACTCCTAGAAAATTCTTTCAAGACTCGATGGCGATTGGAGCATTTCACGCCATGAAGAAGGGGATTTTTACTGCTTGCTCTGGAGGAAACGATGGTCCACATCAGCTCAGCATTCAAAACATTGCACCGTGGATCACAACCGTGGCTGCATCTAGTTCCGATCGACAGTTTGTTTCTGATGTTGAGTTAGGCAACGGTGAAAACTTCATGGTTACTCTCTATCTCTTATAGTCTCACTCTACGGAATTGCTGTATATGATTATGTGTTTAACGATAGATGATATACGATAGTATTCATATGTCTCTTATTGTAACTGATAGGGAATTGCTGTAAATACATTTTCATCTAAGAAGAAAATGTTTCCGTTAACAAGTGGTACCCTTGCAGCGAATACCACTCTGAAATACAGAAACGCAAGGTACGTGCATTTACCTCCATCTGTTTACAGAAAGAAATTGTAATTTGCATGAAGAATCTCTAATGTTTGAAAATTCATATCGTTTGTAGTGCTTGTGACTTCGAGTCTTTGTCGGATAATTTGGTGAAGGGAAAGATTGTGTATTGTTTGGGAAAGAACAAACAAGATTACAATCTCTACGACAAACGTGTAGCTGGGATCATTGTGTCACGAGACAAGGACTTTGATACACCTTCTTCGTTTCTCATCCCAGGAACTTCAGTAAGCCGGGAGGAGGGTCACAATATCGATAACTATATCAATAACACCAAGTAAGCCTTATCTTTCCTCAAGCAAAAAACGAAAAAAAAATATAGGAAAAAAAAAATTGATGACTAAAACATCTACTGAATCACAGAACGTCGGTTGCTGTCATACATAAAACAAGATCCGTTAAGATGGCTGATGCGCCATTTGTTGCATCTTTCTCTTCTCGAGGACCACAAATGATAACTCCGAACATTCTGAAGGTACTCTCTCTCTCTCTCTCTCCCGTGCTCGCTCAATCGTTGTCATTACAAAATGTTTTTGCAATGTGAAGTATGCCCCGGTTTATGGTACAGCCTGATATTGCTGCACCTGGACTCGGAATATTGGCTGCATATTCGAAACTAGCAAGTATGACTGGCAACCCAGATTACGACAAACGGTACGTGGATTACAAAATAGCATCTGGAACTTCAATGTCTTGCCCTCATGTGGCTGCGGCTGCAGCTTATGTCAAATCATTCCACCCCACTTGGTCTCCTGCTGCAATTAAATCGGCTCTCATGACAACAGGTGAGAATTATTTTCGTTTTAAACATATACTTTCTAGTATCTTAAACTACTTCTAGAGTGATATCCTTTTCGAACGTATACTCTCAGCAACGCCAATGAAAGTGAAAACAGTAGACATGGAATTGGCCTCAGGGTCGGGTTTAATAAACCCAACGAAAGCAATAAACCCTGGTCTCGTGTATGACATCAACACGAGTTCCTACATTCGTTACCTATGCAAAGCAGGCTACAACACTACAACTCTTGGCATACTAATTGGTGGAAAGAAAATATATGATTGCAAAAACTTTAAACCAACAAAAGGTGTTGACGGACTCAATTACCCATCGATGCATTTGCAAGTTGAAACAAATGCCACAAACTTTTCTGCTGTCTTTAAACGGATTGTAAAGAATGTTGAAACTGGAAATGCTACATACAAAGCGGAAGTAGTGAGTCCTAGTGGTCTTTCAATCAAGGTTCTTCCAAGTACTTTGACATTCGATCAACTGAACCAGAAAAGAGCGTTTACGGTTGTTTTGAAAGGAACGTATGATAAGAAAGAGACATCGTTGTTGTCGGGATCATTTGCCTGGAAGAATTCTAAGCATTCTGTAGTAAGTCCAGTTGTTATATACAGATATGTACTTCCAATATGGTAGCATAACAATGTCAAGGAGCAAGTTAGATTTGTTTCCTTTTATTCGAGTCAATTTTTACTAAGGAATTTGAGATGTATTTATCGGTCTTTTGCATCATGCTCGAGTTATCAATTTTTTAGAAACAAAAATGACATCAATCAGAGTTCGTTTGAAGAAGTTACAACCAAAACAATGAAATCGCGTAAAAATGTTTTTCATGTTTGATCTTCATCTTCAATTCTTTAATATGATATATGTTATATATATTTGAAGAAAATTTTTAACAAAATAACATATAATTTGAATTGGTTTTATATTTAATCTTACACATGTAACAATCTAATATTCATTTTTTTCATATTTAATCGACATATTTTCCTTTTGGAAAAAATAAATATCTAGCATACTATATAAATAATAATTGAAAGAATAAAAAAAAAAGAGTGGTGCAAATTCAGAGCCTTGTATCCAAGATGTCGATCAGTAGTATTTGAATACTTTAATGCAAATAAACAGCTGAAAAAGACACCACGAGTGACGCGTGCATTATTAAGGCAAAAACAAGTAAAACTACACATGTGAATTATCGAGCGGGTCGGACAAACTTACTTAGCTTTTAATTTATGTAAGTTTTAATAGAATTTAAGCGTAATTTTTAAACAATTTTATAAAATTTTGATTATAAATCCACTAATATTATACACAAACATTATTTATTATTGAAATTTTTTATTTCAAATAATAAGGTTAATACAAGATGAGAACTATACCCAGTGACGAGTCTAGGATGGTAATGAAGGTAGGTTCTAAAACAATTTAGACGACAAAAAGTAATGAATCGAGCGGTTCGAAAATGTTAAACGGGTCGGGTCGAAGATTACTACGAATATACATAAAATAAAAGTAGTACCGATTAACAAACAATACAATGGTTAAGTATTAAGTCACAATATTTCATATAAGTTTATGTAAGACGTATACGTTCCACAATTTGTAACAATAAATATGGAAATAAGTAAAATCGTGTTTACTTAACATGATATTGTCAATGTTGTTTGCTAACTTTAAACTAAAATGTATGGTTTATATAACATAATTAATAAACTTGATAAATTCTTAAGTTTATAATTTTATTGTGTATTTATGAGTTTTAGGCACGTATTTGTGGTAAAATGAAATATGAATACTATTATTGAACAAGAATAATTGTTATGATGAAAGAATATTAAAAGATAATTTTAGAAAACATAAATGATTGTTTGTAAATTATACAACCCAACAGACAGCAGTTAAAAATATTATATAAAAAAAATGTGTTGGGTGAGATTTGAACACTTGACCAAAAAAGATTTAAGATTCAATATCAAAGAAGAGAGTAACCACCATACTGACACTATCTTTTGTTATAGCTTTGTAAAACAATTATCTTAGCCAGGTCTTTCTAATTTTTTTTAGGTATGTCTTACGGAAAAAGTCTATATCGTTTCTAAACGATTCGAAAATTAAGGTAGGTCCGAGGACATGCCTTGATCTATACTAAACTCGCCTCTGACTATACCATGGTTAGGTTTATTGGAGCCTTCGAACCTGAGACCTCTCAAAGATAGACAACATGCTATAACCACTTGGGCAAGCACTAGTGGTCGAACTATATCATGGTAGCATCAAGATAAATATAAAAGAAATAAGTATTGGTTAAAACAATATTAAAAAAGTGGTTATCAGAGAAGAGCAAGTCTTTTAACTCGCATATGCGTTGTCTAACCGATGTTAGCCTAATTACCGTTTTCATACTCTTTATCTGACAATCCCAAAACATTTATCTAGTATGGTTTTAAACCTAAGAACCCCCTTAAGTATATATATAGGGACGTTACCATCTGGACATCTTGACGAAGGTTTACAATTGTCTTAAAATTTACTAAAATGGGTTTTAGCGTTAGTAATTTTTTTTAGAAAACGATTTAGTCTTTAAAAGTCGATCAAAATCATGCGAGTATATTTTATTTTAAACATACAAGTATTATTAAGCAACCGACACTCAAATTAGGGCAAAACGGTTAAAAATTAAAGTAATCTCCAAGAAAGAATTCGAAAAAAAAATAAGAAAAAAAAGATAAGAGAAAAATAAAACATATGTTCTCCATCACATATATACTCTTGCATGTTAGTTGCACACACATTCACATATACATATCACACTCTCAAAAATAACACTCTTAGTATAATGGAGATAAAAAACAACCCATCTACACATCTAAGTTTCGACCTAAACCCGAAACCAGCAGCATCTTGTTCATTATCTCTACACTCAGATGATCATTCCGTTGAAGATTCCAAAATGGGAGTGTCCTTGTTTGCTTCTACTCTTGATGCAGCCGATATTAACTCCAACGAGGCTGCCGCTATGAAACTTCAGAAGTTGTATAGAGGATATCGCACTCGTCGTCTCTTGGCTGATT
Organism: Senecio squalidus; assembly: GCA_910822075.1. NCBI lineage: Eukaryota > Viridiplantae > Streptophyta > Magnoliopsida > Asterales > Asteraceae > Senecio > Senecio squalidus. The sequence goes on from CAJVGC010000060.1 coordinate 4,715,306, forward strand.
CCGATGTTGATGCTGACAAACTCTGGTATTGTGTTTTTTTTTTTGTTTGAGAAAACTAAGTTATTAACCCATGTATTATACGAAATAGTTTAAGAAAATAGTATTTTTAAAACTTAAAATAGTTTGTTTATATAGAATTTTTTTATAATCGTGACTTTATCATTACCATAAGAACATTAAACATTCGACTTGATTAATAGTCAATCAGTTTTAAATATATGATTCAAGAATATTTCATTTTCAATTATTTCCAAAACATTTTCATTTACTATTTTACCTTTAAACTTTTACACTTATCATATTTTATAATACATTTAATATTAAAACATATATAACAACAAATAAATATAAGTTAATGAAATTAAATTTTCACTAGTATTTTTCCGAAAGTATGAAAATCATGTTTTAGATATAGATAATGATTTTGATGATTATCATGATTCGACCCAATATAAAAACATATGTTATTTCTAAAATTTTACTATAATGTAAAGGTATATATTGACATTTTGTTAGTCTTTGTAAATGTTTTAGAGAATGGTTATATCTTTAATATATAATAATAATAATATATAATAAAATAGGGGTGTCACATGACGAATTAAAGTCCATTGGATGAGTTAACTTTTTTGATGGCAACCGTTAGATCAGATTGATAATTTCATCAAAGATTATTTTCATTTTACACCCTCTTACAATACATAATTACATTCTCTTTCTTTCTATCTTTACTAAAATAAAAAACATAACTATAATTTACTTATAGAATCGTTCAATTTGGACTATGATTTAACTTATCATTATTTTAAAATCTTCTAATACAAAATATCATAACATGTGTATAAACGTAAAAGTGTATATGTTATTATAACTATAAACAACATGAGTATAAACGTAAAACTATATTATTATTATACATATAACATTATTTGTTTCATAATAAATTAAAATCTACATAAACATAAAATTTACGATTCAATTTTTATTTTTTTCCGCATTATCACGGGACAATAATCTAGTTTATATATATATATATATATATATATATATATATATATATATATATATATATATATATAAATGTCCCAAGAAAAAATGTTATTCTTTTTTATATTAGTTATGATTTTTATTGGGTTTTGCAAATAATTTAAAATTTTTATTTTCGATATTGCAAATAATTTCTTTTTTTCACATGGAAGTTGTCGTTTTATGGGACCACACTTGTTTTTATTAGCTCCTATTTGTGGTGTACAATTTCACAAAAATACTTATACTTCTAGAAAATAAATACACACGTTTATATTATGCATAAATATACAACTTATCTATATTTTATTATGTAGAGACCAATATGTTGCACTTGTAAATATAAACACTTTATTTGTGTTTCAATAATTGTAAGTGTGAAGTTCAAAAGTTAAGAAATAAAAACTCCCACATGATAACGTTAATAGAAAGTAATACATGTTTTATTTTATTTTTTATATTTGTAAATAAAACTAGTTATGAGTATTAAACAAAAGAAAATATATACTAATGTACTACAAATACCTTTAAAGTGTTAAATACAAAATTTAATAAAACTGCCTATATAAACGGAGTCAAAATTTATACTTACAATGAGTTAATGTGACTCTTGGTGTTGATTTACGCAAACTAAGATTTATGCTGCTAGCATATGTGCTTACTTGACATTTGACGTATAACAATGTATTGATGTATTATATGTGCGCGCTTCGTTGTGGGGATAAACGTTAAAAGCTAAACGGAATGTAATAACGAAACGTAATATAACAATTAATTTCCTATGAATCAATATATGTAATGACGGAACGAAAATGTACTATAATACGAAGAGACACTATTCATTAAAAAATTTAGTTTTTAAATTGATATTAAGGGATAATATGTGTTTCATTTCACAAGAGTTATGTAAATTCACAGATTATGACACTCGATTTCATGTATATATTGTTAATGACATGTGTAATGGACATTGGATTCGATTCACCGATTCATTCAGTGTTCAAGACGAGTTTAACAAAGGCTACCCGATGTTCATGTTCAATTAAAGGTTAAAGGTTACGAAGTCAGGCTCGGTAACATATTAATAATGAGATCTCATTACCGTTACTATTACTATTATGAATCACTTTGTTTAAATGTAACTTATCATGCATCAATGTGTGTGATATTTTTAATACAAATGCATGGCCTCGTTAAGCCTCAAGGCTTGTGCTTTTATCGCATGTATCTCAAGGTCTGATCAAATAGAATCGTTCGAGAAATGACGGAGTTAAAGACACAAAGCGAGGAAAAGAAGAGACATGATACGATATTTTGTTGATGTTATTTTGTATAAGTAGTTTACTTCGATAGACAATAATTTTAAGGCATATGAACTACTAACCGAGAAAGTAAAAAAAAAAATGATACTTACCTCTTTTCGTGTATATGTTTGTTGTTTTAGGTGGCAAGCAATTGATTCCGCGAGGTTAAATCACAACACGATTTCCTTCTTCAATCATCAAAAACCAGAAACAGCAGCTTCTCGCTGGAATAGAATCTCCTTGAATGCTTCTAGGGTATAACAAACCATACCAGCCAAACCAATAAAATTTACTTGAGATTTTGATCGTTGCTAGTAAAACGGTAGCGTTTTTTCTTTGTGTTCTTTTGACAGGTGGGTAAGGGCTTGTCATTCGATTCCAAAGCTCATAAATTGGCAATTGAGCTATGGACCGAAGCTGTAAGTTTCTTTTGTTATATTTTATCCGATATCAAATTTAAATAAAAAGCAATGCATTATCAGATTGATCCGAGACATCGCTATGGACGAAGCTTGCACTTGTATTATAAAGAGTGGTGTAAAACTGATGCTCGCCAACCTTTTTTCTATTGGTATGTATACCCTTTATAAGTACAAAATAGCTATGCCGTCCGCTCTATTGATAAAGAATAATATATAATGTAAATCTTAGAATGAACATTAGTTTATAGACATTTAAAATGGTTCGGATGAGGTAATTTTGAAAGTAATGTAAAGTAGGATTTGAGTGGGTGAATGAGAATGATCTATCGTGTCTTCACATCATACTTCGGTCTCACATGATAAAGCGATGAAAGATCAATAATGGTTGATTTTGGTGTGTATGATTTTTTTTTTATCATAAGTTGGAATATTTAGGAACGCTTATGATGCAAAAAAATCTATACTCGAAATGTTGGAAATCATGGTAAAATGTTTGTTATCTTATTTTTCGGTAAAAATATCCAGTTCATAAGGCCCGCTTTCATGTGTTACTTTTTACAAAATTAGAATTTTGAAGTACAGTAGTATACCTGTATACCGTAGAAACTAAGAATATGTTATAACTTTTCCTTCAGGCTTGATGTTGGAGACGGGAAAGAAGTTGATCTAAAAGAATGTCCAAGATCAAAGCTTAACCAGCAGTGCATCAAGTATCTTGGACCTGTAAGCTTTTTCAGGATTTTCCGCACTTACTTCTTATAACAATGTACTCAAGATTATTAATCTAGGATCATCTCAACAGAAAGAGAGAGACCACTATGAGTATATCATTGTTGAAGGAAAAATTGTGCACCGTCAAACACAACTCCTCCTTGATACAAATGGGGCAAACTGGATATTTGTGACGAGTGCCTCTAACAGACTTTATGCTGGCGAGGTACAATTCTAAATGAACACCAAAGCTTCTTGTTGTATGGGAAACCACCAAATGGTTTTAAAATGTGTTTTGATTTTTTTATTTACCAGAAAAAGAGAGAAAAGTTTCATCATTCAAGCTTTCTTGCCGGAGGAGTTACCTTAGCTGCTGGAAAGTTCGATGTGGAGAATGGGACACTTAAGGTAATAGTGTTAGTTATACTCACTTCTAGACGTGTCCTCACCGATGGGTAGGGTAACCATATAAAATGGGTCGGGTTGAAATGGTTCATTTGTTTAGTACAGAGAGTTGGACATTTGGTTGACCCCCGAACTGAACACATATTTGTCCACTTGTCATATTATTCCATAACTAGTTAACGGGTAGATTATGATTTCAAAACAATGTTATGACGAAAATAGTCCAACTCATTTAAAGAAAAAGAGACAGGATATGGTAAAATAGACTTTACATATGGCTTTAAACCTATTCAACCCATTTGACACGCTCCCTTCATAACAGAAAGGGTCGAGATTTGCATCTATGCCGATATGGACTGATTATTATTTGCAAATCTTGATGGCTATTTTTTAGTCAAATTCAATGGTGTCGATTTTCAAAAATTTAATATATTTTCGGATGACTTAATATGGTGTCAATGTACATATTTCAAATATATTTCCCAATGGTTTAATTTGTTATCTGTGGTCACCTAATCCATTATTTAGTTTAATTGACAGGCAATAATTTTTTTCCATTGTTTTCTTCATTTGCAGCGTGTTTCTCCGTATAGTGGACACTATCTTCCAACTGATGAGACCCTGAAGTCGTTCTTATCATTTCTCAAGGAAAATGGTGTTGATCTCGACACAGTTGAAGTATTCAAAGATTCCGCTTTCCATTACCTCAATTTATCAATTCTATCATATTACTAGAGTCCTTAAAAATGGGCTGTTCGAGTAACAGATCAAAACCAGTATAGCTTTTTTTGGAACTGGTCGATATTGGTTTGGTTGACCCGAAAAACTTTTTTTGTCCATAAACATTAAATATGATTGACACAATTTTTGTGTAGTCTGATTACAAATCTATATTATTTATTTTATTTTATTTGACCCGTTAGTGATAAAACATAACCCAAAATTGTTATTCTAATTCAACAGTATATATGTCTTTGTGATCAGGTAGGAAAAGCATATGTCTATTCGGAGACCCATGGAGACAAACACACAACTGAAAATGAGTTTGAACCCAGAAGTCCAATTTCTTCAAAGACCATGCAATCTGAAACCCATGATAACAACAAGGAAGTTGCTGAAATGGCAGAGAAGATGGTGAGTTGCAAATAAAGTGTCTCGGGTGGTATTCAAAGCCCAAAACCGGACGTGCCTAAGAATGCAATATCAGAAAGAATCAATAACATTTAAATCGTTATGGTAACGAATAAAAATATATTAGACGTTATAGATTGTTGTTCGTCTGGCCGGTCTTGCTGATTGAATGTGTTTAGATTATGTTATTGGTTCGCTGTCTACGGAGTATGATAAATTATGTTTCTCCTTTCTTCCGTGAAACAGAATGATGAATAAAGAAATATCCAGAATCTGATCTATATATATTGAATAATGGTTTCAAGAATTTGATACAATTGTATTCTTATTTCATATCGAATGTTTACAGACTCCTACCTATTTATAAGGCACCTTTCAAGGGATGTGTTGGTTCCTTCTAAAGCAACATATATATCCCTCTAATCGACACATCCTTTTATTATCTAATTGACATCCTATTTCTTTCCTAATAGGGTTGTTGGCCTGCTGGCCCAAACCACAAAAAAAAACAGACGCTATGATCCAGATTACATAATACACATATACTTTCTAATTTGACAAAGATTTATGGATTAACTTTCCAATAGATTCCCCCTTAATCTATAAATCTTTGTTTTCTTTCAATCGGTCTCTTATAGAGATGTAACCATCAGTAATGTTTGGTTCTAAGTCTTCTTCCACCAGGTTTGCCTTTTCTTGTCTACGGTTTGGTTTTGGGCAGTCTCTTGCATAGTGTCCAAACTCGTGACAATTATAACATTCTACTTCTCTAATGTCTCTTTGGTAGTAGCTTTGTTCTCTAGAGTTTCTTTTCTTCCTGTCAAAGATTTCTTCATTCTTACTATCTCTTGCGAATCTTCCTCGGTCTCTTCCTTGTGTCAGATTATCATTCCTTCTATCGTTCATATCGTTGCGTTCATTATTTTTGTAGTTCCCATGGGGTGTGAACAATAATTTCTCGCTATTATCTTCTTGACTTACTTTTCTAAAATTTGATTCACAGAATCAATTTTGAGAGTTTGCTTTCCCCAGTCTTTTGCTCTGATACCAATGTTATTGGTTCGCTGTCTACAGAGTATGATAAATTTTGTTTCTTCTTTCTTTTGTGAAAGAGAATGATGAATAAAGAAATATCCAGAATCTAATCTCAAGAATCTGATACAATTGTATTCTTATTTCATATCGAAAGTTTACAGACTCCTACCTATTTATAATATGGATCGGCACCTTTCAAGGGATATATCCCTCTAATCGACACATTCTTTTACTATCTAATCGACATCCTATTTCTTTCCTAATGGGCTTGTTGGCCTGCTGGCCCAAACCACAAAAAATACAGACGCTCTGATCTAAATTACATAATACACATATACTTTCTAATTTGACAAAGATTTATGGATTAACTTTCCAACAGATTTTCAGTCTTTTTTAATCTATGAATAAGATGGAAGATATATTTTAGATTATGTTTGTATCCGGTTGCATTGTTTTGTTAAAGATATTATTAATCACAATCTCATTCTCTTTTAATCTTTTAATTCTTTCTGTGGTTGAATCCTTTTGTAATACATTGATATGATCACACATATATCGGTATTAAAGAATGGTATAAACCATTATTGTTTATTGTTTGATGTTTCGATACAAAATACAGGGCCTATAAATAGATAACGAGAGGCCTAAACCCTAGGGCGCGGAAGCCCACCAGGATTTATATTGGGCTAATATAAGTTTTAGACACTAATATGCCACACAATTGGAGTGGAAGAAAAACGAACGTTCAAATTGGATCGAAAGTGGATGAACAATACGAAAAGAAGCCCTTTAATGAAGATATATGCATGTTGACTGTTGGATGACACATGAAATACACAAATGTGACCCATTGCTAATCGTGATATATTTGATTTACTGATATTGAATCGGGTTCATGGAAAGATAGAATAGCACTGGCATTGTCACAATAGAAAATAGCGGCCATGTTTTAAAGGCAATGAAGTTCAAGAAGAAGATCGTGTAATCAGCTAGTCTCGGCTATTGCATTGGCAACGCCACAAAATTCTATCTCGACACTTGAACGCTAGATGTTATGATGTTATTTGAAGGACTAAGAAAATAGATTGTCCCCTAAAAATGCATAATAACCTGATGTTGATCGATGAGAGTCTTGACATCCACCTGAATCGGTATCTATATACATTGTAAGACCGATGGTGGTAGAGGCATAAAGATCATAATCTAATGTGCCTTGAAGATAGCATGTGCTTAATTAAGAGGGTTGAAGTGAGGCTCTCCATAGGCATGTATATATAAATAAATTTGTTGAACTACATATGAAATCCGTGGACAACTGAAATGAGGTAATGTAGAGCCCCAAGTAGGTTGTGAAATGTTGAAGGATCTTCAACAAGACGTCAAGACCTGAAGGTCCAAGCTTGGATCCGGTGTCAACGGATATATTGCACGACTTGCAGTTGGAGATATGTGCTCGATCTAAAATGTCACGAGAATTAGTTGCTAAGATTGATTGAAATACACAAGAAGTAATGCAGACGTATACGAAATTAGGGTTTTGCAGAAACTAAGGCTTGCATATGTCTTCTAAATGCTTCAAGTGTATGTTAAGACTTCCATGCATAGAAATTAGGGTTTCTCCCTAAAACTATAGCCCAGGGGTGAAATGAGGGTTTCCACAGGTCCCGATTTAGGGTTTCTTCGTAACACCGCTATTCCTTAATGTTTTGGTTCCTTTTCTTCCATTTTTTCTTGTATTGCAAATGTCTTGATTTCCGAGGTGCTATTTCACAATATAGCAATAAACAATGTATTTAGATCATTATATTAAATTTATGTGTCAAAACGTTGATACTTTTAATGATAATGTACGTATAAAATAAGTCATTTTGAAACATATCAAGGTCGTGAATTTCTATGTTCACCACGTGAATTTCCAAATTTTTCCCGAAAGTTAGATGTTATACTTATTTTCGTCTCTCTTTTCTCTTAAAAGTACAAGTGTGGGAAGAAAATTTAACACACCGAGGATTTGGATGATTGCACATATCAAGACACCGAAGAACAACCCTAGTCAACTTTATAATTTTTTTCTAGAAAAAGTCTACCATAAATACACGTCTATATATAGTACCTCACATGCACTCTTAAGTGTTTGTCAAAACTATTTGGTCATCAACATTATGATGATTTCCTATAAAAAGAGGCACGTTTATAGTACCTCATATCAGTTAATGTTTTTAAACATCATCAAATTATATTGACTACTCGGTAGATGAAGTTTCTATGAAGTTTGCGAACAATTATTCAAGTTAGATAGATACATGTTTATTGAATGTTTTATATGAGCAAAAACAATTATTGAAATCTGACTTTACTCTCATGTTTAAAGTAGTCGAAGTTAAACGTGTTATTATGCAAAAATAAAATTCACATAAAAAACTTTTTTTTATTTTATTTTGTTGGAAGACAAATATATCAGATGTGGTCCAAGCCCGACATGTGAATTTGGTCTAAATTAGGTTTAGGGTTTTAGTATGTGTTGTATAACCTATTTATATCACATTAATAATACAATGATAACAAGGGGTTTCATTCTCTAATATGATCCCCAAACCCTAAAACAGAAAAAAAAAAAGAAAAAATTCGGATTTGAAGTTCAGTCGATCACTGTTTTGGCCATAACTCCCAAACCGTTTAGGGTTAACTGACGAAGTCAGTGTCGTTGGCTTCGTAATTAAATTACGAAGAAAAGCATACCGAATTGCAGCAGAAGACCACCGGACGCACTGTCACGCTCCGATAAAAGGTGTCGGGTTTAGATCTGAAAAATTAAAAAAAAAAAAACAAAACTTTTGCTTATAATTTGAAACTGCTTGGAGTTAGCTGACGTCGTTAACGACGGTGAATTCGTAATTAAATTCGACCCGTCGTCATGCGTCACCGCAAGCAACGAGTCTTATTAGAAATTATCTATGTTTTATTTTATGTTTATTTTCGTAATAATAGTTTTTTGTCCAGTTCGAGTTTTCGCGATTTCGCCGCTCGAACTGCCGTCTGCCGGGTAGTATTAAATGTGGTCCAAGCCCGACATGTGGGCCTGGGGTAAATTATGTTTAGGGTTTTAGTATGTCTTGTATAACCTATTTATATCACATTAAAAATACAATGATAACAAGGGGTTTCATTCTCTAATAAAATATTGTAGTATATACTAAATTATTCTAATTTTTGCTTCAATGAAACTTGAATCTATAACCCGTGAAGATGTAAAATACTGTTTTCTCCACGTTTGATATTCATCCTCAATTCTTGAGTTGATTACATAAAACGTCCCCATGGTTTACCAAAATTATGGATTTTGTCCCTAAGTTAAAAAAGTGGCATAAATCGCCCAAGTTTAGAAATTAATTACGGTTTTCGTCCCTAATTTCTAATTTGCACCCGTAATTGGAGCAAAACTTAGGGACGAAATCCGTAATTGGAGCAAATCTTAGGGACGAAAAAGGTAATTAGTTTCTAAAATTGGATGATTTATACAACTTTTTAAATTTAGGTACGAAATCCATAATTTAAGATAAACCTTAAAAATGATTTATGTAATTAACTCTACACTCTTTAATGTTTCAGTTTCGCTCCTTTTTTCATAAATTCAATCTCGTAATCGTTTATGTTTATAGCAACAAATAAAACAATAGACACTTTGCTATGTAATTAAACCAAAATGATGAAATAAATACAAAGACAAATATGTATAGATATGAAGACAAACAAAAAAAGACACAAAGTGACAAGAAAAAAGTAGGCAACGACAACACACTATATAAAATTGGCCACGTGATGTGACCAAAAAGTTGATATACATAGAATTATAGAAAGGTAGATGACAATATGCAATGTTAAATAGTTAATTTTTGTTTTTAATACAAATTATTTTGTCTCATTTTTATATTAATTTTCATCACATACATAACAAATTAATGAACTACACAAGGTATTGAAAATTTCATAAATCACAACTTAATACAATTTTTTTTACGTAAATTACTATATATGTAAAGAGGAATTTGTAAACATATAATCTCTCTCTCTCTCTCTCTCTCTCTCTCTCTCTCTCTCTCTCTCTCTCTCTCTCTCTCTCTCTCTCTCTCTCTCTCTCTCTCTCTCTCTCTCTCTCTCTCTATATATATATATATATATATATATATATATATATATATATATGGGAGGGTTCTTGTAAAAAGTGTTATATTTATAAAAAGTAGATGAATCATTCTTGTAGTGACATGTAACAACTTTGGAAAAAAAAAATTATTTTTTTATTTTTTTAATAAAAAAATAATATTTTTAATAAAAAAAATATTAAAAAAAAAAATCCAAATTATTTTTTTCGAAGAATTTTTTTTTTTTTTTGGCTCGAAAAAAGTTATGTACGAAAAAAATATAATGCACATTTATGATGCACACCTATGATGAACATGTATGTGTGCATCATAGTTGAATATTATAATTTTTTTGTGTGCAACATAGTTTAATATCAAAGCTTTTTTTTATGCATCATTAATGTGCATCATATTTTGTGTGCATCATTAATATGCATCACATTTTTTTATGTGCATCATATGACGTGACATATTACGTTATTAAAAAAAAAAATTCAAATTTTTTTTTCCCAAAATCTTTTTTTGTTGGATATTTTTTTTTTAATAAAAAAATATTATTTTTTTTATAAAAAAAATAATTTTTTTTTTCAAAAAAAATAAATTTTTTTTTTTTTTAAAATTTCATATAAGTTGCCACATGTCACTACAAGAATAATTCTTCCACTTTTTACAAATATAAGACTTTTTATTTGATCCTACTCCTATATATATATATATATATATATATATATATATATATATATATATATATATATAGAGTTGGTTTCATTTAAGAACCATGTAATTATTTAGGAACCATTAGGAACCATTTTTTAGGCAAGGTGGCAATTTTGTAATTAAACTCAAGGTGGCAATTTTGTAATTAAGTCAAAATTGAGAGCCAAATTGGAAATCAATTAAAACCACTTTAAAATCCTAATTAACTTTAAATTAACATATCTAGAGTATAACTAGGTTTTAGGAAAAACTAAATACACCATTAGAACAAGCATTTAATTATCTTTCCAACGAGCACCCACTTGATATACTTTTGACGACTTTTTTTTTTTTTTTTTTTTACAGTGAGTTTCGGTATATACACTAGTGTATATACTAAATATTCACCAGTGTATATACTAATTCACAAAAAACACATCTGAACCATATATACTATACACTAGTGTATACACTATATTCACTAATGTATAGTTATACACTAGTGTATTTATACACTACAGTAGTGTATTTATACACTAGTGTATACAATATATTCACTAATGTATAGTTATACACTAGTGTATTTATACAATATACACTAGTGTATACACTATATTCACTAATGTATAAGATGTATTCTCTATTGAATACATGGTATTCACTGGTGTATATTGTATATTCACTTGTATATATTGCGTATTCACTGGTGTATATTGTATATTCACTTGTGTATATATATATTGTATATTCACTTTTGTATATTGCGTATTCACAATTAAAAGGAAATTAATATAAAGATTCGTATACATTAGTGAATATAGTGTATACACTAGTGTATAGTGTATATGGTTTAGATGTGTTTTTGGTGAATTAGTATATACACTGGTGAATATTTAGTATATACACTAGTGTATATACCGAAACTCACTAAAAAAAAAAAAAAAAAAAAAGTCGTCAAAAGTATATCAAGTGGGTGCTCGTTGGAAAGATAATTAAATGCTTGTTTTAATGGTGTATTTAGTTTTTCCTAAAACCTAGTTATACTCTAGATATGTTAATTTAAAGTTAATTAGTATTTTAAAGTGGGTTTTAATTGATTTCCAATTTGGGGATTTGACTTAATTACAAAATTGCCACCTTGCCTAAAAATGGTTCCTAATGGTTCCTAAATAATTGATGGTTCCTAAATGAACCCACCTCTATATATATATATATATATATATATATATATATATATATATATATATATATATATATATAGGGTGAGGTTCAAAATCAATCTCCAATTCTCTAGAGATCCAGGGATCCACTTTCTAGCTATACATTTATCGCTTAATATATTTTTTTTTTTTTCATTTTTTCTTTTTGTTTTTTTAATTCGGTTTTTCTTTTTTTTGCTATGTTTTACTTAACCTTTTTTTTTTTTTTTTTAAATCACATGTGATTTTTTTTGTAAAAAATTGAAATCACATGTGAATTTCAAAAACCAAAATTTATAAATTTTAAAGTCACACTTGAAAAATTTGTTTCTCGGAAATCACATGTGATTTTATAAACAAAATAGTTTTTAGGTAAAAAATCACATGTGATTTTGGTAAAAAATAATCAATAATTTTTTAAAATCAAACGTGATTTTACTCATAAAAGATTTGTAGATTGAAAATCACATGTGATTTTTAAAAAGTAAGGTTGAAAATCAAATGTGATTTTCGGAAGAAAAAAAAAATAAAAAAATAAAAAGTAAATAAAAAGGTAAAAGAAAAAAGTAAAAAAAAATTTTAGAAAAAAAGTAAAAAAAAAAGAACAAAGATATATAGAAAAATGGGTGGTTAGGAAGGATCCCCGGATCTCTAGAGAAAAGATCCCTTTTGAACCTCAATCTATATATATATATATATATATATATATATATATATATATATATATATATATATATATATATATATATATATAGTGAATGGTTCATGCGAGAACTCAAAATTCTGCAAGAAACTGCGAGAACTGATTTCTATTGGTTGTTGGGTTTTAATGTGAAAATAACTATCATGGGTATTCTAGTAATTTACAATAATTAATTTTATTAACACTATTATCTAATTAAAACCAAATCCCTAAAAATACTCCAACTAAAACAACCATGATAATTCTTTTTCTTTTATCCTCAGCCTAATCGTAATTTTTAACATCCGAATAATTGCTTCCATCCAATTAGAGTTGTTTTTAAGTTGAAAACTAAACTAGTTATCTACTATATCTTTTGTTTTAATATATGTGAACATATTTACGTATAATATTAATTTGAAAATAACAAAAAAAAAAACTTTATAAAGCTAGAGACATGATGATAATGTTGAACTAAAAGTCAACAATAAAGTTCATCATAAATCTTTGAATGATCATTCAAAATATCATATTTATTAATTTTAACACAATGTTTACATCCATCAAATTAATGCTAAAAACAGATTATTCAAATTCATCGGTCTAAAGATAAGTTTTTGGACTAATTATCGGTTAAACAATTTTCTTTGGTATGAAAAAAAAATCTAAAAATAAGAATTAACTTATAAAAACAACCCAAACCATCATCAATCTTCGAACAATAATTCTAAATACATAGTTAGATATATATGAACATTTGTGGATATTATATGAACTTTGTGGATATTATATGAACATTTGTGATAACATATGAACACATAACTGAATTTATATAAATATTCACCTATGAATAAATATTCGAATGATCATATAATATCCATCTACATATTTCAAAACACTAATTCAATAAATACATATTTATCATTACACCCAAAATAAGTTACTTGTTTTCAAAATAATTTACTTGTTACCAAAATTTTCGGTAGACAATTAAAATTTAATTCAATATGTAACTTCCCATAAATCTAGGTAACTTTCCATAAATCAAGCTTTGAAAATACATTTAGTGATTTGTCAAATTACAATGGTATCCTTGTTAATTTAATGAAATACTAAATGTTCAAAATTAATTTACTATAATGCCATTGAACTATCTCAGCCTTAGATCATGATATCGAACGGTTAAAAAAGAGTTCTCGCAGTTCTCGCAGAATTTTGAGTTCTCGCAGGAACCATTCCCTATATATATATATATATATATATATATATATATATATATATATATATATATATATTTGACCACTATGGCTTGCCCAAGTGGTTATATCATGCTGTGTATATATGGGAGGTAATTTACAAACACACGTTAAACCTTTTTTTTATTATATAATAAATAAGTTTATTTTAAATGCATTTCATCTAATTACATAAGCCAAATCCAATTTTTCAATCCAAAATTAAAGTTTAAATTTGAAATTAATTTGTATAATTTTATTTAAACGCTTATAGTATTGAGTTTATATAAACTATATCGAAAGTTAATTTGCTAATTTTTCAAATAGCTTTTTAATGATTTGACAATTTATATATCATTGAATATTTTTATATTAACAAAATTTTAGTTGAAACTTTATTTTTTTATGATTTATATATGTTTTTAATTTTTAGCATTTTGTTCGAAAAATCTAGTCTTTGAAAGTCGATCAAACTCAGACGAGTATAGCAATAAATGTAATAATGAAAGTAGTTGGTTACTTTCTTTGAGCACCCTCACTTCCTCTCAAAAATAACCCCACTACATTCTCTATCTCACAATGTATATTGAAACGTATCCTAGTAGCAACCATACGACAAGACTTTAAACTAATGAGTTTTTTGAGTTTATATAAGGGGTTTATGGCTTATTGATTTTTTAGTTTATTTTTTATAAGCTCAAATATTTTGTCTTATATAACCGTTTATGGGCTTTATTGTTTATTGTGACATAATAAATAGTAATAAGCCATAAATGGTTACATAAATCAAAAAATCTTTACTTATGAAACATAAGTCGAAATATCAATAAGCCATAACCCGCTTATATAAGCCCAAACAAACATCCCCTAAGATTTAACCGTATCGGAATATAGTTATGTTATCGCAAATGACATATGGATCAACCTACAGTGTTTTGAAAACCGGTTCGACCGGGTCGAACCGGTTGAACCGTTTTTTCGACAAAAACCGGGTCAAATTAAACCGGTCCGGGTTTTGTGATTTTTCAGGATTTTTTGCAAATAAAGCAAGCTAATTACATATATTTACGGTATAATATTAGTTTTTACATGTTATATTTATTAGTATATGACTTTTAAACTAAATATATTAAATATTCATGATTTTATAGGTATTTTTTCGTATCATCAGAAATATTGTTTTATTTTGTTGTGGTGGAAGACCGGGTTGACCCGGCGGTCGAACCGGTTGAACCGGTAACCCGGTGACCCGGTGACTCGACCGGGTCGATTCGAAACCCGGTTTTCAAAACATTGCCTATTACTTACTTTGTTTTATGTAGCAATATCCAGTGACTATTATAAAATTTAAAACTCACCGATCTGACACATCAAAGCATTAAGGATTATTTATTATCAGATCGATCCCGAAAATATAGAAGCCCGGTGCGAAATTAAAAAATAGACCCTTTTATAAACGATTTTTCCTACATATAAAATATATTTTTCAATAAAATCGTCGTATAAATACATTTTTTTCGTAATTTTTGTTAACTTGTTATACATGTATATACACGTATTTGGAAGAAAAAAAATGACCTCCTATCATACATACCACATATTTATTATATATAAATTATAGTCTCCACAACCTCCTAAAGTGTGGATCATATATAAAGATGTTTATGAAGGAATATTATCCAATTCTCTTCTTTTCACAATATAATTTTTACTTACATGAGAAATTTATAAAGTTAAAAAATTAGACTTTTGGCCTCTCTCTACACATAACTTATTGTTCAACTACCAATAATGAATTTTTATTTTTTAATATAAATATTAGAATGTTAAAACCCGTTGTTATTATTATATTATTAATATGGTATAAATATGTTACACAACACATATTAAAACCCTAAATCTAATTTACCCCAAACATACATGTCGGGGTTGGACCGCATCTAATAATAAAAAGTATAGTCTTTGAAAGTCAATCAAGCTCATGCTAGTATGGCAATAAATATAATACTCAAAGTTGTTGTTCTCACGCTTTCAATACTTCAACCAACACATATTAACAGAGAGACTCTTACCTGTTATATTCATACATTACTTCATTTTCTTCCAGCTCCCTAACATCCTTTCAAAACGTCCCCCACTACACTCTCAATCTCAATCTGTCGGTTTAATGGAGGTCGAAAACAGTCAATCTTTCGACTTAATAAACCCGAAACCACCATCATCTTACGTACTATCTCTATACTCAGATCATCATTCAGTTGAAGATTCTGAAATGGGAGCTGCCTTGATTTCTTCTACTCTTGATGCAGCCGGTATGCACTGTGACGCTGCGGCCGCTATGAAACTTCAGAAGTTTTATAGAGGCTATCGCACTCGTCGTCTCTTAGCTGATTCGGCTGTTGTTGCTGAAGAACTCTGGTATTGTTTGTTTCTTTGTTTGGTTTTTTGTTAGAGAGAATATGACATATTTTTCATGATTGAAAAATTAATGTTTACCGACAAAAATCATACAGTTTAGGAAAATAATTATTATTGCATATTGTAGTTAATAAATGACGGTTTTATATTACTACTCTCTCCGTACCAAAATTATTGTTAATTAAAAATCATAAAGTTTCCTAAAAAGTTGTAATTTACAACTTGTAGATATGGGAAATATAGGATTTTAATCAATCATTTAAGTCATTTTTTATAACAGTTTTTGAAACGGAGGGAGTAGTGAATGGTAAAGTAAAAAAAGTCTATTTAGTACTCTCTCCGTCCCATATTTATTGTCATGTTTTGAATTTTTAAGTCCTTTACTTTCAACTTTAACCTTAAATAATGTTGTTAGTGTTGTATCATATTTGATGCAAATTATATGCATAGATTGGGTTTTGAATATATTTTTCATTGATATAATTTTCATCAAGTAGTATATAACACAAAAAAAAGTTATTTACGGTCAAGTTAAAAAATAACGACTTGAAAAGTCAAAATAGGACATAAATATGGGACGGAGGGAGTACATCTTTATGTTTATATTGTTTGGTTTTTTAGGTGGCAAGCGATTGATTTCGCAAGATTAAATCATAGCACAGTTTCGTTTTTCAATTTTCAAAAACCGGAATCAGCAGCTTCTCGTTGGAATAGAATCTCTTTGAACGCTTCGAAGGTATAACAAACAAATAAACAAACAAGCAAACGAACGAACAAATTTTAGTCATGATTTTGATAGTTGCTAGTGAAACCGTAGCTGATTTTCTTTGTGTTTTTTTTGGCAGGTTGGTAAGGGTTTGTCATTAGATGCCAAAGCTCACAAATTAGCATTTCAGCATTGGATTGAAGCTGTAAGTATTCTTTTTTGTTTTTATTACATTTTAACTTTTTCCGGTATCAAATTAGAAACTTAAACAATTGATTATCAGATTGACCCGAGACATCGTTATGGACATAGTTTGCACATATATTATGAAGAGTGGTGTAGAGCTGATGCTGGGCAGCCGTTTTTCTATTGGTATGTATACCTTTTATAACTATGTCGACCGCTTTATTAACAAGACTAAAGGCCGAAGGTTTTTTTTGAACCACAAATAAAACTTTAGTTTTTTTTAAATAATGTATAGTGGGGTTCGACTCTGTGTTTATGGTCATGAGCTTGTGGGTGAATGAGAATGATCCATCGTGTTCTTCACATCATTTTACGTCCCCACATAATAAAGTCGGAGATTAATAATGGTCTATTTTGGATAGTATGGTTGTTTTATCATGAGTTGGAATATTTAGAAACTATGTATTACACAGAAATATCATCACTGGAAATGTGTTTGTAATCATAGTAAAAGGTGTTCACAAGCCCGTTTTGTATATTATTATTTGAATATTAGTAGTAAGTGGTTGCACGACCGAAACTAAGAAAATGTTATAACTTTTCCTTCAGGCTTGATGTTGGAGACGGAAAAGAGGTTGATCTAAAAGAATGTCCGAGATCAAAGCTTCGTAAGCAGTGCATCAAGTATCTTGGACCTGTATGCTTTTAATTTTCAGGATTTTCCACCCTTAAATTTGAAAATTTAGAAACAATTTAATCAAAATTATTAATCTAAGATCATCTAAACAGCACGAGAGAGAGCACTATGAGTATATCATTGTTGACGGAAAATTTATGCATCTTCAAACGGAACTCCCCCTTGATACAAACAATGGGGAAAAGTGGATATTTGTTACGAGTGCCTCTAACAGACTTTATATTGGGGAGGTAAGACTCAAAATGAACGCCACAGATTCTTTTTGTATGGTTTAAAGTGTTTGTTGATTTTTTTATGTATTTACCAGAAAAAGAAAGGAAAGTTTCATCATTCAAGTTTTCTTGCTGGAGGAGCTACCTTAGCAGCCGGAAGGCTCGATGTGGAGAATGGGACACTTAAGGTAAGAGTGTTAGATATACTCGTTTCTAGATGTGTCATCATGGGTAGGCTGGGTAACTGCAGAAAATCGTCGGGTTGAAATAATTCATTTGTTTAGTATGGGTTGAAACAGCACGGGGCAGATTTGGTTGACTCCAAATACATTGTCCACTTGTTAGATTTTTCCGTAAATAGTTAATGTGTAAAATATGATCGCCAAACAATGTTTTCACAACAATATTCTAAATCATTCAATAAAGATGAAAAAGATATGGTAAAATAGACTTTACACGGCTTTCAACCTGTTCGACCCAATTGACACGTTCCATTTTTAGCTAATTTTTTTTTTAACTCCTTTGAGCAAGACATATACCAACTGAAAAAAACACCTTCATATCGAAAAGGGTCAAAATTTTCTTCTAGGACGATGTGGACAGATTTTTTAATGAATTTTTTTGTTGGCTATCTTTTGGTCAAATTCATTGCTGTCAATATACGATTTTTAATATATTTTCCGATGACTCAATATGGTCTCAACATACGAATTTTAAATATATTTCGCGATGACTTAAGTTAATTAGTTTTTATTTGTGGTCACCTAATCCATTATTTAGTTCCTTACCTACTAGACAGGCAATAAACTTTTTGTTGTTTTCTTCATTTGCAGACAATTTCTCCGTATAGTGGACACTATCGTCCAACTGAAGAGACCTTGAAGTCGTTCTTATCGTTTCTCAAGGAACATGGTGTTGATCTCGATGCAGTTGAAGTATTCAACGATTTCCCTTTTCATTTCCTCAATTTATCAAATTCTAACATATAACTAGAGTCGTAAAACTAGGCTGTTCGAGTAACAGATCAAAACCAGAATATTTGTTTGCAGCGGGTCAATATGGTTTTTGATTGACCCGGAAACTTTTTGTCCACAAACACTAAAATCTGATAGAGACAATTAGTGTGTAAAGTGCATTAGAAATGGTTTAGAATGTTTTATACGTTTAAAATACACTTTAGATGACATTTACCCGTTAGATCCATTTACATTAATACTAGTCAGTATTAATGTAAATGGATCTAACACGTATCCATGTTATTATTCTAATTCAACATTATATCTTTGTGATCAGATAAAAAAGGCAAATGAAGATTACGAGACTTATGAAGACAAACACACAACTAAAAATGGGGTAGAACCTGAAATTCCAGTTTCTTCAGATACCGTTCCTTCTGAAACCCATGACAACGAGGAGGAAGTTGAGGAAACGGTAGAAAAAAAGGCAAGTTACAAAAGAAGTCTCTCGGGTGGTCTTAATAGTCCAAAACCCGACGTGCCAAAAGAAGCGATACTAGAAAGAATGAACTCAAAGAAGGCGGCACGTTCGTACCAGTTAGGAAACCAGCTATCGCTTAAATGGTCGACTGGAGCCGGACCCAGAATCGGTTGTATGGCAGACTATCCACTTGAACTCAGGTTACAAGCTTTGGAGTTCACTAACCTCTCTCCACATTCAAGACTTTCACCAAACAAAAGGAATGTTTGGCCAAGCCCATCACCAAAACCAACTCCTACTGCTTAAAATCACTAATACTTTTATTTTGTTTAATTTATGTATTCGTTTGTGATGAATAATTAATGATAAAACATTATTGTAATGAATAAAAACGAGTTAAGTATCTGAAAATGTTACAACTTTATAACAAAATCTATAGTTAGTATCACCATGACTTCCATAGGATGAAACAAAGCCCTTTAAAGTTAAAATTAGGAGACCCTGGACGGCCGAATCATGTGCGGGATGTATGGCTGCACAATATCCATAGGTCAAAAGAGGCATACTTTTCTGAATCATGTATATATGTGTCTAACAACTTAACTAAAAACACACAAAAATGTATTTAGATCACGATTTAATTGAAAAAATGTTCTAAAATCTAGTTTAATTTTAAAACTCGAAATACGCTAACACTCGACTACATACTTATAGACAGTGTACCTAATTGTGTACAGTTTAGTTCAGGTAAGTCGGATTCGTTCGCACGGACTAAGTTAGTTTTAATTTTAGAATTAATACTACTATTTGATTTGGGTGTTTGTGACCGAATTGTCACTTTGCTTAAACTAATTTGAAAGTAAATTATAACACGTAAACGTTGATTGAAAAGATTGAATGTTTTTAGAAATCAATTAAGGGAAAGACACTTGTTCGGGTAGTTCACTAATAATCCGATTCAACTTATGCAATTGTATTTTTTTTCTTTAAATTTTCTATTGTATAATTAAGTTCCTCACGAATACCTAATTATCTTTAATAATCTTAAACGCTACCGTTCATCTCGAATACAGTAAAAGTCCTAAATAACTAAGCTTTAAGAATTAAACCGATGTTTATGATTTAATCTACTAAACTTCTTCTTGAATAATTTATCTAGTTTTCTAATCCAATCTCTTGTAATCATAAACTACTGATCTTGTTTTAATCTAATTACTTAAGTTCTAATCAATTATAGACTGATTGATTGTTTCTTTTCAATTGTTTAACCTAATTCTAGATTCCTCTCGAATAGCTAGACTTTCAATTAACCTAAAGAATATAAAACTTAAACAATATTAAGATATAAACAAGAATGTATCTTCGATTAAACATGTAACATCTAAAAGCATTCAATAAACATAAATCAAATCATAGCATAAGATCCCTAATCCAAACAAGTGTTAATGAATTACTTACTCAAAGTTGTTGAAACAAAAGACATAAAAGTAGAAAAAGTCATAATACGGAAATCGTAATTAAGAAATAAAAGAGTTTGAGACTCGAAAGTATGAAGATTTCCCTTCAAAGTCTTCGACTTTGCTCTTCTTGCTGCCCAAAAGTCGATTTCTTAACCCTCGAACCAGCTTCTGAGAACTGATATTAATGTGGAATGTTTGTGTTCTATTTATAGGCAGAAATCCGAATCCTGAAAAATTGATCGTTGCGCCGCATTAAGTTATGACTGCGCCACAGTCCCCAACATTCCAAAGTGTACTCGGTTTTGGACACCCGATGTGTCACACTACTCTCTCACTGCGACGCAGTGAGATACTTCTCGAATCTTCTTGTTTTAACTTGCTTACTGCGTCGCATACCTCATCCATTGCGTTGCAACACCTGACCAGATCACCATATCTCATCTTTTTGGTCATTTACATGCGTTTCTTCGTTCAAACAACCACTTCCCGGTCATATTCAACATGTCACTTGAATAAAACACTTTTACACGATTATATGCAAAACCTATCTTATCCATCATGATTTAATACGAAAAACAACCGAATATCGCATATAAATATGCGATATCATATCCCCCCAACTTACCGTTTTGCTTGCCCTCAAGCAAAAACTATGTTTCATATCAATTACCAAGCCATGTTTTAAAATGCATAACCAAACCTCAAATATTTAGAAAGTAAATCACACAATCTCTCAAAACTAATCTAAAGGTGTGTAATATATCTGAAATATACGCTCAATTGTTCAGTCATGGTGAGTTTTCTATCATAGGCTTAATAAAAAATCACTTCTCCACCACTAGAGTCTAGGTACAACTACACGGGGAGTTTTATTCGGGTTATAATGTATAGGTAAAAGCATGTGGAAATATATAATGGAGTGAAACGGTAAATAAATATAAAGTATACAAAGTAAATGCAGTATATAACTAAATTAGACTAAATCCGAACTAACTTTTACGAACCGAAATGCTACGAATTACTTCAAACTTCTCCAATATACATATCACATATTACAATACTCTTCAATAAGACTCAGATTACACTAGATTACTTTACGTTAAATTTTGCTACTCTTTTTTATGTTTTTCCTGAATTTTTCATTTTTTTTTTATTTTCTTTGTCCGCAATATCACATGACAATAATCTATTACTATAAATATCATAGTAAAATTTGATATATTTTTATGGTAAAAGATCAAAAAAGACCACTAATTTTATAAGGACCAATAGACTCAATCTCCATCATCCATTTATTTCCAATCCAATGGCTAAGATTAAATCAAAACCAACTTTTAAATAAATCTTTTAAAATTAATTTATCTCGCAAACCGTTAATCGTTAGACAAAACAAATTACACAATTGTTACCGTCGTGTTCTCCTTTTTAATTAGAGCAGTGGTCATGTATACTTTTGACGACTTTTATTTTTTCGATTTTCAGGTGGGTATTCAAATTATAACATTAATATCACATGTGATTTTAACATAAATGAGTAAACTTAAAAAAAAAAAAAAACAAATGTTATAGAATGTATAATTTATCTAAACCCCCCCAAAAATTCAAATTTTGACAAATTTTATTTTTTCGTTTTTTGACAAATGTGTAAACCCATAAGATTATATCACATGTTATATTAACATAAAATGTGAATTTAAAGATCTAAAGTCGTTATATGATATTTAATTAAATTAAATTTATAAAAAATTCAACGAAATCATATGTGATAGTACTAAAATCGCATATGATATTAACGTAAATCATATGTGATATTATAATATACGTAGAACTTTTAAACAAATAAGCCAATAACAAACATGATTTAACTTTAAATGTGAAGTTTTAAACACAAAAATATTATATGAGGTATAATCTATAAAGATCCGAAAAAAAATCGAATTTTGACGACTTTTTTCCCCCTTCGTTTTTGGTCAAATGTTGATATTCGTAAGATAAAATCACATGTGATATAAACACTAAAATGTGAATTTCAAAACCTAAATATATTATATGATGTATATTTAACTATAATAAAAAAGAAGAATACAAAAATCATAAGTCACACTAATATCACAAGTGATAAAACTGTGATTTTATAATTTAAATTTTCCAAAACCCGTAAAAAAGCCGAAAGATTTTCTGTCAAAAGTATATCAAGTGGATAAAACTTTAATGGATGTGGGGTGTCTCCCGATACATATAATAACGAAATTTAAAAATTATATCTTGTTTAAATTTAAAGTATGTATTTTATTTTTTCGGATTCACAATAAAAATATATTAGACGCCATGGATTATGGATTGATGGTCTGGTCTGGCTGGCTGACTACTAGTAGTGGGTCTATTTGTTTATATTTTCAGTTTCAATTTTTAATGTGTAAATAAAAATGGTAGATACCTTTTTAGATATCTTATTTGTTTGTATCCGAATGCATTATTTCGTTTGATATTCTTTTATTTAAATATTGACTTGAAGACAACATTTTGTTTTCGTATAATATAATTTAAATAAGAAACAAAGTCGTATTTGAATTCTAATAAGTCCTTTCTATTATTTAATGTGTTTTGCTAGGTTGTATTTACTGGACATATTTTGCTAGTGGTGTTGTATGAGTTGGTTTGGTTCAATTATGAAATTTTGGGTTAATTGAAGATTCTAACGGTTAGATTATGACTAAATTGATTTTGCTTAATCGGTTATTATCTAGGTTAAAAATCAATTAACTTCGATTAATCATTTCAAATAAAAATTATTTTTTAAAAGGAATTGAATATTAAATGCAATTAATATGCCAACAAATTATTTGGTTATAAAAGACTAAAAGTTATCTTTTATAGTTTTTAGCTTTTAATCGTTATTACTTACGAAGTATAAGAGATAAAATATGATTAGTATACTAAGTGTAAGAGATACAATATGGTTAATATTTAATAGTAGTTTTCACAAAAGTAGCCTTTTGAATATTTTATTATGATTCCAATAAATGGTGGAGAATATATATATATATATATATATATATATATATATATATATATATATATATATATATATATATAGAGGGTGATGTTCAATAGGGATCCCTTTTTTTCTAGAGATCCAGGGATCACCTTGAGAGCCACACAATTTCATTAATAGATCAAACCCACGGAGGGGTATTTTAGTCATATTGAAAAAATATTAATTTTACCCTAAAACAAAACTGGCCCTTCTCCTCCTCCCAAATTTCTTCATTCGCAATACGTCATTTTTCTACTTCTTCTTCAGATTAATCAATCTTTCTCTCTGCAATTCCGCCGTCAAATCCATCAATGGCGGCAATCACCCGCCTTCTCAAAAAACCTTCCTCAATCTCATCCATATTCCACAGATCCCTTTCTTCCACCTCAAACGCCGTCGTTTCCGATTTCCCTAATTTATCAGATCCCAAAGATTCCAGAAACTTTCAGTGGGTGTTTCTCGGCGTTCCCGGCGAAAACATTATCCGATGAGTATTCGCCTAACGATAAGTAACAAAAAAACAGTCGCATACAGCCTGCAGAAAAGAGGTTGCTAAAGGTAGTGCCAAACCTCCTTTACCCGATGAGTTGTTTCTACTTGCCTTTTGTCTTGAGATTTGTTCACCTTTTATTTGCTTTTGTTGTTCCCAACGTTAAACCCCACCTTTCAATTATCAAGCCCAAACACTTTTTCACAAATTGTTATTTATGTTTAGGTAATTTTTAGCCACTACATGCATGATAATAACTCGATCGTAATAATTAGTACTATCATTTTAGACCTCATAAGTCACCTGTGATTTTATTAATTTAGTGCCTTAGTATGTTGATGTAAAATGTCGCCAAAATGTTTAGTAATCACCTGTGATTCTATAGTTTTTACATTAATAACTGTTTTATAATTTAGTGCCTTAGTACCTTGATGTAAATTGTCACAAAATCTATAGTAATCACCTGTGATTGTATTAATTTAGTGCCTTAAATGTCATAAAAAATGTTTAGTAATCACTTGTGATTCTAAAGTTTTTACATTAAGAACTGTTTATAATTTAGTGGCTTAGTACCTTGATGTAAAATGTCACCAAAATGTTTAGTAATCACCTAGTAATCACTTGTGATTTTATTTATAATGTGCCTTAATATGTTGATGTAAAATGTCACAAAAATGTTTAGTAATCACCTGTGATTTTATTAATAATGTGCCTTAGTATGTTGATGTAAAATGTCACAAAAATGTTTAGTAATCACCTGTGATTTTATTAATAATATTCCTTAGTATGTTGATGTAAAATGTCACAAAATGTTTAGTAATCACTTGTGATTTTATTAATAATGTGCCTTAGATTGTAATATTAACAATCAATTGAAGGTTTGACACAAATATTAACAATCGATTGAAGGATATTTTAGCAATCGATTCTTAGATCCGATTTTTTTTTAATTGCAGATGATGACGCTAATTTCAAAAGAAGCTATTGAAGAAAGAGGGGATTCAACAACCAACAATAATTTAATATGTTACTTTACTAGTTGAATTTTATTTGAAATGAGTAGACAAATATTTTGTTTGGGAATACTTTCGTTTTGGTGTATTTTCTTTGAACAATAACTATGTCACATGTGATTTTATTAAATTAAGTCACTAAATATCTTAAATGTAATTTTGTAGTCAACAAATTGTAAAGGAAAATCACCTGTGATTTAGTGCCTTAATACCTTAATACATTTAAGGTTCTTAATTTAGGGCCTTAGTACCTTGATGTAAATGTCTATTAATCACATGTGATTGTATTAATTTAGTGCCTTATATGTTGATGTAAAATATCATCAAAATGTTTAGTAATCACCTGTGATTTTATTAATAATTTTCTTTAGTATGTTGATGTAATATGTCTGCAAATGCTTATTTAATCACCTGTGATTATATAGTTTTTACATTAAGAAACTGTTTATTATTTAATGTCTTAGTATGTTGATGTAAAATGTCACCAAATGTTTAGTAATCACCTGTGATTTTATTAATAATGTGCCTTAGTATGTTGATGTAAAATGTCACAAAAATGTTTAGTAATCACCTGTGATTTTATTAATAATGTTCCTTAGTATGTTGATGTAAAATGTGACTTAGTATGTTGATGTAAAATGTCACCAAATATTTAGTAATCACCTGTGATTCCATAGTTTTAACATTAAGTTAGTTATATTATTGTTTTCATGGGGACCAAAAAGATATAATAACTACCTTTTTTATTTTTTTTATCTTTTAGCATAAAGATTGTGTGGATCATTTGAATGTGTGTTTAAAAAAGTTATTGAATGTGAAATAAATATTAAAAAATAATGGGTTAATTAAGGATTAAGAAACAAAGTGACAGATAACCCCACAAAATGGTGACAAAATTGACCATTGAAGGAAGAGATTGCGTATTGGACCCTGAAGCCCCGCCCCGGATGTCTGCTCCTATTAAGAAAAAAAAGTAAAAAGACTAAACTGCCCCTCCTTGTCTTTTCCTTATAATTCATTTAAATCCAACTTTTAATCTCAACCACAAAATTTAGGTGATCTTGTGGTTCAAAAGTGGATCCCTAGATCTCTAGCAAATTAGGGATCCCTTTTGAACCTCAATCTATATATATATATATATATATATATATATATATATATATATATATATATATGACCATTGGGGCTCTATATATATATATATATATATATATATATATATATATATATATATATATATATATATATATATATGACCATTGGGGCTCTGCCTCAACGGTACCCCACCGTAAATACCCAAGACCCACAGGTGTCCCAATTGAGGTCGGGGTTCGACCCCAAACACCAGTAGGGATTTGTGGTCAGATGATTTAACCGGCGTTGATGTCTCTTGTGGGTGGGACAGACGGGTACCAATATGATACACAGACTCAGAGGGTGCTTGTCAAGATATCTTTATATATATATATATATATATATATATATATGGCCACGATGATTCACGTTATCCTATTAAAAAAAGAAAAGAAGCGGAAAAAACAACCTTTTTATTATTAAAAATGACTAAGGATTTTAGTATCTATGATTTTCTTGTATAGAAGGATTTAAGCAAATGAACAACATAAGCGGCCATGTACTAAAGACACTTTGAGTTGTAGGAAGTGCGGAGCGAAAGGTCATAGGCAGAGGCGAATTTAGGGAAGGGGCTCAGGGATGTTCGGTCCCTGTCAACGAGCCAAATTTATATGTAATTGTTTTTAGTAAATTTAAAATAATTATAAAATAATACACCACGAGCCCTCTATGACTTTTTCAACGTGATATTCATAGCTTCATCGCTTACTTCGGCCCCCCTCAATACAAAATCTTGGTTCCGTCCATGGCCATACGTAGGGCGTAACAAGACAGGTCACGTGCTACTAGAGTATACTTTCGAGTCAAGCTCGAGCTCTAAGATGCTCGGCTTATAATCTCACAAGCCTTATCGAGCTTAAGCAAAATTACAATTTATTACTATATAAGGTAATATATGTATAATATAACAATTATTTACCAAGTTCAAGTTGAAAAGTATAATCAATTGAACTCGAGTCGAGTTTCAAACACGAACTTTTAGCAATCGAGTTGAGCTCGAGCTTAAAACTTAAAGCTCGGTCGAGCTCGAATCGAGTTTCAAGACCAGGTTTTAGTAATTGAGTCAAGTTCAGGCTTGGTCGTCTCGACTCGCTTACACTCATACGTCTTGTGATTGTAAAGATGTGGAACCAACGTGTTTTAATTGTCTGAGAGACAAGACACATCCATGGAGTGTCCTAAACTAAACAACCGAAATACATGGGTAGTGAAGAGCAACCAATTCGGCTAAGCCAAAAGGGTCGCTTTACGTGATCACATTGGCAACAGCTTTCCAACGGGCTTAAAACTGATTTAAAGCATCAAACAACATACAATCTTCACAAGAACAAGCGTTTTTTCGTATGTTTTATGGCGAGAAATTACAACCAAATCAAGATGCAAATGCAAAATTACCACTGTAAAACCAATCCTTAAATACCGAAATACATTTTTATTTGATCATTTGTTTAGCACAACGAAAGCTAATGAATGAAAACTCAATTTACTCAAATCTTACTGGCAAATTCAAGACCCTCGGTGGCAAGCGCCTCCAAGCTCGAGGCTGAGGGTTGGGCTTTCGCGACTTTAGCTATGGCTTGGTTCTCTTCAGGTGCACCACCTTCCAAAAACGCTCCCACAACCTTGCCATCCTTGATCCAATATGACCCGAACTTGGGTTTAGCTGAAGATATATCATGGTCTCCAAAGATAACAGCGTCACCAACGTTGTCACCATAAAACTGCCATGATAGATCAAATGAACGGGAATAAAAGAATGGAAGGTATTCGTACGCTTCAATATCCTTCCCTTGCTCACTAGCGAAAATAGCCTGCAAAAGTACGAGGGATAGAAACATTTTTGTAAGTAAATTTGCAAGAAAAAACGGCTTAAAGTCAAGTCGGCATAAGGCATTACCTTCACAGCTTGTTCTGCAGATTTGCGAGAATGGTCAACGTGTTCAACTCTTCTAATGTCGCCATATAGTTTCATAGGGAAAGTAGCAACGTCGCCAACAGCGTATACGTCAGGAACACTAGTTTTGAAGAATGCATCAGTCTGTAATTAACAAGGAAAAAAGGAAAAGTTAAATTTGTTAAAACCGCAACAAATGTGTCTAATGGCACAAAAGTAACACAAAGTGTTAACCGCTTAGTAAAAAGAAGTGGGTTAGTAAACACGAACCTTAATTCCACCCTTGTCCTCTTCGACCTGTCCTTTGAATAGATTGGTAAGGGGCCTAGCTCCAACACCAACTACAACAATATCTGCTTCGAGCACTCTTCCGTCCTTTAGTTTAACTTCTTTCACCTGAAATTTATCCGACAAATTTGCGTTAACAACAGAAAAATAAAGTCAAGATCCAAAAACTTTCCAATCACTTTACTACATACCTCTCCATCGTCATTCTTGGTAAAACCAGAAGCAACTGTGCCCTTGATGATACTCACTCCTTTCTTCTCATAATAACCCTCATAGAAAGCAGCAATTTCGGAAGTGAATAGACGAGGCACTGTTATAACATGTCAACAATTAGCAAAAATTACCCAATGCTAAAAACAAGAAAAACGTTTGACATAGAGATGTCTGCACTTACTGCACCATGGTTCGGGGTAAACCATTTTAACATCAAAGTTGTTGATTTTGAGTACTGCACTAAGCTCGAGACCAATGTATCCTCCACCAACAACAACAGCGGTTCCGTTTTTCTTTGCTTTAATAGCTTCTACAAGTTGATCAGCATCATCGATTTCTCTCAAGTAAAGAATGTTCTTGGCATCAGCCCCTTCGACTTTAAAGTCTGTCAGTTTAAGAACCTGAAAGAATAGTGATACATGTGAACGAGATGAACAAGTAGAGCGGTAGATTTTATAGTAATTCAGAAATTGAAAGCTTACGGTGGAACCAGTGGCAATGATTAAAACATTATATTTGAAGGTGTCACCAGCAGCACTTGTAAGAGTTTTTGAAGCAAGATCGGCATTGACTATCTCGGTGTTAAGGATCAATTCTATCCCTGTAGAACCATGACATACGTATATGTAAGACGGTATTCTATTCATTGTGTGGTTTAAAGATTTAATAACATGAAATAATTGTTTTTGTTGCATTTGGTACAAAACACGTTATTAGACATATAATTACAAAATCAAAATTTGTTTACTGAACACCGAAAACATAGGTGCGAGACTTCTAAAGACAATCAGATTTGCATCGTTACATAATTAGATAAAACCACCATACCTTTCTCGGTATACCACTCTGGTAGTAGTCTCTCTCCTCCACTTCCAACACAGGTATGAAACCCGGGAAGTCTGGCAGCTCCTGAATAGTAATAATAATAACAAAAAAAGTCGTTAGAACTCACATGTATCGAGCTTAATCCACAAAAAATCAATCAATTGTTATTTTCCAAACAGTCTCGAAGAGTAAAAGTAGGTAACTAACAACAATTGGCTTACCTTCAGGGAACAAATAAGCCTTGCTTAGTGCAGGACGTTCATAAGGAGCCACCTAGACAATCCAACAACTCGAAGGTTAGCAAAACCATATAAATAGTTAATACGTCATAAAATTTTCTTTGTAGCGTACATTTTCTAAATTAGTATAAAAAATAACGAGCAACAGTTTAGAGATGCAATGTATAGTAAAGGGTCACGCTGTTAAGAAGCGATAGAAGAGATCGAGAGCAAATTGTGTTGCTATAAAACACCTATCAGAGTCAATCAGATTCGACATTGTGTTAAATAAAAGGAACAATATGCCATTCAATCATAGAGGGGCAAATCAAGTAAGGTTTCTCCTTGTCAAGATACCCGAGGGACTAACATCAATAACATGTTAAATAGATATCACAACGAAGATGCTAAGCAAAGGAACAATCCTTCGGCATATCCTCGGCAATATTAACAGACCCTTAGAAGCAACGTATATTTCATTTATGTATCACATTTTTTGTAAAGGCTAGGACTAAAAAGTTATTAGATTTACGTTTGTTTTACCAGCATGTCATTGTAATTCACAAACTCGTTATTTTATCAGCATGTGATTTATTATTCACACACTTCATTTGTCGATTCTTGTAAAGCTAATGAAACCTTGTAGTTAAGCAACAATATTAGCCATAACGAAAAACATAACAATATGATTAAATTAAGCAAGAAACCCATCAATTACATTCAATATTAATATCTGCCTATTTTAAAGAAGTTAATGATCATACCGCCTCCTTAGAAATGATTGCTAGCTCGCCAGGTTGGACACCTTGCTTTGCAAACTCCCGGGCAGCATAACCCTGAAGCAAATTTAAGTAGTTTTAGGCTATAGAAAAGAAACGGCCGTAATGTCCGTATGTTTGAAACAAGTAGCTGAAGACTTAAGCTCTATCATCCACACAAAGCTTTTTCTATTAAGCGGCTCAGTTTTTGAAAATAAAAAACTCCCGCTCCAAAAAGCTAGTTGCTAAACATCACCCACTAAATTTGTTTTACCTTATCTTAGGGCTTACGAGCTTATTTTCCTTCAGCTTATTTTGGGACTTACGGGCTTATAATTTATTCTTAAAAAAAGATGATAAGCTCACAGGCTACAAATAAGCCGTATAACCTTATAGGACGAAAAAATAAACTCAAACAAACACTCTGGGGCGGAGCCAGAAATTTTTGCACCTAAGGAAAACTAAAGAGACTTTTTTTATTGTTCACGTGGAGGCAAAGTTTGGATATTTTTATTTTTAAAGGAGGCAAAATTTCAAAAATAATCTAAATATAACTATTCTTTACATTGCAAAAAATGTTAACACCCCGTTATTAAACATAATAAACTTTATGCGGTGTTTGTTTTAGCTAATTTAACAGGCTTAAGAGCTTATGAAAATTTTAAAAACCGAATAAACTCAATTAAGGGGTGTTTGTTTCGGCTTATAAAGGGGTGTTTGTTTGAGCTTATATAAGGGCCTCAATTAAGGGGTGTTTGTTTCGGCTTATAAAGGGGTGTTTGTTTGAGCTTATATAAGGGCTTATGAGCTTATTGAGTTTCGGCTTATGTTTCAGAAGCCCGAATTTTATGGCTTATGGAAGGGCTTATGGGCTTATTAATGTTTATTATGACTAAATAAACAGTAATAAACTCATAATCCCTTACATAAGCCATAAAATTCGGGCTTATGAAACATAAGCCGTAACTCAATAAGCTCATAAGCCCTTATATAAGCTCAAACAAACACCCCCTAAGTTTATCAAGTTGAACTTATGACTTTAAATAAACCATAAGCTCAACTTAACAAGCTTATAAACCGGAAAAAATGGGTTATGAGCTTATAAAAATTTACATAAGCTCATAAGCCGCTTATATAAGACAAAACAAACACCTCCTAAATAAGCTTATAAATGAAATCAACTTAATAAGCCACATAAATAAGCCGAAACAAACCGAATAAGAATATGAAACAAAATTCATGTATAATAAATTATAGCTTTTATTCAATCAAACAAATTACATTGAAGAAAGAAAAAAAAATCAAAATTATAAAAGTTTTACCGATTAGATTTCAATCCGATATATAGATCTTATAAATTGGAATTGAGATAATATAATAAAAAAAATAAATAAAAAAAAACACTTACAGCTGACACACCACCGCCGATGATGACGTATTTGAATGATTTTTCAGCCATTTATGTTTTTCCGATCAAAATTTAATATTTGGACGTAAAATAGTGATTATATTGATTACTGAAATTGGGATTGGTTGGATCGGTGTATATAATATAGGGAAAAATGATTCGATCAGAGTTTGACACGTGGATGTTCATCTACCGTGTTTTATTTTCTTTGACCGTTGGATAGGCTAACTTTATTTATTCGTTGGGCTTATTCATTGTTCTTGGTCTTTTTAATACTACTACTATAATTTAAAAGGACTAATGTTTTAATAAATAATATATTCCTTTTACATTATAAAGTCTTTTGGGCCTTTAAGACATTATATAATATATGTATCTTTTATATTATTTTGGTGTAAAATATTAAAAAAAACCTCTTTAAATGTTTCTAGTTATATCATCATCACAGAAATTTAGTAATATGTATACATACTAATATAACCTGCAGTTGGAGCGGGAGCGAGAGCGGGGCTGCAGGAGATGGATGAACACTCAAACCGAATCTAAAGTGGTTGACCATCAATGAAGGAAGCCCTTTGGTGAATATGTTTGAGTACCGAGAGCAAAATGGAACATGAAATGCATGAACATGTCCGATAGCTACTTTTTTTTTTGAACAAAGTGTATGTCAATCTCGATATGTTTGGTTCGGTAATGTTGAACCAAAATTGTGGAAAGGTGGATTGCACGCATATTGTCACAATAGTCAATGGTTGCCCGATTATGAAGGCAGTGAAGGTCAAGAAGTAGGTTGGGAAGCCAAGTGTTCTCATACAATGAGCTGGCAACGATACGATATTATGTCTCGATACTTTAACAAGATATAATATATTGTCGTTTGGAACACCAAAAAATCATGTTGTCTCCCAAAAATACACACTATAATGAGATAAATATGTGGGTGTATGGAAATCCAACTAGACTGCGATATTATAAAGGATATGCAGAAAGTGGACCGATGGGTTCAAGCTCAGGATTAGTGTTAACTAAAAGAAAATTTGGCCGGAATGGATAAAAATCCACCGGAATTAGCACCGGTGGATTTCAACGGAAAAAATTAGCAAAACTCGTACAGCCGGCATTGGGAATGCCGGCACATGCCAAATCATCACGACACGTCGGATTTCCACTACCAAAACGATAATGGATTGCACAGTCAACAGTACTTTCCACGTAGGAAATCCACAAGGCATGTGCCGGCATTGGGAATGTCGGCTCTTGGTACTTTTTCTGCGCCACCGACAGTCCATGCAGCAACCTTTAATAAGAGCCAATCACATTTTGCCACGTGGAAGTGACGGCATTGCCAAGTCCGGCTCTTGAAGACCTTAAATTCCCATGCAGCGACTACATTAAATTCTCACCACACACAAAACCTTATCAAACAAAAAAACACTCCGGCGACTTGTTAAAAAATCCGACCAAAATCAAACCAAAACACAAAATGGCGCAATTTGGAGCATCCGCAACCCCCCGAAACGATGAATTGCTGTTTTTACAAGCCGATAACCACCACCGTGCTGCCCGTCTATTTAACAATTTGCAAGAACATACTGCTCCCATAAAAGCTAGACGGTGTGATTCCGGATTTTGGGACCTGGTCGACAATATATTTCGGAGGAAGTGAGAAACGTGATAGCCAGCGCTGGGTTCGACGGTGTATTACACACCGGTTACCATAAGATCGACCACGCTCTGATTACGACTTTGGTCGAGAGGTGGCGTCCCGAGACGCACACCTTCCATTTTCCCACCGGTGAAGCGACCGTTACGTTACAAGACGTACAAGTTATTTGGGGGCTGCCTGTAGACGGACCGGTGGTTTCCGGAGTTTGGGAGTCTAAAAGCGCGGAAGAGTGGGCGAGTGATTGTTCTGGCTATCTTGGGTTTGAGCCAGTTGAGAGTGACGTTGAAGGTGGTAGAATAACAATCCATCAGCTAGTTTGGCAAATTAATCATCCCAGCGGGGACAGCTGGCAAAGAGCTAGATGTTATATTTTGGCTCTTTTGGGTGGGCACCTGTTCAGTGATTCAAGGTCGTATGATGTGTCGCTTAATTTTTTGAAAAACATAGACGACCTAACTGAGGGTGGTAGACTTAGCTGGGGCTCCGCAGTGTTGCCTTATTTGTACCGACAACTATGTACTGCTGCGGAGAAGCCGGATGTGAAAGGTATTCAGGGCCCGTTGATTTTGCTTCAGCTTTGGGCCTGGGAGAGAATACCCATTACTGCGCCCCGTAGGATCATACGGGAGGGTGTACAACATATTTACACACACTGCGTTGGTAGCAAGTAATGTTTTTATCTCTGCATTACATTTTTATTATATTTGTAATTATGATTAATTTAGATTAATTTAGATTTATATATTTATTATTTTTATATATTTATTATTTTTATTATATTTATTATTTTTATATATTTATTATTTTTATTATATAATTTTAATTACTGATTATTATATTTATTATTTTTATTAAATTTTTACGATTATTAATTTGTATATTAGGTGGCATCGCCGGTTTGGTAGCTTTAGTAACACAGGCACACCGACTCATGTGTTGGTTGCATACCGTGCCGCTTTCACCGCGTTGGAAGAGGGCCAGTTTATTTGGTGTCCTTATACCGATGTACTGGGGGGCCTTGTGTATGACTGCCGGAGAGACAACGGGATATGGGCGTATAGTGGATGGCTTGTTTGGTGGTGTGTTGCGGAACCTCATCAACCGAACCGAGTATGCAGGCAGTTTGGATTCGGGCAAGGGGTTCCCGAAAGTTTGTTTATATTTCCAGCTAGAGTGCACACGAGGAACCATGCGGGTTCGTTTAGCGGGGGACGAGGTACAGACTGGGAGCAGAAGAAAGAGGCTCAGATAGCGTGTTGGAATGATAGACACAACCATGTCTATCACTTTGATGGACCAGAGGGGGGAGGTGTTCTACCCTGCTATATGCAGTGGTATTATCAGCGCACTGTCTTAGTCATCACGAACCCGGGTGCACCTAACCCTCCCAACGTGTATCCACAATGGGGCGGTGTCCAGCAAGTACAGGTAATATGTTATGCGTATTTATTTTATTTTATATATTCATATATGTATATCACATTTATTTTATATTATATGTTTTAATTTTTTTGCAGAACGAGGCGTTGAGGGAAATCCACGATCGTGCTCGACAGAACATGGATAGTGGAGTGGGGAACAACGCCATGTGGCAGGATTTTGTTCAAATCCCTAATGATGCTATGGGATATGGACATAATCCGGACCGGATGAACTATGAATCGCAACAATTTTCGTTTCCCCCACCTTCGTATTATCCACGTCCTCCGTCTCCTCCACCCCAATATGGAGGTCAGTATCAGGGTGGTTGGGGTGGTTCCCAGTACGGGCAGCATACTCGGGCAGCATACTCAGGCAGATGGTGGTGGTTCTCAGTATCAGCATGGAGGTAGTAGTACACAACAGTTTGAGGCTGGAGGTAGTGGTACCCAGCATGGGCTAGACATGATCAACGAGTTGTTGCGTACGCCTACCCCTGGCCCTAACCCTACCCCTCCCCATGACTCTACTTGGCTTTCGTTGTCACCCAGTTTTCATGGCGATGGGTTTCGAACTTGGGTACAACCAGATTTCCAAAGGGAACCTAGTACCGAAATGGTTGCACGCCGGTCTCATTATCATGATAGTAGCCCGGTTCAGATTCAGTCTTTTGGTGATTATGGGTTTGACCAGCCACCCAACCCACATAATGAAGAACCCAGAAGATCAACCAGGATCCCACAACCAACGAGATGCCCCACCGACAGTCATTTTTATTACCGCCCCCGCCCCCCTCCCCCCAGTAGTACGTTTACCTATTGTGTTGTATTGAACTATGTTTGATTTTTTTCATTAATAAAAAGTTATGTTTTTGTTTAATATTTGTTTAT
This sequence comes from Senecio squalidus, assembly GCA_910822075.1. Lineage (NCBI taxonomy): Eukaryota > Viridiplantae > Streptophyta > Magnoliopsida > Asterales > Asteraceae > Senecio > Senecio squalidus. The sequence continues at coordinate 4,751,663 of CAJVGC010000060.1, forward strand.
ATCAATATTTGTTTATATCAATATTTTTTATAACATTAAATATTAAATAAAAACATATTAACAGAAAACATGACAATAAAAACATACTCATAAAAACATAAATGAAAAATTATTACAATAAAAATATATATTAAAAACATTACATATTATTAAATATAAAAAAAAAATTACATTTTACGTTTTGCATATAGTACATTTGCCATCCTTCTCCTGAAAGCAACTACTTGTTCATTGGATACATCAGCTCTAACTACACTTGAGACTTCACCAGTGACCGTGTAGTGAATAAACATACATAGAAACACAACAGAGTTTTCCTTATTACCCGGATATTGAGTTACATTTTTGTAATAAAGTTGTGCATCATACCCAGGAGGAGGTTCATGTGCCGATGGTCCGATACGTTTTGCAGAGTAATAAAACCAACAAATGTATTTAACGTAAAATGTTAATAAGTCTTGCATATAAACGGCCGGATGTGCAGATTGCTCACGGTCGTAAATGCACAACTCATTGGAATTAATTTTATACTCAAGAAGAAACCAATAACCCCCAATGGTAGATACTGGAATAAGGACTGAATCAACGCCTCTCCAGCCTTTGTATGGTTTTGTTCGTCCAAGGCAAATTTCAAAACATCTGCCCCAATGATGATGATTGACAAAATCATCATGAAACGATATAGGCATTACTGCATACTTGGTTCTTGGTTCCCTTTCTTCCCTCTCTAGTAAATTTCGATGCACCACTTGTGATCGCCTTATCCATGCATCGACATGCTGAAAATAAGCGGAAAAAATTATAGTTATTAAAAATTAAAGTTATTAAAAAAAAATAATTGTAAATAAAAAACTTACAGTTTTCCACAATTCGTTGTCTTGCGTAAATCCTAACAGAACGCCCCAAAACGTTCTGGAACACTGTACATTTTCCGGTAAACAACTAATTAAACAATATTGGTCTTATTCGTTCTTTCCTCTGTCACCTTCAAGGAAAAATTGCTCAACACTCTCAGCTGGTATGATAGCCTGTGAGACGTTGACCGCATCTACATCTTCGTTTATGTTGCAAATTCGTTGTATAAAGTCATTTTTCTCTTCTACTTGAAGATCAATCCTACTGATCAACTCGCCACATCTAGACGTATTTTCCCAGTCTTTCACGCACTGGAGACGAAGGTGGTTGAGATAATCTTGTTCTAAAATTGATAGGTTTGGGTCTTCTTGAATTGATTGTATGAGTTGGGTTTTTTCGTTATCAGCTTTCTGGAAACTTTTAATAAGGGAGTTTAGTGTTTCCAGACGCTTTTTATCTTCCTCCAAATGTTTGAAAACGGTGTCGAGGATATTGGAGTTAGTGGAATAAGAATTACTGGATGAAGCCTTGGTTATGAGATTAAATTTGTTGCAGGATATGGTAGAGAGAGATATAATAAGGTGATAGGGTAAATCGATAGTGTTACAGTGTGTTATTATTTATAATAAGTTCATATGAATAGTTTTTAATAAGCCGGATTTACAAACACCGACTTTTAATAAAAGACTGTAAAAGCATTGATTCCACTGACTCAATATGTGATAAGCCGAATTTCCCAAGACCGACTTTTATCCTTATCTCAATCCTACGTGGCATTTTCACTGGACAAGGTTTAATCTCTGGATTTTCTGTCAGATTTTATGAGATAAGGTACAGTACAGTAGATAAAAAGCTTTTGATAAGCCGGATTTTCCAAAACCGGCTTTTATCCTTATCTTTTAATCTCTAGATTTTCTGTCAGATTTTATGAGATAAGGTACAGTACGGTAGATAAAAAGCTTTTGATAAGCCGGATATGCCAAAACCGGCTTTTATCCTTATCTCAATCCTACGTGGCATTTTCACTGGACAAGGTTTAATCTCTGGATTTTCTGTCAGATTTTAATCTCTGGATTTTCTGTCAGATTTTTAATAGAATTTTTATTTAAAAGAAACAATATAATATTTATTTAAAAGAAACAACATAATATTAAAATTACAAATCAACTTTCTTAATAGAATTTTTATTTAAAAAAAACAACATAATATTGAAAATACAAGGGCATACATTAGAAAACAATAAAAATAAGACAACAAATGAAAATTAGAATAAAGTTTTCTATCCAACAGTACGGTCGATACGTTTTGAATAGAATGCTTTTGCCATCCCTTGTCTGAAAACATCCACTTGCTCGTTAGACACATCAGCAGTAATTATATCCCTTGTTTCATTGGTTAGTATGTGGTGTATAAACAAGCAGATAAACAAAGCTGAATTTTGTCTACTATTTGGACATTGGGGAACTCTGGCGACATATCCGAAAGGTTTTCTCGCATTTAGTGTAGCTCCTCTACTCATATAATTTATTTCTTGCAAAAACCTTACAAGGTTTTCTTCGTAATAAGTCATGAGACGAGAACGATGGGCATCCGGAAGTACTGCTAATTCCATGTCAAAAATGGTCAATTCAAGAGTGGATAATTTAAGTTGTAGAAGGAACCAGTGCTCATTTCGACAACTTATTGGAATTAGGACTATGTCAACTTCCCACCAAGCAGGGAAAACTTTCAAACATCCTGTTGCTGTCTTAACTATTCTTTCCCATTGTTGTTCAACAAAGTCATTGTTGAAAAAAGTTGGCATCACTGCATACCTGGTGTTCAACATATTATCCCTTCCTATGGTTTTTTTATGAATTACTTGTGACCGTCTTATCCAAGCATCAATATGCTGTTATATTTATAAAACAAACAAACAAAATTTATAATCAAGATTCAACACTAACTTTGATATTATAAAATTTTAAAAATGTAAAACTTACCATCTCCCACAAAGCATTGTCTTGCGTGCGTCCAAGCAAAACGCCCCAAAACCTTCTGCAACACTTGAAACTTTTTCCTAAATAAGCAATATGACAATATTGTTCTTCGTCACCTTTCCCTCTATCCCCTTCAAGAAAAAATTCTTCAGCAGTTGCAGCTAAGACAATTGGTTGTTCATCGCTATCCATATTTTGGGAAGATTCCGTTTCATGTTGTTGAATATCGTATAGGAGTTGATCAATTTCGTCTCGCAGTACTTGTCTTCGCTCATCTAGATTGGCGAGTTCTTCAATGAGATCTTCGAGCCTTTGTCTTCGGTGTGTGTTTGAATTCATTATGGTTGTGTGTGTAAAACTTAAAATAGTAATATATAAGTTATTGGGTCACAACATATATGAGTAGTCCAAGTTGTTTATATATTTTACATCATATTTTATATAGCACAAAAAAGTATATTTAAAACTTAATCCATTTATATATTTTACATCACTGACTCAATATGTGATAAGCCGGATTTGCCAAGACCGGCTTTTATCCTTATCTCAATCCTACGTGGCATTTTCACTGGACAAGGTTTAATCTCTGGATTTTCTGTCAGATTTTATGAGATAAGGTACGGTACTGACGTGAAACAGTGAAAAGTTCACATCATACAGACCTTTAACAAAAAGCTTTTGATAAGCCGGATTTCCCAAGACCGGCTTTTATCCTTATCTCAATCCTACGTGGCATTTTCACTGGACAAGGTTTAATCTCTGGATTTTCTGTCAGATTTTATGAGATAAGGTACAGTACGGTAGATAAAAAGCTTTTGATAATCCGGATTTGCCAAAACCGGCTTTTATCCTTATCTCAATCCTACGTGGCAATTTCATTGGACAAAGATTAATATCTGGATTTTCTGTCAGATTTTTATGACATAAGGTACGGTACTGACGTGAAACAGTGAAAAGTTCACATCATACAGACCTTTAACAAAAAGCTTTTGATAAGCCGGATTTCCCAAAACCGGCTTTTATCCTTATCTCAATCCTACGTGGCATTTTCACTGGACAAGGTTTAATCTCTGGATTTTCTGTCAGATTTTATGAGATAAGGTACAGTACGGTAGATAAAAAGCTTTTGATAAGCCGGATTTGCCAAAACCGGCTTTTATCCTTATCTCAATCCTACGTGGCATTTTCACTGGACAAGGTTTAATCTCTGGATTTTCTGTCAGATTTTATGAGATAAGGTTCTGTGCTTTATATATATATACTACCTACATCAACTCCCATCTTTTACCTCTCACAACTCTCATACAACTCTCAGATAAATCTCATACAGAAACGCTCAAACAACTCTCATTTTCCTCAACCATGTCTCAATTTACCACACTCCTTGTTCATCTAATCCCTGGAAATGAACTTTCATTCCAAAATGGTTACTTGATTGACGATACATCATCCGGTCGTCGTATTGTTTTTCCTCTGTACGAGAAGGTCGACCTTGCTACTTTCAAAGAGACGGCGTACAACAAACTTGCTGTGAGCAGTGATTTCTACAACCTTAAACTAACCCTGTGGTACACCTTCGGCGGAGATCATGTTCTCCAGAGCGAACTAGTAGACGATCAAACTTTTGAAACAATCTATTATTTGAGTGAACACAACCCTCAATATCAAGCACAAATACAAGCACAATTTTTCCCGGTGCCTCAACAAACACAATACTCCTTTTACGACCAGATGAGGAACATTCAATTACCCAATCCTCATCAGTCTCAAGATGGTTTCCATCATCCTACACCGATCACTTTCAACATTCTTCATATACTGAGCAACCGGAGCTCCCGTCAAGGTATTCTGAACAGTATAACGAAGAAGCCCATAACCCTGAGAGTAGTCAACACCATGGTGAACAACAAGCCCCCACCACACCAGCAAGTCGAAGAGGCGGCTTTTGGTGGAAACGGCCGTGAAGATTCCGATAACGAGACGGTCGAGGAATATGCACCGGAAGTCTATGCCATTCTTGGAGACGTTTCGGAGGACGAAGAAGAGCACGATGAGCTCGTACTTCATCGTGAACATGATGAAAGGGTCTTGGAATCAGACGCTGGTTTTGTGGGGGAGGAAGAATGGAATCGTCTTCCGTTCAACGAACAGGAGGAAATAGTGGAGTACTGGCGTGAAGGAGATGACCCAAGAACCGGTGTGTACTTCAAAAGCAAGGCACAATTTGTATATGCAATCAGAACTTGGTTGCTAAAAAATAACAGGGAGATGTACTTGCTGGACTCGAGGGCAGAGGCTTGGAAAGCAATATGCTTCACAGCGGGTCCGACATTCCAAGACGACGAACACCGATATCAATGTGAGTGGACTGCTAGGGGTTCAAACAGAAACAATAAGGGATTATGGAAGCTGGCAAAATGGAACCCAAGGCACACTTGTCTAGGATCGGTCGTAAGAAATAACAACCGTTCTTTGTCGGCAAGCATGATTGCAACAAAAATTGGTCACCAAATCAAGTTGGACCTTACCTACAAGGTAAAACACATCATTGCCACTGCCAAGGATCATTGGAATGTGGATGTGTCTTACTGTAAAGCTTGGAATGCCCGTAGAATAGCCATTGAAAGGCTATACGGAACATGGGAGAGCAATTTTGCTGAGCTTCCGGCGTACATTGATGAATTGGTCCAGGAAAACCCCGGTACAATCGTTAGATGGTTACATGCCCCAAAGGCAAACCAAAACAGTCCAGAAACATTTAGGTATGTATTTTGTCAATTTCCAACAGGATATTATGATATAGCCAAAAGTAAACTGCATATATTGACATATAATAATTGTTATTTGATATGTTAGACACTAATGATATTGGATATAAATTGTTATTTGTGGTAAACTGTATTGAACACATATTGAATAACTTACGCAATCCATATTTGACTTATTTGAACGGATGCATGTGGTCCGTTTCCTTTTGAAACGGGAGTTATTCAATATGTGGACAATGATGACCATATAGGCTATTTGCTTTAGGGCTCTCCCAATTTTGTTGCGTAGTTTAATTCTAATATTCATATTAATGATTATAGTGAATTGTAATACTCCTATTAATGATTACAGTTTTCTTTTTAGGTATGTTTTTTGGGCTTTTGGCCCAAACATCCAAGCATTCAAGCATTGTATTCCCTATGTAGTTGTCGATGGCACCCATTTGAAAGGAAACTATCGCGGGAAGCTTCTCACAGCCGTGACGAAAAACGCAAACGGGAATATACTTCCTCTTGCTTTCGCCATGGTTGATAATGAGTCAAATGACAGCTGGCTATAGTTTCTAAGCAACTTCCGTACTAATGTTGCCGTAATTCATAAAGAGAAAGCCTTGTGTGTGATTTCAGACCGTCATGCGGGTTTGATCAACGCAATGGCTGCAATGGATGGCTGGCATCATCGTTACTGTCTAAGACACATAAGGAGTAACCTTATGACGACGTTTAAAGACGTGAAGTTGAAGAAATGGTGTTGGAAGATCGGCACTGCGACTCAGCCGAGAAAGTATAGATACACTGTTAGGCAAGTGAGAGCGATAAATGAAGAAGCTTGGGATTGGATGAAAGCAATTGGTTTGAGTAAGTGGACATTGATGCGCGATAAGGACTACGTACGTTGGGGAAACACCACCTCAAACATTGCAGAATCGTACAACAATGTGATACGCACAGTGCGCATGATGCCTATCAAGGCATGTATAGAAGGTACGTTCAACCTTTCTAGAGCACACTTTGTCCAAAACTTCGAGAAATCTAGAGGGTGCAATTCACCTCTTGCAACAGCCATGTGGAATCTCTACACTGGTCGGGAATCATATGCCACTCATCAGGGGGTAACACCTTTCGATATCTCAAAGGGTATTTATGAGTGTCGCACAAATGACCCCACAAGCATGGGTGGGGAAAACACATACACAGTCACTTTTCCAGATAAGTCTTGTACTTGTGGAAAGTGGCAAATGCAAAGGATTGCTTGTTCCCATGCCATGGCTGTTGATGGATACGTGAACGCTCCTACTCGAAGAAACCATGAAGCTGCTCCTATAATGGCTGCAAAATGGTATAGCACAGATAAATGGAGAAAGCAATATAACGCACAGTTTCGGCCACTACGACACATCGAATACTGGAGAAAACCGAAGTGGACCATCGTGGCGGATTCAAGAATGATAATTACAAAAAGGGGAAGAAAGAAACAAAGAAGAATCCGTAATGAAATGGACCAGCCAAGCGGAAGTGGAAGTTAAACCAGAATGTGTAGTGGTTGTGGACAAACGGGTCACAACAGCCGAAGCCAGAATTGCCCACGTAACCAAAATTAGTGTTGTATCGTAATTTCTCCATTCTATCTTTTTGTGTAATCACTTGTTGTTATTAAGAGGGGCATTTCTTACTTTTAAGTTGTTATTTTTTGTGAAAAAATAATAATTTCTGTCCATTTTATACATAGCATAAATCATACAAAAAAACCCAGAAAGAATAATCTAACTTTTATAAACTCTAAAATAATAACATATTAACAAAACACAATTTGGAATTTTTCATAAAAATCATCACATTACATAAATAATTAACCCTAAACACTAACACATAACCATTTTCAAAACAAAAAAACTAACCAAAATGATTTTTTTGGCATTTTGTACATAGAATAAAACACACCAAAAAAAACAATAAATAAAAATCAAACTTTTACAAACTCTAAAACAATAACATATTAACAAAACATAATTTGAAAATTTTCATAAAAATCATCAAATAACATAAATAATTAACCCTAAACACTAACACTTAACCATTTTCAAAACAAAACAAAAAATCAAAACCACAAAACCACCTCTAATACCGGAAACCGCCTAGCAAAACCACCCAATTTTTTCTTCAAGAACCGGCATTCCCAATGCCGGCACTTGACACGCAGGATGACATGCAGGATTAAGCTAGTGGAAAGCTGACGTGGCGAGCACACTTGGCAAGAACCGGATTTCCCAAAACCGGTTATACGTGATTTATAAAAAAATTCCGTTGAAATCCACCGGTGCTAATTCCGGTGGATTTTTGTGACAATCCGTCTTTTCGAGGTATATTTTATTTACCGATTATTACTCTTTTTATTCGCAATGATTTGGACCCTTGTATTTCGCTTTATTTTACTCACGTTTATTGCATTTGAGTCGGGTTTATGTGTTTTATTACTTTGTCTCTCGAGACGGAAGCTTTAGAATCACCTAAGTGCCTAATATCTAGTATTCTCACGTTATTAAAGTATTGCGTTTACGCCATAATCGTCGGTTAAGAAAATCATAATTCGAAATTTCATTACAAAGTTAGTCCTCTAACTAATTCTATTACAAAGTTAGTCCTTTAACGGAGAACTAACGGAATCTGTTACAAATCTGGTCCTTTAACCATGACTTAACATTTTCAGCCAAGAAAACCCTCGGTGCCCAGCACCTATGAGGGAGGTGCTAAGCACCTAGGCCAAAAATGGCTAAAATCCATTTCGGCTTTTTGAGTCAAATCCTTGAGATGCCAAACCTTTTAGCACGTAAAACCTTCTGTAAAATGCCCTATTTGGGTGTGTTTGATCCCATTGTGGATTTCTAAACATGTTTGGACACTCTCTCATTCCAAATTCTCAAGTTTACATCAAATTACTTTACCACTTTCTCTTTCATTCTTACTTCATCTAAACTTTGTTTTTTCTCAACCATTTCCAGAGAATTAAGACCCTTTTTACACCCTTATTGAAGTAAGAATCCAAGTGAGAAAAATGGAGAAATCACCACTTGCAAACACTCTTTGATTCTACACTTTTCGGTAAGTAAGTTTCCAAGGTTATTTTCCTTCTTTTCCTACTTTTTCTTTCACTATGATAGAAATTTCCTAACACAATATCTTCTTCCCTTGTCTTATCAAGCCTCACTTCCGTTGACATACTTGAAGATGGGAAATTCCGGTGACATTCCTTGAAGAAAACGTTATAGAAAGTTTGGTAAGTGAACCTTCCAAATCTTTCCCTATTTTCTTCCTTTTGAGAAAGTCTAACATTCTTCTTATTGTGTGTAAATGGAAGCCCTTTTCATTCCTCATATTACTACCACTACCATTGGAGTTTTTGCTACTTTTCGGTGAAGAACTCCACCTCAAGTTTGGTAAGTAAATTCCTCCGAAAATCCTTTTACATCCTTTCTTTTAAGACCTTGACTAATGGTGGATATTTTCATGTTATGGAGCTTATCACCTCCTCACCACCACCATCAAAGTCCTTTCTCCGAATCCTTGCAAGTTTCCAACACCTACACGTCTTGCGGGTGAAATCGGTAAAATCATTACAAACTCTTAACTACTTCTTTTCATTATCTTTAATTTCGGTTTAAAGCCTTGAAAATGGTTAGGTTAACATATTAGACCAACACCTTTCGTTCTCAGAAATTTGGACTTAAAACGGGTACAATACGTTAAGATGTGCTAATTACCGAAATTAACGTATTTTATGATAAATATATGTAAAACCACACATTTAGACATATATGACACTTGGTAAATGCTAAATGAACCTAAACTAACATTTGATCAGTTTACACTTTCACGCTAAAACGTCAAACGAATCAGATTTCGGCTAAAACGTAAATTTCATAAATCTGGAAAATGGCCCGGTGCTTAGCACCTACCCATAGGTGCGCAACACCTAGGGGTCTGACCTCCAAAACTTTCATTTTTCGTTACTAATCGACTTGGACTCGTAACCTATTGCAACCTTAACCTTATATCGGTAATATATTATGTATAAAAGTACTATATAAGCCAAATACCGTCTTTGGACTCAAAGACATTACCGCAATATTAAACATTATCGAAATATTTGAACCAACGTTTTACTTATGTTTTACAACAAATCGTTTTAAAACCGTTATAACTCAATTTTTACCTTATTTTTGAAATAAAAGTCTTTTTACTCTTAAAATGTCAAAGTTGATTTCCATTCTATAAAAAAAATCGTTGACTTTGACTTTTCTAAATCAACATCTCTAATTTTGACTTTTCCTTCCAAATTGTTGACTTTGACTTTGACAAAGTCAACATCTTTGACGTTGACCAAGTCAACATCTTCGACGTTGACTTTGGTCGATTTCAATAAACTTTGGTAACAGTATTCCTTTCAATCGACGTTCCTGTTAGTCAAGTTCGGCTCGAAATGTTATTCCCTTCTAAAAGTCTTTATGACGTGAAATTATCGATATTTTCCTATCGTCTCTATCGGCGCGGAACATCGTCACCTTGGACCGTCATCACGACTCGACTTGGAAATCGTTGGAATACTTTAATTAACCTTAAACTCTAAACTTAACCGACAAGGCTAAACCGAACTATGTTATTGAGATACTTAGACTTTGTTATATTGATTTAGGGCACTTAGGCGGCGGATTATTAGCTTCTTATTGATTATTACCCGATCTCTTGCCGAGCTTATTTTGTGAGTTATTCGTAGCCCCTTTTCTCTTACTATTTTGGGCTGGAAAGCGTTTTTGAACTATTATATGATGTATATCTTGTATGCCTAGTGTATTAGTATCACCTTAGATTAGGATGCTTCTTAGGCTTTTGGTAAGCCCCCCTCATACACTTGTTAGCTATTTGCCCACGGTTGCATATATATAGATCTATATGGGTTTGACCAGCCCTCATTACTCGAGAGGATATCCCTACGAGTGAATGTTATGGCCGTATGATTATTTGTTGCATTTGGTATTGCATCGCCTTAGGTTAGGGGATTGTGGGCAGGTTCAGTGTATATTAATCTTTGGTATCTATACTCACACTAGGGTTATACATCAAGATATGCTTGGAAACTTAAATTGGTTTATTAAATCTTTTATTGGGTCAAATCTTATTTACTTATTGCGAATAATTCACCAACATTGTGTTGATGTCGTTTTTAACGCTTTTTCAGGAGTTTGAGGATTTTAGTTGATCATGCCTTGCACATTTTGGGATCATATATTACTTGTATTTGGAATTCGTTTTGCTTGATGTAATTCCTTTATGATCCGAGTATTCGACATTTGTATTGTATTTGTACTTGACTTTGGTTTCACATTCGGTTGTGTATTGTATTTTAAAACCTTGAGGCATGACTAATATATTTTGATGTTTTGTTTACGGTTGTATGTTGTAATCCTTGACTCTTGATATCATTAACTGGAACACTCCGCGTTCCGCTTTTAGCGGAGTGTGACAATTTTTATCCATTCCGGCCAAATTTTCTAACTAAAAGTACTACAAGCGTGTGGTTAGAACACTATTAACTTGGTTAGTAATATGAACATTGATCATACTATAGAATGTTTCTATTTTGGGGTAATACTTCAAAACGAAGAAGTGTGGTAGTCAATATGAGCAGTGAAAAACTAGAGTCGGCCATTCAGCGGAAGTGGAGTTTTCAAAGTCTCGAAGATGAGGGGGCATTCTGTATAAGAGTTTTTGCTTCATGTTAAATCATCAATTTGGTGTCTAAATCATCGTTAACAATATTGTTGGTCGCCTATTTCGGACCTCCTTTGAACCCTAAAAGCTATTGAATGCGGAATAAACAACAACTCTAAGTAAAACGGTGAAGAACAGTTGATATAACCAAATGAATGATTCTATTAAGCTTACGTGTATGTTTACAAACACGAATAGAATCAATACAAACGATTACAACACTTTAACTCACAAGAACACACAATTACGTGACTTAGACCTAACTCACGTAACTCTTCTTGATTTGACAGCTCTGACAATGTTCAACAACCCGCATTTATGATTTCGAGGCTGCTATTTATAGGTGGCCCGAAACCCTAGAAGAGTTACGCGCACGTAACTCTTGGGATGTGAGTTACGCGCGTAACTCTCCTAGTTACGTGCGTAACTCTGAGTTACGTGCGTGTAACTCAGTTACTTGAACGTAACTTGTTCGTAAATGCGTTTGGACTTTACAACTCGATCTAATTACATACTAACTCTACGACACGTTCTAATGAATACAAATACAGACAATAATGCTCCAACAAACTCCCCCTTGGATGTAGCTTGTATTCTTCAAAATTGTCTTGAACTTTTGGTGTCGAGAGATCGAGAGTTGGTCCTTTAACTTCATAGAGACTTGTACGGTGTAAAGTTTGCAACCGATAACTTGCGAATCTTTCTAACAGCTAATCTTCATCATTAAGCAACGCGGCTCCATGAATATCAGCTTCGAGTCCTTGACTTCCAAGAAGTGCTAGACTCTTCAAGATCCGATCCTTAACTTTGTAAAACCTGGCTTACAAAGACAAAACTGACCAAATACGTGTTTTTTGTTCTTTAAACTGACAAAATTTCTCATTTTTCAGAAAACACGTGATAAAACCTTTTAACCATGAACGATACGTGACAACGAAGAAAATAAACATAGAAATAAAATATTTTTGATTTTTGTTTGTTTTCTTAATCTAAAACCGAAACTCTTTTTGTGGTTTTTAACTATAAGCTATTCACACTACTTTAGCAACCTACAAAAGGGCAAATCTTTTTGGATAGGGATTAGTTTGCTTTTAGGATCATATCGCAGAAGTCGAATCACAAGAATCAGCCGATTATTAGTATATTTGTCCTCTTAAATACAACATATATATCATATAAAAAATCTTCCGATTATTTAGATTACAACTGTTTATATGGATCCCACTTATATTTACACTTAGCTAAATCCGAACTCCCCTCAAAGCGTCATCAAACTTCCAGTATTTATTTAGGAAACCCGTCACCTTATTCCTATTTTATTAACTACTCTAAGTATTGAAAATGCATACTTATAGTATAGAGATTAAGCGCTTGTGCATTTTTCATAAATAGAGAAGCTTTTTGCTTTTGTTTTTTTTTTTATTTTTTTATTTTTTTTATTTTTTTTTTATTTTTTTTTATTTTTGAGCTTAAAAGCTTTATAGACTCGTGAACTCCTCCCTCTGTCTTTGCCGTTTATCAAGTAAGCATCAAGAGTTACGGAATTCTTATTTGACTCTACTCTCCCCTTTATACTAACCGCAAGGAAACTATGATTTCGCAACCTTATAGAATCCAGGGGCGCCTCAAGGATACGAGTTTTACAACTCCTCAACCTTTATACTAACTGCACGGAAACTATGATTTCGCAACCTTATAGAATCCAGGAGCGCCTCAAGGTGTTTAGGAGTTTTAATATAATGAAAACTCTTTGAGTTTTAGAAAAACGATTTATTATATTTTTTGATTTTCTCTCAATTTTTCTTTTCCTCGCTTTTTCTATTACTCTCAGATACTTATTTATATATATATATAATCCTATGGTGACAGATTCCAGGCACACCGAAAGATTTCAGCTTGTCATTGAGATGAACAAACTTAACCGTGTTATCCATTAGAAACAGGTTCGGAAAATTGTTTATATGATATTGGCCGTACCTACTAATACATCAAACAAAAACTTATGATTCTAAATTTTAAAATCCGCGATGTACTATCATTTCCTAAGGTTTTCACAAACTTTCTCCCCCTCTTTTTATGTTTTTCTTATTTTTATTATATTTGGAACTATACAAATCCTAAAAAAAACTTAAAAAGAAAAGTTTCGAAGTCACGATCAAAAATTTAGGTTTTTATCATTTTGGACACTTTATACTCAATTGAGATTATTTAATCTTTGACTCAATGAGATTTCAAAACTTTAGACTCATCCGAGATTATTGAACTTTAGACTCGATGAGTTTCAAAACTTTAGACTCTTTTGAAAAGAGTTTTGCATTTAAGCAAAACAGTTTTTGTCCGAGTTCGCAACTGTTATATGTTGCGAAGTCTAAACTCTTTAAACTTAAAATATAATCATGTAAATTAAACTTGAAAGTAGAAGTTTGAACGCAAACCGGACCACGTAATTCAAATAGGAATTAAAAGCCTACCGAATCACGCATCACACACATTACAAACAATCAATGAAGCAAAATAAACATTGATATATCATAAGATGTGCACAAAAATTACAGACATAAATATAGTTTGAGCTGGAATAAAGAAAATACCAAAAACCAGCAAACCCCTGCAAACTAATATCTATACTGCTTCTTCAGCCACCAATGGCAGATTCTGCGAGTGATATCCCTTTTTGACGCAGATGTGCACCACATGCGCAAAGACGAGCCCAAAAGATTTCTCATTCGCTGAACAATAGATCTTCTTCTCGTTGAGCTTCTTCAGATCTGCTTCGGAGAGGCAGAGAAGATGGATAGGATCATAGATCCTCAGCAACACTTTACCATCTTTATCAAACACTACTGCCTCCCGAGCTTTCTCATCGAACCCCCAAGCCTTGACGTCAGTTAAGAAATCCTGAGGTAGCGAGGGCAATCTGATCCTCCTGAGTTTCTTGACTTCAGGATAGATATCTATAAAATCGCGCCTCCTAGTCTTTGGATTCCTCTTCTCTTCCCTCTGTCTGATAGGCATGGTGAGCTTGAAGTTTTCAAGCTTTCTAAAATGGATGTCAGATCTCAACGTCTTGTAGAACAGCTTGGCCGCATCCGAGGTGAGATTGGTGGGTTCCAAATCCCCAAGACGCCTCAACTCATAGTGGGGAAGAGAGTTGAACGTCGCGTATTTCATCCTCATGTACTGCACACCATCTCCCCGCAGCAATACAAAATAATCGGTGTTATCTATGTAGCGCCATGCAAGAACGATCCTCTTGCACTGGCCTACTAGATTACAACCGACCAGAACTCCCATTTCCCCAAATACAGCGTGATCAATCTTTCTCCCTCGGCTATCAATGTAGTGAATTGGAGGTGGCACGAGAGGAGCGGGAACTACTGGAGTTTCCGGTGCTGATTCTTCTTTAGACTTCCCCTTTGAACCAGCTGGGGAAGTAACCTTGTCTTGAACACCGCCTGCCTGAGTCGCGGTGACTTTCTTTAACCGAGCTGAGTCCACCTCGTCCTCGGAGTCCTCAAACAAACAACTCGCCTGGACTACTGAGGCAGCATCTCCTTCACACATCGGCATAGCAGCAAATGTAGGAACTACACCGGTAGAACCATGGAATGACATCGCTGGCTGAGCGGACTCGAGTGGATGAGAGTGGGTACCTGCAGAAACTAAAGCAAAATCAAAGTTAAGATTGGCAGTCTCCCCCTCGAGTGGTGCGTCGTTGGCTGGAGATCCCGGAGCTTTGCCAGAACCAGACGCGGATTCATCATGTTGCGCCTGTTCGGAAGGATCAGCCATTCCTTGATCACCCGACCCCACAAGGGATTGAGCACCCGCATCACCGCCATCATCAGGTTTATCCTGATCATCATCATCTTTTGGCTCATCGTCTTTGGCTTCATCGTCAGCCTTATCTTCTTCATCCTCATCTTCGGCGTCCTTATCTTCATCGTCCTCGTTCTCGCCTTTCTCCGCCCTCTTTTCATCTATCAGCTCATCAAGGCGCTCTTGGACGAGATCATAATCACCTCTAACCGTTTCAACCTCTTTCTCATAACCTTCAATCTTCTTCTCCAGAGACTTAATCTTCAAGTCTCGAGCTTTAACTTCACCTTCTAGCTTTTTGATTCTCTTTTCATGCTCACGGAGTGTGCCCTGGAAGGTAGTGAGCTGCTTCTCCATCTGTCTCACCAGATCACTTAAACCAACAGTGATCTGAGGGCGAGAAGAACTGCCCGATGGAGTAGAAGACAAAATTGGAGAAGAGGTGGTGACTATCGGTGGAGTGAGTGTGAATTTTGGTGGTGGAGGAGTAGTAGTAATTGGTGGAGGAGTAACGACTGGTGGAATAGTGGTGATGATTGGTGGAGGAATGGTGGTGGTAGTTGTGGTGGCAGTGGTGGATGGAGAAGTAATCACGACCACTTTCTTTGACTTCTTTACCAAAGGTTTTTCTGGAGAAAACTCTGGTGAAGCGGTAGAGGAACGAGGGCGCTTGATCGCCGAAGATGGTGGAGGTTGCTCAAACGTTCCCGGCTGAATACCCCTGAACTCAGCGGACTTCATTCTTACCACACGAGTAGGCTTTGGTGAAGAAACAACCGGTGGTGGTTCCTTGAAAGTAACTCCCTTGGAAGCCTGTGCTTTAGCTTTCCCAAACCTCTCGATTTGCTTCATCAGCCTATTACGTCTTGCATTGTAAGTAGTCGTTGGCATAGTCCTCCTGAGGGCTATCAATCCATCCAATTCTTCCTCTAACCCCTTTCTGGTAACTGGGAGTTCAACCGTATCCTCTGACCCAGCGTCACTTTCACCATCACTGTCATCATCGTCTCCTGATGTAGAAGACTCTGAAGGAGATGCCTCAACAACCTCTACTTGTTTCTTTCCTTTACTCTTTCCCTTTGTCTTTGATTTGCTCTTGCTTGAAACACCCACAGCACCAGAAGCCTGTGACTTGGATGACCTCCTAGATGTGGTTGGCTTTGGGGGATCAGGAACAATCAAATCATCATAGGCATTGAGCGCCGGTGCCTCAAAAGCAGCATCAACCAAAGCACCCTGAAGGGCTAACTCATAACCCCCTCTACAATCAGCAAAAACCCGGGGTTTGATGTGCGTTGCCTCCCCGTACGGACCGTCATAGGCAAGATTCGGCAATAAATGATCTATCATTAAGGTCACGAAGCGGGGGTACTGATCGAAAGTCCGCTTCCTATCCTCCAGATTCCATAGCATGTTGCTTAGAATGAACCGGGAGGTGTTAAACTTATGCTTGAAGACTAACGACACCATCAAGGACTGACCCTTGCGATCCAGAACGTCATATCCTCCTTTCCACTTCGACAAGCACTGGATAATGGTGTGCATGAGAAAGCGGTATAGATCCGGCATCAAAGACTTGTAAAACTGAAGGGAGTCTAGGCGTCCCGTATATCCCATCTTTTTGAAGCAGCCAAAGATCACGTTGTCGGGTAGCACATCACTTGAATCCGCCGAGTCTTGAAACTGAAGGACAGTGCGAATTACTTCCTCAGTAATGACCACCGGAAGATCCCCAATCATTGATTCGATTGTAGGAGGATCGACCGTCATATTCGCTCTAGCATTCCTCCAGAATGCGGAGATAAGATCTAGCTTCAGTCTTGGATCTGCTTGTAGGGCATATGCAATCGGGCTTCGATTTAGATAATTGATAATCCCTTCGTACCCTTCCCCACTTTTCACTGCAGATAGAAGAGCCACCGAGTTGTGTCTCTTGAGAGCAACATCTTGCTTTGGTGCCATTCTGCACAAAAGACAACAACAACTCGCACAAAAGTTAGTACACGCACAATAAACTACTATAAGATATTGTAAACGACATCCTAGACGTGCAAGACTACTTTCGAGAGAAATTGGGTTATGCTGCAATCGTTAAAATCAATTACGTTAAGCAAATTGAATTTGCCAAAAACAGATGTGAATCTGCTGACAGTTACGCGTGTAACTTGTCTTACGTAAAGGATTTTTGAAAAATTTGGGCAGCATAACTGGACAATTTAACGATTACGAACTTTTTGCTTTAACAATTACGTGCACGTAACAAGGAGTTACGTGCACGTAAATGATGTTACGTGCCAGTTAAAATTTCTTGAGACAAGTATTACGTGCACGTAATTCATGAATTACGTGCATGTAACTTATGAAGACAAGAGTTACGTGCACGTAATTCATCAATTACGTGCCTGTAACTAAGAGTTACGTGCACGTAAGTAAGAATTACGTGCCCGTAACAGATTTCGACCGTTCGTTTTCTTACGCTCAATGAAACTCAAAATACGCTATGTTTTTATCTCAAAATCATGTTAATAGCTATATTCCGAGCAACATTGGTCTTTACACTACACGGTTTTAAGCATTTGTGTAGAAAATTACGGTTTAAACCTAATTTTTAGGTTAAAATCAAAATTTATCTTTAATCCGTGATTTAAACCGAAAAACAACAATCAAACTTTACCATTGTACTCGAAAACAGGTTTATGAAGTTTTGTTATCATCAATTTCAAGTTTTTGATGGTTAAAATTGATGTTTGTTTCGAGACCACCCAACCCGTTACCGTTAACATCCAAACACCCCTTTAATTCGAAATTTTTTGGTCGAGAAAACATACCGTGATGTTATACTGATGATTCCGAGAGTGAATGCAAGAAAAAACGAGTGAAATCGATGCTAAATCACAAAATCGCTTTGAGAGAAAGAGGGTTTTGAGAGAAAAAAGGGTTTTTGAAATGTGAAATAAAACAGTGACTTAAACCCTATTTATACCCACTATCTTTCCTCAATTACGTGCACGTAATTAAGGAATTACGTGCCCGTAACTTCTGAGTTACGTGCACGTAATTGACAATTACGTGCACGTATTTCCCAGATACGTGACACAGTGTTTTTCGCGCGATTTTTCGATTTAAAACTTGTTTTAATTCATGTTTTTATCTTTATACCATTTCCGAATAATAGAAAACAAGTTTTTAACCTTTAAAACTCTTTCCAAGAGATAAAAACGATAAAACACTCAAACCTTTACACTTTATCTCGTGATAAAGAGCCTTTACACTTGACGGGAAGGCATTTGATCAGTCGAGCATGTTTAAGCACTCGGAGCCTTCCAATCGTCAAGAATGATCCAGAAACCGTCTTTTCAGGAGAACTTGATCCATAACACGTATGTAAGCTCAGATGGTTCCTCCTGTCACTGCGAATCACTTAAAAAACACGAGAACCGTAAAATTGAAAATAAAAGCTATAAACCTAAGAAAAGTCAAAATCTTTTTGTATTTTTAATTTTAATGGACTTAGATATTAAACTACAACTTAAACCAAGAATCTTTTTGAATTTTTTAATTTTTAAAAGTGTTAAATATTTACGAAATTATAGTGGTTCGTGTCAAGCGATTTCTAAAGTGATGAGACGGTTTAACTTGATCAGTTCTTCAAATCGCCCCTTATGAAAAGCTTTAGTCAAAAGATCGGCCTTTTGATCCTCGGTAGCGATTTGGAGCAACGTGATCAAGTTCTTATCATAGCAATCCCGTATGAAATGAAAACGAATACTTATATGTTTCGTTTTCGAATGTTGCACCGGATTGCGTATGATGCACACCGCTGCTGTATTGTCTATGTTAATGGGGGTGCGAGAAACAATCAAACCGTAATCACGTAGCTGATGCTGAATCCAGAGAACCTGAGAACATCAACTTCCCGCTGCAATGTATTCAGCTTCCGCAGATGATAAGGATACCGCGGTTTGCTTCTTGCACTGCCACGAGACTAACCGTGATCCAAGGAACTGACATCCACCAGTCGTGGACTTCATGTCAGAATTGCAGCCCCCATAATCCGAATCCGAGTACGCCGTCAACTCGAAGTCTTGATCGTCATAGGGATACCAAAGACCCAGAGTTGGTTTCCCCTTGAGATAACAGAGAATCCTCTTCACGGCCTTCAGGTGACATGCCTTAGGCGCAGCTTGATAGCGTGCGCACAAAGACACGACAAAGGTGATATCCGGACGAGATGCTGTAAGATACATGAGTGAGCCTATCATTGATCGATACAGCTTTAGATCTACAGCATCATCGTGGAGTGCCGGACCAAGTTTGTGATTGATCTCGAGAGGAGTGCTAACCGTTCTACAGTCTAGCATCTCGAAACGAGTCAAAATGTCTTGCACATACTTGGTCTGGTGGATATAAATTCCTTTCTTCGACTGCTTGACTTGCAAACCCAAAAAGAAGTTCATTTCCCCCATTGCACTCATCTCGAACCTCGACGTCATCAACTTCTCGAACTCTTTACACATTGAGTCATCGGTAGACCCAAAGATGATGTCGTCGACGTATATTTGGACCAGCAGCAAGTGTTCGTTCTTTTTCTTTGTGAACAGAGTTTGATCAACTGAACCTCTTGCAAACCCGTTGTTTGTCAAGAAATCAGAGAGCGTTCCATACCAAGCTCTCGGGGCCTGGTGAAGACCGTATAAGGCCTTGTTCAGCTTGAAAACGTGATCAGGATGTTCGTAATCCTCGAAGCCCGGTGGCTGAGCGACATAAATGTCTTCACGAATCTCGCCATAAAGGAACGCACTCTTCACATCTAGTTGATAAACCTTGAAACGCATGTGGGAAGCGAATGCAAGGAACAGCCGAATGGATTCCAAACGAGCAACCGGTGCGTAGACTTCATCGTAGTCTAGACCTTCTACTTGTTCGAAACCTTGAACAACTAAACGGGCTTTGTTCCTTACTATCTCGCCTTTATCATCTTTCTTAATCTTGAATACCCACTTCGTCTTCAATATCTTTTCCCTCCTTGGAGCCTTGACCCTTTCCCACACATGTAACTTCAGAAACTGTTGAAGTTCTTCTTGCATGGCTTCTACCCAGAACGGATCATCTAGTGCAATGATGACGTTCTTTGGATCTATTTGGGATAGAAAGCATGCTTCGAAGATCTCCAGAAGTGCGGGATTTGCTACGAATTCATCCAGGTGTGCCGGACGTTTCTTTTCTCTCACAGATCTCCTCGGAGTGATAACATTCTCTGCTTCATTTCTTTCTACAGCACCTTCATTTTCTTGTACAACCTCCTGATTAATCACATTTTCCACAACCTGAGCTGGAATTTCTGCTTCATCAGAAGGTGGAGCTGGATTCGAGACACCAGCAGTAGAAGGTTGAGGAGCACTTTCAATGTCATTAGATTCCTCTTCAACAATTTCTTCAATCTCAGCTGCAGAGTCTTGAAAATCATTGTTGTCACTCTCAGAATCATCTGATGCAGCTTCTGATGCAGCTTCTGATGCAGATTCTGATGCAGTTGTGAAGACTGGTGAATCTGGCCGAACCGGAGCTTGTTGAATAGCTGGAAGGTCAACGACGACCTGAATCGGAATCGGACCAGATGAAGTGGACGGTGATGCATCTTCGCTTTGAGTGTGAAACTGATCAAAGAAAGTATCATCAGATCCTCCCCCTTGCATCACGACCGCTTCATGTCTTGCAACCGGAATGGAGGCAGTAGGATAATCAAGGTTAAATGACTGAAACAACGAATCATAATCGAAGAAGTGTTCCGGACCATCACCCGGTGTAGGTGGAGTATACCGGAAACAAGTCACCTCATACGCTTCTTCAATTGTACCCGTGGTCTTATCAAATACCCGTCTACTCGGAGAGTCTGCCGAATAACCAAGAAAATATCCAGGATGCGTCTTTTCACCAAACTTGGAAATTCTTTCCTTGGTGATCATAATCTCGCAAGGGCATCCGAATGGCTCGAGGAATTGCAGATTCGGCTTCCTTTTATTGATCAGTTCGTAGCTCGTCTTGTTATGACGTTTGACCAAGGAGACCCGATTGAGGACATAGCACGCCGTATTGACTGCTTCGGCCCAGAATGATACTGGCAGTTTAGAGTCCGAAAGCATTGTACGGGCTGCTTCGATGAGAGTCCTATTCTTTCTTTCTGCAACTCCATTTTGTTGCGGAGTTCGAGGAGCGCTGTACTGGTGAGAGATACCCTTAGAAATACAAAACAGCTCCATGTTGTTGTTCTTGAACTCCGTGCCATTGTCGCTTCGAATAGATCTGACCTTTAACTCGAGGAGGGTTTCTAGTCGAAGAAGGAGAAACTTTAGTCGTTCAGCCGTTTCATCCTTCCTCGCTAGGAAGAAAACCCACGAGAATCTCGAGTAGTCATCCGTGACTACCAAGCAGTACGATTTCCCACCTTTACTCTTTACACTTACAGGACCGAAGAGATCCATGTGAAGTAATTCTAATGGAGTCGAGATGGAGTTCACCAGCTTTGACGGATGCGACTTCTTGTGTTGCTTCCCCTTTACACATGAGATACATGAGTCATTCATCGCAAAGCTCATGTTTGGAACTCCTGTAACAAGCTCGTGCTTCACCAGATAATTCATCCTTCGGAAGTTAATGTGGGCCATCCGTCTATGCCACATGATTGACTCCCGCTCCGAAGCTTTAGACACCAAGCACAAATGTTCCTCGCTTGATGTTGCTTTCGACATATCCAGATAATAAATGTCGTTGACTCTCGGAGCAGTAATAATCACCCAGTATGGATCAATCACAAAACCTTCTCGTAGAATCATGCACTCCTTGCTTGTGAACAGCGTAGAGAACTTCTGATCGCAGACTTGCGAAACACTTACCAGATTATGCTTTAACTCCTTGACGTAGTTGACATTTTGAAAGGACACTACGCCATTGGAGATACAACCTTGCCCCGTTATCTTTCCACCCTTATCCCCCGCAAACAGGACATTGCCACCATCAACCTCAATGTGATCGGTCAATAGGTGACGATCTCCCGTCATGTGCCTGGAGCAACCACTATCGACACACCAAATATTCTTGCCGCTCGGTCGCTTAGATCGTCCCTGCACATTAAAAGAGAGGATTAGTTTTGAATGGGGACCCAAGCCTTAACAGACTTGGGTCGTCCATTGACATCGAGAATGACCACATCAACCAATTTTGTGTTTTTCTGGTAGTTGGTTGAAGTTGATGTGTCATTCTGACGTTTGGGTGACTTTTGTTTTTCTTTAACAACTTCAGACACGACTTGTTTTGGCCTGGTCATGACTTGGTCTGAAGAAGAACCAACTTTGGAGATTAGTCGATCCTTCTTAGGGGATGCTTTACGTTTCAAGATTAATCCTTGCAAACGTGGACAAACTTTGGCAATGTGGCCCTCGTTTCTACAATAGTAGCAAGTTCTCGGATCATTTGACATGTCCATATGAGTTGGAGAAGTTTGAATCTTCTCGTTTTGAATTGCTACATGAGACACGTGTGGAACACGAGGTGGTGCCACGTATGGAGTACGAGGTGGTGCCATGGTCTGTGGAACTGGTCGAGAGGTAGTTGGTCGGGACACCTTGGGAGGGAAATTTGTAGGCTTAGAAGAAGAAGCCACTCCCGAAGTGAAAATCTTTGACATAGGGGTTTGAATAGTGAGAATAGGTACCTCAACCTTTTCTTTACCCTTAGACGTAGATTTTATGGACTTTGACTCGGCCTGCTTGGAGTCGGATTGCTTAACAACCCGTTTTCCTTCTCGCACCTGAAGTTGTTCAAACTTCTTGTCCATCTTAGTAATAAGACGGCTTTCAAGGCGCTGAATGATTTTCTCAAAAATTTGCTCCTGATGGTCAGTGAGATGGACGTCTTTCAAATCCTTAAGGTCTTTGGACAGGTCTGGACGTTCTAGGACGATTTTAGACTCATCTTCACTGATACTAACTTCTGGACCAGTTTCTTCGGCTTTTGGAGCCTCAGAGGTCAAAGAAGCAGTTTGAACTACCTCTACGGGCGAGCCATCTACTGGGACAGGGGTGAAATTCATTGGAGGGGGCATACTAGAATACCCCAGTCCACCCTTGTCCTTAGTGTTCGTCCGTTGCCACTCGATTAACTGACCCAAAATTTCTTTTGAGTTCGCAATTGAGGCTAACTTTGCCTGAAGAGTGTCAATTTCACTCTGTTTCTTTGCGACAGTTAATTTTTCAGCGGCATGAGCATCAGCAAACTCTTGGATCTTTGAAATGTGTCGGGTGATAACAATTTTTAAATCAGAAATTTCAACTTGTTTTTCTTTCTTAAAAGTAGTTAAAATTCTGTTTTCTTTTGACAGGGCATCATTTTTAAGTCTGAAATCATTAACCTCGACACTTAACTCTCTAGCCGTGGTACTCCATACAGCGAGCTGGGCCTCTAGCTCGCTGCATTGTGTACAAACGGGTGTAAAAGGGTCGATATCTACCTCAGGTTTAGGAGCATCTGACGTAGAGGCCATTAGAGCAAGGTGATCCATCCTTGGTGCGATATCCTCATATGCATTCCAATCTACCCGATTATCCACAGCTATGAGCGCACTAGCATCCTTCTCTACATCTTGAATTCGGAGATTCCTCGATGCTGGACCCTGATATCCTCCTTGTTGATAGTTTCTTCCTTGATGGGAGGCTTGACCTTGTTGTTGTTGTTGACCATATCTTTCTCCGTGGTCATGTCGAGGGTCTTCACGAGAGTGTTGACCACATTCACGACCAAAGTGTCCGTAATTGTTGCATTTAAAACACTTTACCCTCGACTTATCGAAGCCCATCCCACTTTTTCTATCGCCACCAACAAACTTCTTTCCCGTGCGATTGAGAAACCCTTTAATCCGCTTCGTCATCATAGCCATATTCCATCTAATATCCATTTCTTCGAGATCATCCGGATGAACCTGCTCATAGTCTTCCTCGTTGAGAGAAGAGCAAGCAATCCTGCCATCGATCAAGTCGTTGTAGGCAGCTACGAAGCACGACTGTAGGCGATCAGGCTCTACATTCTGGGAACTAGAGGTGCTAAATCCCGTTTCCTTTCCTCTTCCTTGTGGTTTTAGGAGGGGAGCCGCAAATGCCGTATTCATTTCCCTTCTCGATGAGCAAGTTCTACAGGCAGAACATGAAGGACACAGTGAATCGGTTGAGCTCGATACGGGAGGACTCTCTTGAACATTCGGAAAGCTGAGAGTCGGAGGTAAGAAGCTTGAGGATGAAGGTACTCTGGTTGAGATATCCGAGAGGAAAGCAACTCCCGCATTATCTCTAAGTACTTTCTGAGCAAACGTATTACTACCATAAGCCTTCTCTTGCATTTGCAGATTGGCTATACGTAGTTTGTCAATGAGATCCTCAAAGCTATAATCTCTCAACTCCGGTTTATCTTTCAAAAGAAGCACACGAAACTCCCAGTGCGGAGGCAGACTATCCAAGAACCGTAAGTTAGTCTGGAGCTTGCTGAACTCAACTTTTAATTCAAAAAGATCATTTATCAATCGACTAAATCTCGAGATAAGCATATCTAGAGTCTCATTCTCTCCGCATTTGAAGTTATCAAATTGTCGCCTCAACAAATCTGCTTTGACTTCTTTCATTTCCTCCGTTCCTCCATATCTCTTCGCGATGGCGTTCCAAAGATCGTGAGGATTATCGATCATCCGGAAAATAGCTCTCATCTCATCGGTTAGACAGAACTGGATTGTACCCAATGCTTTCTGATTTTTGAGAAATAGAGCTTTCTCATCGTCGGTGTAAGTAGATGGAGCCCGGTAGGTTCTAACACCGGTGGTGGCGTTCACGTCTGAGGGCGCTTCATACTTCGTGATTATAGGATTCCATATACCCGGATCAGTACAGCGCGACATAAGTCCTAAAACTCATCATCCAATCCTCTACACTCCGGTTTGGGTTGTATAAAGGAGGAAGTTGAGGGTTACGGCTTGTCTCCATGTTGAACGAATTAGAATTCGTAGCTAGAGCCATCACAAATTCACACAAATTCCCAAAATCTTCAGCTAACAGATACCCAAAAATCTAACCTAACACTCACCTAGTCTTTCCAACGAAAACCGGGCAGAGTAACGGCTTGAAAATGAGTAAACGAACGATTTCAGAACACCAGTTACGTGCACGAAAGTACAGAATTACGTGCACGAAAGTTATGAATTACGTGAACGTAATTCAGTAATTACGTGCGTAAGTAACGAATTACGTGCGTAAGTAACCGAATTACGTGCGAAAATCTTGAATTACGTGTACGTAAGTAGCAGACTTACGTGCCAAGAAGCTGAATTACGTGCAGAAAACCTCAGTTACGTGACAAACCACAGAATTTTCCAAAAATCGCCGTAAACGTGAAAATACTCAAAACTAAGTGCCCATCTTCTGCAGATATCTAATACTACCAATTGTAGACGTAATATCTGAACCTCAGCTCCAAACTCCGGCTAGAAAAGGCTAGATCTAAAAAATCCGAAATAAAGTACACTTTACCCAAATCCTAGATCTAGTCTAAAACAGCCCAAATCTTCACCAAACGGATTCAAAGACCTCTATAGCAAGTATAGAGGCTCTGATACCACTTGTTGGTCGCCTATTTCGGACCTCCTTTGAACCCTAAAAGCTATTGAATGCGGAATAAACAACAACTCTAAGTAAAACGGTGAAGAACAGTTGATATAACCAAATGAATGATTCTATTAAGCTTACGTGTATGTTTACAAACACGAATAGAATCAATACAAACGATTACAACACTTTAACTCACAAGAACACACAATTACGTGACTTAGACCTAACTCACGTAACTCTTCTTGATTTGACAGCTCTGACAATGTTCAACAACCCGCATTTATGATTTCGAGGCTGCTATTTATAGGTGGCCCGAAACCCTAGAAGAGTTACGCGCACGTAACTCTTGGGATGTGAGTTACGCGCGTAACTCTCCTAGTTACGTGCGTAACTCTGAGTTACGTGCGTGTAACTCAGTTACTTGAACGTAACTTGTTCGTAAATGCGTTTGGACTTTACAACTCGATCTAATTACATACTAACTCTACGACACGTTCTAATGAATACAAATACAGACAATAATGCTCCAACAAATATCCGTACTATTATTTTGTGAATATAAATGAGAACAAATTGATTACATAGAAATAGAGGAAGAACAGATATTATCTATTTTGGAAATTAAGGAACTTGATTGCATACACAAAAACAAAGAAAAACACAAGGATCCAACCAACATGTGCTATTGCGACCACCGGAAGGAAGTCATACTCATAACCAAAACTCTCTTTGATGAGTCCTTTAACCGTCATGTTACCAGCTCCGGGAATCTCAATCATGTAATTGTCCTGACCAATTTGGCCAGTTATGAGGCCGTATATTGACCAGCTGAGAGGGTTTGCCC
The DNA here is from genome assembly GCA_910822075.1 of Senecio squalidus. Classification (NCBI taxonomy): domain Eukaryota; kingdom Viridiplantae; phylum Streptophyta; class Magnoliopsida; order Asterales; family Asteraceae; genus Senecio; species Senecio squalidus. The sequence goes on from CAJVGC010000060.1 coordinate 4,778,337, forward strand.
AGTAATACCACCTGCACCATATTGGTATTTGCTGCAATATCCGCACCAAGTTCATTAGTTTCAAGCATTCATTTTCATGTTCATCAACTATAATTATGTCGATAGACCACATTCTTAAGATTAAGATTTTATAGAAGTGTTACTAAAAAGAAACAAGTACATGATCTTTGTGAGATTAACACATTAACACAAAACGTTCTTAACGCGGATAGGTATCTCTCTCTTCTAGTGGGCTTACTCAACAGGCGCGCCGGGTGGGGGGGGGGGGGGGGGGGGTTCAAGATGAAAAAATAGACCGGGGGACCAAAAGGTATATAATCAAATGGTCTACACATACAATTTTGAAGTGAAGAAAAAATCCAAGTTGCATACAAGATTTCAAGATCCAAGCTACAAACGGTTTCCCGTCCTTAGCTTGCTGGGGAGTTCATGCAATATACATATAATATTTAAGGATTTGTTAGTATATATATTTAGTAATATATTTTCATCATATAGTTTCCTAATAAGATTGGGTCTATAACTCAATACACTTATGTTTCGTGGTTTATTATTTGTAATCTGATAATGCATTTCCGTGGTGTTTAAACAGGGTGAATCTTAAATAAGAAAAGTGTTAAGTATGACATACCGGTCGTGGGAGGATGAAACCAGAGAACAAGTTCCAAAGGCAGGTGAAAAAGTATATCATGATGGCAGAAATTTGGGGGGTTGGTGTCAATGCGATGGTCGTCATGCCAAATAACGTGAAGCAGATGAAATTCATAAGCAAATAGTAGAAGAAAAACAAAAACTTGGCCGCAGTCCACTCAAACCCCATCATCGGGTACAATATCAAGGTATAAATACTAGTCTGAATCGCAATATAGATAGACTCTATAGTAACCTGCATATTAAGCGTTTTAGTATTATATCTCATTAATTACTCAAAACCAAGTTTATGTGGGCTGTTCATTACCTGGGCAAGGGCATAAGGTAACGATGAATACATCCCTGCAGCTCTTTCTCGATAGAACACTGTTCTCTCGACAGCAACAATAGGTTGCACGGCATTTGCATTGATAGCTCCAAGGAAGAGAACAACAGCATATAAAGCTCCTGACAAATCTAGAAGATCTTGTAGTTGTTGTCTGTATATACAAACGCACAATTACATTCTTGCATATCACCGTATTGAGAGGAACATGAAGCACTAACACTTTCATTCTTTTTAGGTTCGTCGCAAATAAAAATCAATCAATTTCCTTTTTTAAAACATTTTAATCTAGTCAACCGTTTACATAAATCGAAGCAAATGGATGAAAATATTCTATGAAAAACAAGCGAAAAGCGTTAAGATTGATAAGTATATGACGGACGTACATCTTTTCACCCTTTTTGTAGAAAATAGCACTAAATAGAGCAGCAATAACGATGGTGGTGATGAACCGAATGACATTATATTGTGGGTTCCTCCAATAAGACCAATGTTGTTTCCACAAACAAGCTTTACATTGTATAAGAAACGGTTGCGTGTACTTGGTTTGAAAAGAGAGATCCTTGGAACCACTTGGAGGGGCACTAAGTTCCCTAATTAGTTCTTGATTGTCCCTGAAAACACCGTATAAACATATTAGAACTAAATTATAGGAAAACATTCAAAACAATACATGAGAAATCAAAATTTATTACTGATAGAGGGTGGAATTTGCATAAATTTGAGCATAATCCACATTTAGTTGAAATTCGGATGAAGAAGAAGTCACTTCTAACACCCATGTAGCAGGATTATAGCCATTCCTGATCTTCGGAACTCCTGAAATAGCCTATAGGAAAAAATTTAACAGACAAAAGATTTCACTTCAAGTAGACGAGCTTTATTTAGCACGTATTTGAAATAACATAACATACTCACATGAAAATATTCCACTAGCTTGTGAGATTGATGGCCTAAAGGTCCAGCATAGATAATCTGACCTCCGATCTTCATCAAAAGTAACTGCAAAGTTAGGGATCACCATCAGATGAGTATGGATGTAATAACAGACTCTAGAGGTGACATGATGGGCGGGTTCGGCATGTGGGGTTCCTCAAATCATTTGAGGCCAAAATAGGTAAACTTTTGGTAAGGCAACACTGTTTGCTCAAGTATTGACTTCTTTTTTTTTTTCTTTGCATAACGTATCGCTAGTGTGTCAAATATGTCGAAATATTCAGGTACCCGTTGGTTGTAAAACATAACAGGAATCAACCATTCATAACTAAATAGGTCGAAATTACAACTGTAATTGCAATAGTTTGACTTGTATATATGGTACAAACCTCGTCAAAAGATTCAAATATATCTATGCTTGGTTGGTGAATTGTGCACACAACAGTCCTCCCAGTGTCAACTGTGTTTCTCACAGTACGCATTACGATTGCTGCAGCTCTAGCATCAAGACCAGATGTCGGTTCATCCAAGAAAATGATGGACGGGTTGGCCACCAACTCTACGGCTATTGTCAACCTCTTCCGTTGTTCTATTGTAAGACCATCTACTCCAGGAAGACCAACGATAGCATTCCTTAAAGGATGAAGCTCAACAAGATCCATCAATTCATCAACAAATATCTACATTTCATTTAATTGAATAAAATCTTCAATATTATGCTTTTACGGTTGAAGAGAGTAGTTTTCAGAAAAGAAGTTTATGGTAATAAGTAATACCTTGCGTGTTCTTGTATTAACATCGGAAGATAAACGTAACCATGCAGAGTATAAAAGAGATTCATAGACAGTGACATTTGGTGAATGAATATCATTTTGTTCACAATAACCACTAACACGAGCAAATGTTGATTGATTCTTTGGGTATCCTGAAATGAAGATATTTCCGTCAGTGTATCCACCTGTTTTCCTACCTGCTAACACATCCATCAAAGTCGTTTTTCCAGCACCACTAACGCCTATAAGAGCTGTCAATATCCCGGGCCTAAAAGCACCACTAACATCCTTTAGCAATTGCAGCCGATTATCTTTAACCCCTCTAGCTTTCATTTCCTAGTCAGATGTAATCAATTTTAAATAGATTAGTACATAATCGGAGAAACTAAAGAGGATTTAAAGTTGTAAGAAAGGGACTAACAAAAGGAGTATCGATGTAGTAGTTGACATTGTTGAAAGCAAGTGAAAGAGGTTGAAATGGCAAAACCATTCCTCTTCTTTCTTTATGGTGAGAAACAACTCTCAAATTGCTTCGTCCTGATGTGCTCATCACTTCCATATCAGTACCTTCATATTGATTTACATAATGAAATAGAATTCATATTAAAATCTCATTTTTATCAAGGCTAGGCATCATACGTTAGAAAAGGAAAGCCTCACCTTCGTAGACTTCGTTTCTTCTATAATTAATTGAATTCTTGATATCTTTTTCCTCTCTGATCACAGGTTTAACATCATCAAGAGCTGAAAGAAAACGACCCGTGAAGTCTAAATCTAAAGAAGGAACCGAGAAAGAAGATTTAATGCTAGATAACTTACGATTCAGAAAAGTTAGAGCTACGATAAATAGTATGTTGAAGATAACTGAAAACCCAAAAAGGGCACCAATAGATATCCAAAACCAATATTCCTCGGTAAAAAAACTCCTTGATTTGAGAAGGGCTTCCCCAACTGTTGATGCGTTTATTCGTGGATCTATATTAGGCTGCATAAAGGAGACATTAACTAAGATGCAATGACAAACTTATTAAATATGAATGAATAAAGTAATCAAGCTAGAGAACTTACAGTACTCCATCTTTTGTCCAGAAACTCATTTATAACCAAGGCATTCTGTCCATACATCATTGGAGAAACATAGAATCCCCATGACATCCAGGGTTGGCTATCTGAAATTACATCGTTAGATTCCTCATTTGTTTGCCAATTTATGTGAAAATGGGTCAGCTTGGGTTACAGTTTCTTGATAAAGGTTAAACTAGATGTTGGAAGTAGTGACTTGGAGTGTTTGGTGATGCGTTAGAATGCACGACGTGCAGTTATGATCATAGAAATGCAGAACATGCATCAGGGTATGCATGCCATGCAGTTAAAGAAGAAGCTCTGCACGGGTAGTGGTTCAAATAGACACGGTGGAATCGTCTAGAAATAGTAGCGTGCCGTTAAAGCTGGAGAAATCAAAGTTTGATAAAAACACAGAGTGTGAATCCGGAGTTTTCCTTATAAAAATTCCCTTGTAGCCTAGGACTAGGCCACACAGCCTGAACCTAAGAAGAAGAAGATATCCCTTTGATTAAACAAATCTAACAAATTAGCTCTTGTGACCATGGAGTGAGTAGGCGATGGTAGAGGTGTTTCAGGAGAAGATGTGATGTTGTAGTAGAGGGGCTGTCATGGTGTAGATGGACTGTCATGACCACCGGTAGGCATCTTTACCAGGAATAAAAGAAGCGAAATGAAATGATGACTCATCGAAAATGATATGGCAAAAAATGAAAATTATCTTTGTGTTAGGGTCAAGACACTGATATCCTTTGTGGTTGATAAAGAAAGTCAAAATTATTCTTACAGTGGTGCGATGAGGGAGTTTGTGAGGTGAAAAGTTGTAATGATAACGAAGACACCCAAATGTACGAAGATGAGTATATGATGTATTTTTAAGAAAAAAATGGATGAAAGGGGTGGCATTTTGGATATAGGTAGAGGAATGGTGTTGATTTTGAGTAAAAAGTTGCGCAACACTTTAATGTTGTTGCGCAACTCCTCATTTTAACGAGTTTTCTAAAGATTATCAGGTTTACACACTTATATCATGTTTAAAATGATTTTAAAGTAACAAATTTGTGCGCTTACTAACTTGTGTTCGAGTTTGTCGTTTGTTTGCGTGCATAATGGTGAAGGAACGTAAGAATGATCCACCGACGCCCTGTGAAAGACACAAAGCGTTGGCACTTTTAGATGCTTCAGATAAAGGTAAAGATTATGCAGACATCATCGCGTATCTCATCCGCTCACCAATCCATTATGCTATCACTGCTTCTCCGGTCCTACATGAAGACCACATCAAAGGGTTTTGTAGGACGACAGTGTATGACGATGACGAGCAACCAACGAGTCTGAGGGTAACGTGATGGGTCATGCGTTTAGTGTCACTGAAGCTTCAATTCAGAGAGTCTTACAGTTACGAGACGATATGAATGCTAGTGATTTTCTCCGTGATCATGTCATGAAGGGAGGTGTAAAGAAGTTGGGATACTCGGGTCTGCTCACGCCGAATCAGTACAAGAAAGGTGGATTTCCTGAAGAAGATGTGGTTCTAAGTTCTTACGCTGATACAAAGCATGGTTCCATGGAAGAGTGGGTATGATGTACCCGATTGAAGAGGGCAAGCTCTTCTGGTGAGCTTAGCTTTCAAAAGGCCCTTCAACATTGCCTTATACCTATTCAACAACATGGTGGGGAACCACAAGGCTCTAGATCGGGGATTTGTTCAGTATCCGAGGTTTGTGCAGCTTCTGATAAATGATGCACACCCGTATCTCCCTTATGAAGTTCCGATCATTACACGAGTCCCGTTTGAATAGAGAATTTTCAAAGACTGTCCAAGAGGTGCAGTTATCTTCCGCTCGTCGGTGCGTTGGCTGATCCCTCATTTGGAACTCCGGCTGAGCATACTTATGATGGTTTGATAGTTCCTGATCCTGCTAAACCATCTTCATCATCTCGATCAAGAGGATATCGGGCTTCATCAAGATCACAACAAGTTTCTCAAATGCAAATCATTGATGAAGATCTGAAGAGGAAGCTGGGGAAGAGATAAATTTGGATGACAGTCACTTAGAGGAATCAATTGAGGTCGCTTAAGTTGACAATCAAATGCGACAACAACTGAATGTACTAAAGGCACTGGAAAGAGTCATGTCACCTGAAGCTTATGCAAAAGCAAAAGCAAAAGATTGAAGTTGGGGGAGTACAAAGAGCTGCTGTTTTTGTAAACATGTAACACCTCACAGAGATGAAAGGCAAAGGTCCAACAAGCAGTTCAGCGACGGTAAAAAAAGCCACAGAAAAGGTTGTTGAAACCTATGGTTATTCTATCTCCACCTCAGTCACCTCCTCTCCAAACAACACTCCCAACTCCACCACCTCAGCAATCGGTCCTAGGATGAAGAGGGCCTCAGGTGCTAGTGGTCAATCTTCACCATCTCTACCTGATTCACCGCCTCCATCACCTTTGAGGAGGAAGCAGAGGGTGGTGATTAAGAAAACCGCTTCCATAACTGCTACATCCACCCCAATCATTACTACTTCTCCACCAATCATCACTACCACTCCTCCAATTGTCACAACTCAACCCACCGCTCCAACATTCCCCACAAGACCTCCTCCTCCACCGTTCACTTCGTCATCTTTCGCCCGTCCCGCTAGAACTCAAGGTGCTGTCGTGCAATATTCTACTATCTTGGCACGTTTAGATAAGCTTGAAAAGGTGAATAAAGCAAAGGACCGGAAAATTGCTTCACAAGTTGAAAAGATCAAGAAGCTGAAAGAGGAAGTAGTTAAAGTCACCACTCAGTACAAAGCAACTGATGCTCGGTGTATCAAGCTGGAGGAAGAGTTCACCACCTTCAGGACTATCTGTGAAAACCTCTAAGAGTTTAAAGCATTTCAAGCCTACAAAGCAGTCGCTGACACAAAACTGGAGAAAGGGGTTGAAGAACTCGTTGAGGGTAACGAGGAAGATAAAGACGAAGAAAACGACAAAGAAGCTGAGTAAGACGAGAATGCTGAGAAGCCGGGTGATGAAAAACCTGATGAAGATGACAGACCTGATGATGACCACGAGGGTGCAGGAGCCACTGGAAATGCCTCAGAATCAGAAGCGAGCAAGACTACTCCTGAGATATTGGAACAAACTGGCGAATATGCCTCCGGTTCAAAACATGCTACAAAGACTCAAAATCCATCTGAAGCTCAGGGGGAGTCTCAAAACATTGAAGGTAACACTAACAGAGCTAAAGCTCTTGTTCCCTTTGCAGGTACCTCTTCTGACAGGATTTAGAGAGAACCATTGACTTCACTTTATCCGTATGACGACGATGCCGCATCTTCAACAAATGGGGTGTACAAACCGTCGAAAGTGCGTCATTTCAAAGTTAGCCAATCAGCCGATGATGAATTTTATTTTGATTATGATTCCGACGAAGTTCAGCAAGTCCTTGATCAAAATAGAATTTATTGCTCTTGGAGAACCTTGATCAACTTCCTCCGGATTGTCCGTTTCTTTTTTACAGTGACGAGGAGGTTTCATCACAATCACCGGAGGTCTTAGCTATTCAAGCTCCTCCTCTGACTCCTCCAGAATCACCGATTCAAGTTTCAGCTAAAGCTCCAGAATCTGCACCATCATTTGAACAGATTCCTGAGGTACCCGAAAAACCGAAAGTATGTACACACTACATGGTTCCTCAGTGTCAACTCAAATGACATATTATCAGTTGGGAATACGAGCACAAACGGGCTGTTTTTGCTATCAAACGCACAAATGGTGTTAAGTATTTCAACTTGGAAAAGAAAAACATCGCCACTTTACCCAAACAGGATCTTGGATCTGAATCATCTCATTCAAATTGACATCATAAACCCTACGAAGCATTAATGGGGTGATCTATTTCAAAGGTTGATGCAACGTGAAATGTACAAAAACGTTCCATATGAATGGTTTGTGCCTAACATGGGAAGACGGGTAGAGAAAGATGAAATCGATCCCAAAACTGGCCGACCCAAAATCAAAGTCTACTTCAAACGGGTGTCTTGTTTAAATCTGCCTCAAGATTGTTTGGGAGACATGCTTGGGTGGTTCTACGATGACACAAAAGGGGAAGTTGTAATGGTTAGGAATGATAGAGAATAAATCTTACGGGTTCTTGATTCGTATTAGTTGATGGGACTGTCAAGGAAAGATTTGCGGATGCTATCAAGGAAATCAATTGAATACGGGAGATTTGAAAGACTTCAAGCAATGAAGTTTTCCAACTTTTTCGCCCGTCTCCGGAGATCTAAATCACATTCACAGGATCACACGACCTTCGAACCACTCGTATTACTCCGGTCGATGGTCCATCTCGAGTTCAAGGTCGAGTTGAGAAGATTTGAAGAAAATTGCAGATTTTTGATGTTTTTTGCTTTTTGGTCTTTCTTAACCTTAGCTTAAAACATTATTTCGTTTGATTCGTATTGTTGGAGCATTATTGTCTGTATTTGTATTCATTTGAACGTGTCGTAGAGTTAGTATGTAATTAGATCGAGTTGTAAAGTCCAAACGCATTTACGAACAAGTTACGTTCAAGTAACTGAGTTACACTCACGTAACTCATGAGTTACGCACGTAACTAGGAGAGTTACGCGCGTAACTCACTTCCAAAGAGTTACGTGAGCGTAACTCTTCTAGGGTTTCGAGTTGCCTATAAATAGCAGCCTCGGGATCATAAATGCGGTTGTTGAACATTGTCAGAGCTGTCAAATCAAGGAGAGTTACGTGAGCTAGGGTTTAGGTCACGAAACTAGTGTTCTTGTGTGTTAAAGTCTTGTAATCGAGTGTTTAGGTTCTATTCGTGATTGTAAACAAACACGTAAGCTTAATAGAATCAATCATTTGATTATATCTGCTGTTCTTCACCGTTTTACTTAGAGTTATTGTTTATTCCGCATTCAATAGCTTTTAGGGTTCAAAGGAGGTCCGAAATAGGCGAAAAGGAAGCCGAATCTGCAATTCCTCGAGCCATTCGGATGCCCTTGTGAGATTATGATCACCAAGGAAAGGATCTCCAAGTTTGGTGAAAAGACACATCCTGGATATTTTCTTGGTTATTCGGCTGAGTCTCCCAGTAGAAGGGTATTTGATAAGACGACGGGTACAATTGAAGAAGCGTATGAGGTGACGTGTTTCCGGTATACTCCATCTACACCTGGTGATGGTCCGGCACACTTCTTCGATTATGATTCGTTATTTCAGTCTTTCAACATTGATCCTCCTAGTGCCTCCATTCCGGTTGCAAGAAATGAAGCGGTCGTGATGCAAGGGGGAGGAATTGGAATTGATGATACTTTCTTTGATCAATTTCACACTCAAAGTGAAGATGCATCTCCGTCCACTTCATCTGGTCCGCTTCCGATTCAGGTCGTCATCGATCTTCCAGCTATTCAACAAGCTCCGATTCGGCCAGACTCTCCAACCTTTGAAACTGCATCTGAAACTGCATCAGAAGCTGCATCAGAAGCTGCATCAGATGATTCTGAGAGTGATAACAATGACTTTCAAGATTCTGCAGCTGAGATTGAAGAAATTGTTGAAGAGGAATCTAATGACATTGAAAGTGCTCCTCAACCTTCTACTGCCGGTGTCTCAAATCCAGCTCCACCTTCTGATGAAGCAGAAATTCCAGCTCAGGTTGTGGAAAATGTGATTAATCAGGAGGTTGTACAAGAAAATGAAGGTGCTGTAGAAAGAAATGAAGCAGAGAATGTTATCTCTCCGAGGAGATCTGTGAGAGAAAAGAAACGTCCTGCTCACTTGGAAGAATTCGTAGCAAGTCCTGCACTTTTGGAGGTCTTCGAAGCATGTTTTCTATCCCAAATAGATCCAAAGAACGTCATCATTGCACTAGATGATCCGTTCTGGGTAGAAGCCATGCAAGAAGAACTTCAACAGTTTCTGAAGTTACATGTGTGGGAAAGGGTCAAGGCTCCAAGGAGGGAAAAGATATTGAAGACGAAGTGGGTATTCAAGATTAAGAAAGATGATAAAGGCGAGATAGTAAGGAACAAAGCCCGTTTAGTTGTTCAAGGTTTCGAACAAGTAGAAGGTCTAGACTACGATGAAGTCTACGCACCGGTTGCTCGTTTGGAATCCATTCGGTTGTTCCTTGCATTCGCTTCCCACAAGCGTTTCAAGGTTTATCAACTTGATGTGAAGAGTGCGTTCCTTTATGGCGAGATTCGTGAAGACATTTATGTCGCTCAGCCACCGGGCTTCGAGGACTACGAACATCCTGATCACGTTTTCAAGCTAAACAAGGCCTTATATGGTCTTCACCAGGCCCCGAGAGCCTGGTATGGAACGCTCTCTGACTTCTTGACAAACAACGGGTTTGCAAGAGGTACAGTTGATCAAACTCTGTTCACGAAGAAAAGGAATGAACACTTGCTGCTGGTCCAAATATACGTCGACGACATCATCTTTGGGTCTACCGATGACTCAATGTGTAAAGAGTTCGAGAAGTTGATGACGTCAAGGTTCGAGATGAGTGCGATGGGGGAAATGAACTTCTTTTTGGGTTTGCAAGTTAAGCAGTCGAAGAAAGGAATTTATATCCACCAGACCAAGTATGTGCAAGACATATTGACTCGTTTCGAGATGCTAGACTGTAGAACGGTTAGCACTCCTCTCGAGGTCAATCACAAACTTGGTCCGGCACTCCACGATGATGCTGTAGATCTGAAGCTGTATCGATCAATGATAGGCTCACTCATGTATCTTACAGCGTCTCGTCCGGATATCACCTTTGCCGTGTCTTTGTGCGCGCGCTATCAAGCTGCGCCTAAGGCATGTCACCTGAAGGCCGTGAAGAGGATTCTCTGTTATCTCAAGGGGAAACCAACTCTGGGTCTCTGGTATCCCTATGACGATCAAGACTTTGAGTTGACGGCGTATTCGGATTCGGATTATGGGGGCTGCAATTCTGACATGAAGTCCACGACCGGTGGCTGTCAGTTTCTTGGATCACGTTTAGTCTCGTGGCAGTGCAAGAAGCAAACCGCGGTATCCTTATCATCTGCGGAAGCTGAATACATTGCAGCGGGAAGTTGCTGTTCTCAGGTTCTTTGGATCCAGCATCACCTACGTGATTACGGTTTGATTGTTTCTCGCACCCCCATTAACATAGACAATACAGCAGCAGTGTGCATCATACGCAATCCGGTGCAACATTCGAAAACGAAACATATAAGTATTCGTTTTCATTTCATACGGGATTGTTATGATAAGAACTTGATCACGTTGCTCCAAATCGCTACCGAGGATCAAAAGGCCGATCTTTTGACTAAAGCTTTTCATAAGGGGCGATTTGAAGAACTGATCAAGTTAAACCGTCTCATCATTTTAGAAATTGCTTGACACGAACCAATATTTTTGTAAATATTTAACTCTTTTAAAATTAAAAAAATTCAAAAAGATTTTTGGTTTAAGTTGTAGTTTAATATCTAAGTTCCTTAAAATTAAAAATACAAAAAGATTTTAACTTTTCTTAGGTTTATAGCTTTTATTTTCAATTTTACGGTTCTCGTGTTTTTTAAGTAATTTGCAGTGTCAGGAGGAAACATATGAGCTTATATACGAATTATGGATCACGTTCTCCTGAAAAGACGGTTTCTAGTACATTCTTGACGATTGGAAGGCTCCGAGTGCTTAAACATGCTCGACTGATCAAATGCCTTCCCGTCAAGTGTAAAGGCTCTTTATCTCGAGATAAAGTGTAAAGGTTTGAGTGAATCATCATTTTTATCTCTTGGAAAGAGTTTAAAGATTTAAAACTTGTTTTCTATTTTTCGGAAATAGTTTAAAGTTAAAAAAAAAAAACGTGAATTAAAACAAGTTTTAAATCGGAAAAACGCGCGAAAAACAATTACGCACGTATCTGGGAGATACGTGCACGTAATTGACAATTACGTGCACGTAACTCATAAGTTACGGGCACGTAATTCATCAATTACGTGCACGTAATTGAAGCAGTGAGAGGGTATTTAAAGGGTTTAAAGTTGCTGTTTCATCACTTTTCAAAAACCCTCTATTTCAAAACCCTCTCTCTCAAGGCGATTCTGTGTTTTAGCATCTATTTCAGTCGTATTTCTTCATCTTTAGTCTCGGGATCATCTCTATAACATCACGGTATGATTTCCTGACCTAAAATTCGAAGATAAAGGGGTGTTTGGCTGTTGAGGTCTCGGTTTGGGTAGTCATGATCCAATGTCTCATAATCAGTAATTAAAACGTGATATTTATGATGATTACACATCACTCACTGATTTCCGAGCATAAGGGTACCCATTGATTGTTGTTTTTCAACCAAAATCGATGGTTTAAAGAAATTTTTGGTTTAAACCTAAAAACCCTAATTTTGGCTAAGTTTTCTACACAAATGCTTAAAACCGTGTAGTGTAAAGACTAATGTTGCTCGGAATATAGCTATTAACATGATTTTGAAATAAAAAGCATAGCGTATTTTGAATTTTATCGAGCGTAAGAAAACGACCAGTCGAAATCTGTTACGGGCACGTAATTCTCATTTACGTGCACGTAACTCTTAGTTACAGGCACGTAATTGATGAATTACGTGCACGTAACTCTTGTCTTCATAAGTTACAGGCACGTAATTCATGAATTACGTGCACGTAACTCTTGTCTCAAGCATCTTTAACTGGCACGTAACATCATTTACGTGCACGTAACTCCTTGTTACGTGCACGTAATTGTTAAAGAAAATTGTTCTCGATCGTCAAATTGTCCAGTTATGCTGCCCAAATTTTTCAAAAATCCATTACGTAAGACAAGTTACGTGAGTAACTGTCAACAGATTCACATTTGTTTTTGGCAAATTCAATTTGCTTAACGTAATTGATTTTAACGATTGCAGCGTAACCCAATTTCACTCGAAAGTAGTCTATGCACGTCTAGGATGTTGTTTACAATATCTTATAGTAGTTTACTGTGCGTGTACTAACTTTTGTGCGAGTTGTTGTTGTCTTTTGTGCAGAATGGCACCAAAGCAAGATGTTGCAATCAAGAGACACAACTCGGTGGCTCTTTTAACTTCCGTGAAAAGTGGGGCAGGGTATGAAGGGATTATCAACTACCTAAATCGAAGCCCGATTGCATATGCCCTTCGAGCAGATCCGAAACTGAAGCTAGATCTTATCTCGGAATTCTGGAAGAACGCTAGAGCCAATATGACGGTCGATCCTCCCACTATCGAATCAATGATTGGGAATCTTCCAGTAGTTATTTCTGAGGCCGTCATTCGCACGGTCCTTCAGTTCCAAGATTCAGCTGACTCTAGTGATGTGCTTCCCGATAAGGTGATCTTTGGATGTTTCAGGAAGATGGGATATACGGGACGTCTAGACTCCCTTCAGTTCTATAAGTCTTTGATGCCGGATCTCTACCGCTTCCTCATGCACACGATCATTCAGTGCTTGTCGAAGTGGAAAGGCGGGTATGATGTGCTGGACAGAAAAGGCCAATCCTTGATGGTGTCTCTAGTGTTCAATCATAAGTTCAACACCTCCAGATTCATTCTTAGCAACATGCTATGGAATCTGGAGGATAAGAAGCGGACTTTCGATCAGTACCCTCGCTTCATCACCTTATTGATAGATCACCTACTGCCGGAACTTGCTTACACCGGTCCGTTCGGAGAGGCCACACACATCAAACCCCGGGTTTTTGCTGATTGTAGAGGGGGTGTAGAGTTAGCGCTTCAAGGTGCTTTAGTTGATGCTGCTTTTCAAGCACCTGCGCTCGATGCCTATGATGATTTGATTGTTCCTGATCCCCCAAAGCCGACCACATCTAGGAGGTCATCCAAGTCACAGGCTTCTGGTGCTGTGGGTGTTTCAAGCAAGAGCAAATCAAAGACAAAGGGAAAGAGTAAAGGAAAGAAACAAGTAGAGGTTGTTGAGGCATCTACTTCAGAGTCTTCTACATCAGGAGACGATGATGACAGTGATGGTGAAAGTGACGCTGGGTCAGAGGAGACGGTTGAACTCCCAGCTACCAGAAAGGGGTTAGAGGAAGAATTGGATGGATTGATAGCCCTCAGGAGGACTATGCCAACGGCTACTTACAATGCAAGACGTAATAGGCTGATGAAGCAAATCGAGAGGTTTGGGAAAGCTAAAGCAAAGGCTTCCAAGGGAGTTACTTTCAAGGAACCACCACCGGTTGTTTCTTCACCAAAGCCTACTCGTGTGGTAAGAATGAAGTCCGCTGAGTTCAGGGGTATTCAGCCGGGAACGTTTGAGCAACCTCCACCATCTTCGGCGATCAAGCGCCCTCATCCCTCTACCGCTTCACCAGAGGTTTCTCCAGAAAAACCTTTGGTAAAGAAGTCAAAGAAAGTGGTCGTGATTACTTCTCCATCCACCACTGCCACCACAACTACCACCACCATTCCTCCACCAATCATCACCACTATTCCACCAGTCGTTACTCCTCCACCAATTACTACTACTCTTCCTCCACCACCTAAACTCACACTCACTCCACCGATAGTCACCACCTCTTCACCGATTGTGACTTCTACTCCTTCGGGTAGCTCCTCTCACCCAGCAATTACTGTTGGGTTAAGTGATATGGTGAGGAACATGGATCGAAAGTTAGTAAGCCTTCAGGGTTCTCTCGGTGAGCATGAAAAGAGAATCAAAAAGCTAGAAGGTGAAGTCAAAGCTCGAGACTTGAAGATTAAATCTCTGGAGAAGAAGATTGAAGGTTATGAGTCAGAGCTTGAATCGGTTCGGGGTAACTATGATCTCGTCCAAGAGCGCCTTGATGAGTTGATAGATGAAAAGAGGGCGGAGAAAGGCGAGAACGAGGACGATGAAGATAAGGACGCCGAAGATGAGGATGAAGAAGATAAGGCTGACGATGAAGCCAAAGACGATGAGCCAAAAGATGATGATGATCAGGATAAACCTGATGATGGCGGTGATCAAGGAATGGCTGATCCTTCCGAACAGGCGCAACATGATGAATCCGCGTCTGGTTCTGGCAAAGCTCCGGGATCTCCAGCCAACGAAGCACCACTCGAGGGGGAGACTGCTAATCTTAACTTTGATTTTGCTTTAGTTTCTGCAGGTACCCACTCTCATCCACTCGAGTCCGCTCAGCCAGCGATGTCATTCCATGGTTCTACCGGTGTAGTTCCTACATTTGCTGCTATGCCGATGTGTGAAGGAGATGCTGCCTCAGTAGTCCAGGCGAGTTGTTTGTTTGAGGACTCCGAGGACGAGGTGGACTCAGCTCGGTTGAAGAAAGTCACCGCAACACAATCCGGCGGTGTTCAAGACAAGGTTGCTTCCCCAGCTGGTTCTAAGGGGAAGTCTAAAGAAGAAGTTGCACCGGAAACTCCCGATGTTCCCGCTCCTCTCGTGCCACCTCCGGTTCACTACATTGATGGCAGAGGGAGAAAGATTGATCACACCGCTTTTGCGGAACTGGGAGTTATTGTCGGCTGTAATCTAGTAGGCCAGTGCAAGAGGATCGTTCTTGCATGGCGTTACATAGATAACACCGATTACTTTGTTTTGCTGCGAGGAGATGGTGTGCAGTACATGAGGATGAAATACGCGACGTTCAACTCTCTTCCTTACTATGAGTTGAAGCGTCTTGCGGATTTGGAACCCACCAACCTCACCTCGGATGCGGCCAAGCTGTTCTACAAGACGTTGAGATCTGACATCCATTTTGGAAAGCTTGAAAACTTCAAGCTCACCAAGCCTATCATCCAGAGGGAGGAGAAGAGAAATCCAACGACTAGGAGGCGAGACTTTATCCACATCTATCCTGAAGTAAAGCAACTCAGGAGGATCAGGATGCCCTCGTTACCTCAGGATTTCTTAACTGACATTAAGGCTTGGGGGTTCGACGAGAAAGCTCGGGAGGCGGTAGTGTTTGATAAAGATGGTAAAGTGTTGCTGAGGATCTATGATCCTATCCATCTTCTCTGCCTCTCCGAAGCAGATTTGAAGCGGCTTGATGAGAGGAAGATTTATTCAGCCAAGAATGAAAAATCTTTTGGGCTTGTCTTTTCGCATGTGGTGCACATCTGCGTCAAAAAGGGCTTTCACTCGCAGAATCTGCCATTGGTGGCTGAAGAAGCAGTATAGATATTAGTTTGCAGGGGTTTGCTGGTTTTTGGTATTTTCTTTATTCCAGCTCAAACTATATTTATGTCTGTAATTTTTGTGTACATCTTATGATATATCGATGTTTATTTTGCTTGATTGATTGTTTGTAATGTGTGTGATGCGTGATTCGGTAGGCTTTTAATTCCTATTTGAATTACGTGGTCCGGTTTGCGTTCAAACTTCTACTTTCAAGTTTAATTTACATGATTATATTTTAAGTTTAAAGAGTTTAGACTTCGCAACATATAACAGTTGCGAACTCGGACAAAACCTGTTTTGCTTAAATGCAAAACTCTTTTCAAAAGAGTCTAAAGTTTTGAAACTCATCGAGTCTAAAGTTAAATAATCTCGGATGAGTATAAAGTTTTTGAAACTCATTGAGTAAAAGATTAAATAATCTCAATTGAGTATAAAGCGTCCAAAATGATAAAAACCTAAACTTTTTGATCGTGACTTCGAAACTTTCTTTTTAAGTTTTTAGGATTTGTATAGTTCCAAAATTAATAAAACTCAGAAAAACATAAAAAGAGGGGGAGAAAGTTTGTGAAAACCTTAGGAAATGATAGTACATCGCGGATTTTAAAACTTAGAATCATAAGTGTTTGTTCGATGTATTAGTAGGTACGGCCAATATCATATAAACAATTTTCCGAACCTGTTTCTAATGGGTAACACGGTTAAGTTTGTTCATCTCAATGATAAGCTGAAAACTTTCGGTGTGCCTGGAATCTGTCACCATAGGATTATATATATATAAATAAGTATCTGAGAGTAATAGAAAAAGCGAGGAAAAGAAAAATTGAGAGAAAATCAAAAATATAATAAATCGTTTTTTCTAAAACTCAAAGAGTTTTCATTATATTAAAACTCCTAAACACCTTGAGGCGCTCCTGGATTCTATAAGGTTGCGAAATCATAGTTTCCGTGCAGTTAGTATAAAGGTTGAGGAGTTGTAAAACTCGTATCCTTGAGGCGCCCCTGGATTCTATAAGGTTGCGAAATCATAGTTTCCTTGCGGTTAGTATAAATGGGAGAGTAGAGTCAAATAAGAATTCCGTAACTCTTGATGCTTACTTGATAAACGGCAAAGACAGAGGGAGGAGTTCACGAGTCTATGAAGCTTTTAAGCTCAAAAAAAATATATAAAAAAAAATATATATATAAATATAAAAAAAAAAAAACAAAAAGAAAGCAAAAAGCTTCTCTAATTATGAAAAATGCACAAGTGCTTAAACTTTATACTATAAGTATGCATTTTCAATACTTAGAGTAGTTAATAAAATAGGAATAAGGTGACGGGTTTCCTAAATAAATACTGGAAGTTTGATGACGCTTTGAGGGGAGTTCGGATTTAGCTAAGTGTAAATATAAGTGGGATCCATATAAACAGTTGTAATTTTAATAATCGGAAGATTCTTTGTATGATATCTATGTTGTATTTAAGAGGACAAATATACTAATAATCGGCTGATTCTTGTGATTCGACTTCTGCGATATGATCCTAAAAGCAAACTAATCCCTATCCAAAAAGATTTGCCCTTTTGTAGGTTGCTAAAGTAGTGTGAATAGCTTATAGTTAAAAACCACAAAAAGAGTTTCGGTTTTAGGTTAAGAAAACAAACAAAAATCAAAAATATTTTATTTCTATGTTTATTTTCTTCGTTGTCACGTATCGCTTATGGTTAAAAGGTTTTATCACGTGTTTTCTGAAAAATGAGAAATTTTGTCAGTTTAAAGAACAAAAACACGTATTTGGTCAGTTTGTCTTTGTAAAGCCAGGTTTTACAAAGTTAAGGATCGGATCTTGAAGAGTTTAGCACTTCTTGGAAGTCAAGGACTCGAAGCTGATTTTCATGGAGCCGCGTTGCTTAATGATGAAGATTAGCTGTCTGAAAAGATTCGCAAGATAACGGTTGCAAACTTTACACCGTACAAGTCTCTATGAAGTATAAAGGACCAACTCTCGATCTCTCGACACCAAAAGTTCAAGACAATTTTGAAGAATACAAGCTACATCCAAGGGGGAGTTTGTTGGAGCATTATTGTCTGTATTTGTATTCATTAGAACGTGTCGTAGAGTTAGTATGTAATTAGATCGAGTTGTAAAGTCCAAACGCATTTACGGACAAGTTACGTTCAAGTAACCGAGTTACACTCACGTAACTCTGAGTTACGCACGTAACTTGTAGAGTTACGCACGTAACTCTCTTCCAAAGAGTTACGTGAGCGTAACTCTTCTAGGGTTTCGGGCCACCTATAAATAGCAGCCTCGAAATCATAAATGCGGGTTGTTGAACATTGTCAGAGCTGTCAAATCAAGCATAGTTACGTGAGCTAGGGTTTGGGTCACGTAACTCTTTGTTTTTGAGTGTTAAAGTCTTGTAATCGATTGTAGAGATACTATTCGTGTTTGTTATCAATCACGTAAGCTTAATAGTATTAATCTTTTGATTACATCAGTTGTTCTTCACCGTTTACTTACTCAAACTAGTTATTCCGCAATTAGTTTGTTATAGGATTCAAAGGAGGTCCGAAATAGGCGACCAACACGTATGACTCAACTTCTAACGATATGATCCTAAAAGCAACGACTTCCTAGCAAAAACCATTTGCTCTTTGTAGGTTGCTAAGTAGTGTATATAGCTTATAGATGAAAATCACAAAAATATTTTGCGTTTTAGGTTAAGAAAAACAACAAAAATCCAAAAAGATTTTATTTCTATGTTTATTTTCTTCGTCATCACGTATCGTATAAAATTATAAGGTTTTATCACATGATTTCTGAAAAACTAAAAGATTTTATCAGTTTAAAGAACAAAAACATGTATTTGGAAAGTGTTTTTCTGTTAGTTAGGAAAATAGAGTGTAAAGTGTTGGATGTAGATGAGTTAAAGCTACTCCCTGGAAGTCAAAAGACTCAGAGCCACCCTTCGTGAAACCGTGAAGCTAGAAGACGAAGACTCGGTGATCCAGAGATTCAAGTCAGGTCGATTGCAGACTTGAAGACCGTTGAAGTTCCTTTGTCAGAAGAAACGAAGTACTTCAAGATCAATAAAATCTTGTAGGAAAGTGTGGAGGTGCACATGAGTGGTTGTTCGATTGAGATATATTTTATGGTTTAGTCAATTTAAAATCTCTATCAAGTTGACACTGGTCGCGTTTTTGATTTGGATAAGAGAGATAGAACGAAATACAAATAAGATATATATAAACTAATAGTTACCCAACCCGTCCCACCCTGATTTACCGAATATACGAAGAGAAAGATGATTATACCCTTGGCCACTATAAATCCCCCAAGGGTGACTATCAGCAACAGGGTGAAGGCACCCAATGTGTTTGCAAGTACTTCTGTTCTTGCAACAGCAGCAAGCATTCGAAAAAGGGAGAGAGCCATTTGATGTATGGCAAAGAAAGTCAAGAACTGCTTACCGAATCTGAATCACAAGATGTGTTATATATTTCAGAATTTGAATGACGGAAAATTCACAAGCTGTTAAAAATCAATGGTGGAAATCTTAAAAATGATATAAGTCACGGTTATTTTACCTTGTGGCATCTGGAGCATACCCTATTGTGTAATATGTAAGAACAACCCAAATTCCTGATTCCATAAAAGATAAAGGTATTCTAAGTACCCATATGGGAAGAGCAAAAGCCCAAGCCGGATACAACAATGAATCTCTTTGTTTATAGAAAACCGGAAGCCTCATAACAGTCAGTGCAAGCTCAGCCATCCCATTAAACATTACGATCAGAAGACCAAAAAAAAGTGAACCAAAAAACTTCCCTCCATCTTCCAAAGTTCCCGTATGCATTTCCGTTCTGAAAAACATAGCCATGCCTACCAATGACATAAATGTCAATTGGAATGTCTTGAATATGTAAAGCAAAGAGTTCCGCTTAGATAACAACCATTCTCTGTCGAAACATACTTTCAGTAAGTCAAGATTAGATATTCCGTACTTTTCTTTGACCAGTGCATCTGGATGTGTTTTTGTTTTATCATAAGGAATATGAATATCTGCTTCGAGTTTCTGTCCAATGTGAAAAGACTTAAACGCCCGCGAAAATTCAGGTATTGTAATGTATACGTATGGTTGATCTTCTTTGAACCAGTATTGCTCTTGGTCTTTTTTTGAAGTTACTTCTTGAAGGAAGTCAGCTACACCTTTCCTTTCTGGGCACTTAAATCCCATCCATTCAAAAAATTCAAGAACTTTTTCGCACGGACCTTGATAGGCAATCTGACCTTCTGACATTAATATGACATCATCAAAAAGTTTATAAGTCTCGGGGTCAGGTTGTAAAAGAGAGATAACCATTGTTAAATCCATTACATGAACCATTTGTCTTAAGAACTTGGTGATACGACAAGTGGTGGAGCTGTCCAGTCCAGTCGATATTTCGTCCATGAAAAAGACATTTGCAGGCCCAACTAACATCTCTCCTGTAACAAGTTATTTTCAAGATGTAGCAACCAAGTAGTTTTGTTAGTTTGTTTTTTTATATGTTAAATACATGGATCGGCAAGACCGTGTGAAAGGGTCTCAATGCCCACCAATTATATGATTTTTTTTTTTTAAAAAGGGATAGAAAAAAAGTCATGTTTCAAACGAATAGTCGTTTAGTGGTAGAAAAAAAATCGAACATACCAGTAGTAACACGTTTCTTCTCTCCACCAGAAATACCTCTTCTCATTTGATCCCCAACCATAGTATCAGCACAGGTTTCTAGTCCAAGTATCTATTAAATGAAAACCGCAAAATGCATTTAATGGTGCGCTTTTATTTCAATTTGTTTCGAAATTGGTGACTACACCTTAAACATGGTTGATAATACAATTGCCTAAACCATTCTACTTTAAAACATTGCCAACATGTTGGAGGCTTTTTCGTTTAAAATACCCAAAATAGTCATCTATTGATTAAGTTGTAAAACAAACCTTGATAACATACTCAGTTATCAAATTCCTTTCTCTTCCTGGGAGTGTTGTAGCATTCATAAATGTATCATTTTCAGGATCATGTTTGGTGCCTGCTTCTTTCTCCATGTTCAAAATTTCCGTAAGTAATTTATATCTTGGCCCAACACCCAAGCACCGTCCTGAAAAATCAAGTGTTTCCCTCACCGTCATCTCCCCCGTATGAAGATTATTGGGACTTATATAAGCACATGTTCTCTGAGGTATAAATTCAGACAGGTGGTGACCGCTATAGCTGACATTTCCAGACACCTGTTTTGAAATATTAATTATCATCCAACAATATATGAACTAACACAATGTGGTTTTAAAATAGCCGGATATAATAATAATACTTTGAGATCATGATCAAGTTTCCCAGCTAGTGCCAGCAGTAACGTGGTTTTGCCTGCACCCGGTGGACCTAAAAGCAGTGTCATCCTGTTTTTAATTATAAATATCGAATAGATATATGCAAATTAGAAGAAGAATTACAAAAAAACCGTAGCATGAAGGAAAAATCGAAGTAAATACCTTGATGGTTTGATAAGTCCACTAATGGAATCAAGAATCTTCACTTTTCTCTTCTTTGAAGCAGTGACCCCAATCAATTGCAGTATGCTCTACAGGTTTGTTTCAGATATTATATTACTCTCTCCGTCCCAAATCAAGTGTCCACTTACAAAATACATATGATTTTTAAATTTCAATTATCAAACTGTTTGCCAAAGAAATTTCATTTTCATCTAAGTGAAAGCTTTGTATTGGTTATAGTTTGGATGTTGACACTTATTTGAGACAAACCGAAATAGAAAGATGGATATATATATATATATATATATATATATATATATATATATATATATATATATATATATATATATAGGGGTTGGTTCTTGTAAAACAAACATTAAGTTAAATAAGTAAAAAAAAATTAAAAAATAATTTATAACGTTAGATATTTTAGATTATCGTTCATTTTAACCATATCTCAAACTTTAGAAAACGAAGTTTTGTTGTACATCATAAAATGGGTAGTCTTACCGTTGTGCATCAAATTTGAATATTTACTGCAAAAAAACAAAGAATTTGATGCACAGTCCCTAAACAACATATATTTTGATGAATATCAAAACTTGTTTTTTTAAAGTTTGTTATAATTGAATAAATAAACATAATACAAAATTACACATATAATAAATTATTTTTTCATATTTTTTAACTTATTTTACTTTAAGTTTTGGTTTATAAGAACCTCTCCCTATATATATATATATATATATATATATATATATATATATATATATATATATATATATATATATAGTTTTCGATTGGAGCTAGTAATCACATAAATTTATTTTTTGAAAAAATGGGAAAAGGGGAAAATGTACCTCAATTGAGTTGAAAATGGCATTATAGAGAGATGGAAGGGCTCTATCACCAACATAAGCATATCCTTCAACCGATAAATTCTCATATTTTACTTCGATCATTGGTGTCTTAATCCCAACTCTGCACACATCAGTCATGTTGTAGGAAGGTTTCAATTTACTTTTAAAAACATAAAAACAAGAGCATTTTCCTTGTTCGGGTTATCCGAGATGGGGATTCTTGTACTCAGATGTACATGGTTTAACTAGGGTATGATACAAAACCGATTCAAGATGGTCAATCTCCCAAAAATAATAGAAAAAGAAGTAACAAGGAAACTACAAATTTGAACAAATTTATTCTTCATTTCTTCAAGAATGCAATACAATATTTAAAGACAAAGAAACTTAACTACTAGCTGGACTTTAGGAGCATGAACACTAAACATGGAAGGTGTGCCGTACGTGATGCTAAACTTTAGGAATAAAAATGAAAAATGGAAGTTATATTTCTAGTAGTCTTCATGCAATATGCATGCAACACTAAAAGATAATGGGTCTTCAAGTTGAGTGTGGAAATAAGCCACGTATTAATACTCCCCCGCCTTAAAACGAGCCTGGTACTCGAGGGCCGAGGCTCATATTTTTATAGCTCGGGTTATGCGGCTTCCATGGTGGATTGTGTCCCATTTGAAGAAAAACAAACTTGGGTGGGTGGCATTAGGGTCTTGGGTCGTACTCCTTTATATAAATCTATAATATATGTTTAAGTTCATAGTAAAGCAAAAATATCTCTTATCTAATTTTAAATAAATGTCGTTTAAGTTCATAATAAAACCAAGATACTTGAATTGGTATCAAGAAAAAAATACGATGTCAAATAACATAATCAAATCAAAATATATTTTTTTTTAATATGAAGCAAATGATAAGTTTTTTCATTGATAAAAAGAAACATAAAAACTATTATGTTCCTCAACATGAAAATTTGTGAAGTAGTGAAGTACTTATGCAATTATATCAAAATAGCATATGTCATACACCTTAACCACTTTGACAATGAAAAATAGTTGTTACAATTTTGGAAATTAAATATATAATAAATCTTTTGTACTATTCACCAAATAATCAAAAAATCTTGCTAAATGTTAGATTGTTGTTAAAATTTTAGAAATTAAATATATAATAAAATGTCTTTTTTTGTACTATCCATTAAATAGTCAAAAAAATCTTACTAAATATTAGATTTTTAATATCTCTAGTATATATATATGCATGCAACACTAAAGATTGTGGGTCTTCGAGTTGAGTATGAAAATTAACCACGTATCATAATATCTCGATGATCATTTTTGATACCTTTTCATGATCATCCAAGAGATATATTTATAGAGGTTCGAACCTCAGACCAGTATAAGGACGTTAGAACGCCTTACTAATGCTTTATAAATTTATTGTAAGTCAGGCGACAAACTTGACGACTTTTTTACTCCTTAAGAAAACTCAAACTATTGTTTAATTAAAAATGTCATGTGTGACATTCGCGAATTTCACGGTATTATTCTATCGCCTCGTATTCGTTTTATTTATTTATGTTCGTGTTTTGACCCTATTGTATTCCTTTTTATGTTTATCGTATTCGTATTTTATGAGTATCGTATTTGTATTTTATGTGTATTTGCGTTTATCGGGTATATAGTATGTGATTCGGATCCTTATGTCGGGAACGTATAGTCTTAAGTGCCTTTAGTATAAGTCTAGTATACTCTTATGATAAGTTTAGGGGAATTATGCCTTAATTATATGATTAAGATTAACGTTTAAAAATATTTCATTTTTAGTCCTTTCGGAAATTTTATTACAAAACTAGTCCTACGCGAGAAATTCTATTACAATTTTAGTCCTATGTCAAATTTTATTACAAAAATCGTCCCCCACCAACCATTTTGTCTTATCTAGAAATATGGTTTGTCCTTATCCTCATTTCACCTATCACTCTCTCTCTCTAACTTTTCTCTCAAGAAAACACACACATACAAACCTCCACCTTCTCTCTAACTTTTCCGGCGATCTAACCGTTGGATTTCCAATCCGAGACCGGATTATTGATCACCATCATCATCTTCATCTATCCTCCAAGTTTCATTACGATCGGGTAAGTATTTCTCCATTTTGGTTCTAAACTTTGTTATTTTGATTTAAACCCGAAAATACCACTTCTCACCGTCAAAACTTAGATTTTATTGTGGATTATTGTATGTTATCATATTTTGGACATAGGGTTCCAATTTGGGGTCATATAGACACTTAGAACACTCAGAAATCGATTTCCGAATGCCTTTTTCGTAAAAACTCAGTTACATGCACGTAACTGTAGTTACATGCACGTAACTGATCAACTGACACTTACACTCACGAAATTACCATCACCCTCACGTAATTAGGGAGTTACGTGACCCCTAAGTCACGTAACTGTCATCATGGTCACGTAATTAGCACAGATTTACATATCTAGTCCTTTTGACGCGTAATTGTTCACGTAATTAGTCCTTTTGTCACGTAATTAGTCCCATATGCACGTAATTGCCTTATGATTCACGTAATTGAAGTCTAAGTCACGTAATTGACTTGAAAGTCACGTAATTGACTTCTTATTCACGTAACTATGGTCCTGATGTTCCGTAACTTCTTGTTTTGTCCCGTAACTCTTGTATAACACGTAACTTGATACTTACGTGACTTGTAGTGCACGTAAGTATTAGGATCACGTATCTAGTCCGTTGACTTTCCGAAACACTTGTTATTCCGTTATATTGATATTCCTATTGGTCATTTCAAAACCCGTATAAAACGTTAATCGTTAAGGCATAACCCTACTAGACTTAGAGATACTTAGACATGTTTTATTTACGTGATGTATAGGGCACTTAGACGTGGAGCCTGACAGTATTATAATATTTCCCGACATATAAAGATTTGGATTGCTTTGCTATCAGTGAGTTATTCGTTGCCCTTTTTACTGCTTTTATATTTTTGGGCATGATTAGCGTTAAATAAAAGTATTTTATGGTATGTATGTATTATGGATATGTATTGTGGATATGATGCTTTAGATGATCTCACCCTAACTTGTACCGCCTTTGTGGTAGTACAAGGCCCCGTATACACACCTGTTAGCTTTTAGCCACCGGAAGTATATATAGCGCTATATGGGTCTAACAAACCCTCATTCTAATACGTTATTATGATAAGGGAGGAGCCCTGTCCGTATTAGTAATGTTACGACCGTTTATTATCGAGAACAACCTAGTTTGAGACACTAGGTGGGGTTAGTTGCCTTTATTGTTATGGTTCAGGTGTACCTTATGTTCCTAAAGCTGTTATCTATCCAGTATGTATTCTATGTTATGTTTATGGTATCTTTATGTTATATGTATGGGTATTTTATCTAAAGGTTTGTATACTTCAAATATATTTTGAAATATCTTTTCAAAAGGACTTATCTTCAAATCTTATCTTTTGGGTCAAAACTTATGGAAAACTTTTATACTTATATGTTTTTATTTACTATTGCGAATAATTCACCAACTTTATGTTGACGTCGTATTTTAACGCTTTTCAGGGATTTGAGGTTACCTCTTTTGATGCTATGCTTGCTTGGCTACTTGGGACTTTTGCTTGGAATTTATTTTGTTATTGTAATTCCTTAGTTTCCCAAACTCTGTAGTCGTATTTTGATACTATTCGGATGATTGTAATAAGTATTCTACTTCAAACTCTTTATCTATGTTGATGATGTTTGGTTTATTTATGTTTGATGTAACCTTGAATCTCTGATACCGTATACACTGTACACCTCGGTTCCGCCATTCTATGCGGGGTGTGACAGAAGTTGGTATCAGAGCCAATGGTTATAGCGAACTAAGTGACCTTACTGAATCACTTAGACTATGACCTAGGCTTTTGGACCTATCTGATTTACTCTATGTGCGCATTTCTTTCTTGTGTGGGCCTGTATGTGATTCGTATGCTATATGTGCTTTTATTTTGCTTTTTATGCTTTGAGGCCTGCTTGTTTTAGTCGCACATACAGTTTATCGTTCTGATTTATTCCGTTTGATATTCGTAGAAGATGCCGCCTAAGAGGACTTCTACTAGAGCTACTAGAGCCACTCCTGCCGTCACTGCTACGAGAAGGTCGGCAAGGCGAGGTCGCGTCCCTGTGAGAGCGGGTGCTACACCGCAGAATACCACTGCTGTCCCTAATGCTACTTCTGCTACTCCGAACATCAGTCAGTTGATTGCGGAGCAGATCGCAGCAGCTATCCCAGTGATTGTAGCACAGCTTAAGGAGGCACTAGTGCAAGATGCTGACTTAGAGTTTGACGTACCTGAGATGCCAGATATTGGAGCTGAAGGTATGGCGTCTGGGCGCGATGGTTCCGATGTGGGCAGAGCAGTGCACGTAGGAGTTGGTGGACCAAGTATTGTGATTGAAGATCCACCCCGAGGCTGTTCGTATAAAGCCTTCCTGGATTGCAGACCTACTGAATTTAGGGGTACTGAAGATGCTGTTGCTACCCTACAGTGGTTTGAGAGGATGGAGTCGGTATTTGATGTATCGGGATGTGCCGATGAGAGCCGAGTTAAGTATGCTACATATCTGTTCCAGGGTAAAGCCCTCACTTGGTGGAACTCTGTGAAGAAGGTTCAGGGTCGAGCTGCTGTTACCCTGATGACCTGGGAAAACTTGAAGGTTATGATGAAGAAGGAGTATGTGCCGTCATCTGAGACGCAGAGATTGGAAGACGAGTTTTGGAACCTGACTATGCAAGGTTCTAACTTTCGAGGGTATGTGAACAGATTCTATGATCTGTGTGTTTTGGTTCCTCGTCTGGCTCGCACTGAGAATGAGAGGATCGAACGCTTCGCTCATGGGTTGCCACAAACTATGCGAGACCACATTATCTCCAACTATCCGGGTACTCTTCAGAGTGCGGTCGATATTGCTGGTCGGCTGACCGCAAGTGCGATCCGTGCTGGTACTCTACAGCCGGTGGTAAACCGAAGAGATTCTGGTCGATCTGACAGAAGAAATGTGGGTGATTCGAGGAAGAGAAGCCGTAGTCAAGATCAAAGACCTCAACGTCCTCAGGTGTATGCGTTGACGGGTGCTGGAACTGGTTATCAGGGCGTGCGCCCTAAGTGTGAGACTTGTGGTAGTGCTCATGCGACAAATGTAGCGTGTTGGGTTTGTAAACGCTGCAAGAAGCTAGGCCACACTGAGCAATATTGTAGAAGAGCTGTTGGAGCGTGTTATGAATGTGGAGAAATGGGTCACCTCCGTCAGCAGTGTCCCAAGCTTGTATCATCTACTTCCCTTCCTACTCCTGGTGCTGGTACTAGTGCTAGAGGGAATCCTGCTAAGAGCCGAGCATTTGCTATGGAATCTACCGAAGCTCATCAGGATCCTACCGTAGTCACTGGTACATTTCTTGTTGACGATTATCCTGCTTTTGTATTGTTTGATTCGGGTGCCGATAGAAGCTTTATTTCTAGTGACTTTCGCCCCTTAGTAAACCGTGCCTCTAGTCCGTTAGAGCCTGCTTATGAGGTAGAAATAGCTGATGGTAGACGTGCCTGTGTTAGGGAAATTATTCGTGATATTTCTCTCGTTTTAGCCGATATTTCTTTTTCCATCGACCTTATACCTATGAAACTCGGTAGTTTCGACGTCGTAGTCGGTATGGATTGGTTAGCGAAACATAAAGGAGAGATAGTCTGTTATGAGAAGCTTATTCGTATTCAGAAGCCGGATGGAGATCAGTTGATTGTACACGGAGACAAGGCCGGGAAACGCCTTAAAGTTATTTCTTGTTTGAAGGTTCGCGAGTATGTCCGTCAGGGTTGTCCTTTATATCTTGCTCACTTGGTGAAGAAAGATTCTGCGATAAAGATTGATGGGGTGCCGATTGTTCGCGAATATTCTGACGTTTTTCCCGACGATTTACCTGGAGTCCCTCCCCATAGACAAACCGACTTTCGTATTGATCTTATTCCTGGAGCTGCACCTGTTGCTAAAGCTCCGTATCGTTTGGCTCCTTCCGAGATGCTCGAGTTGTCGAAACAAATTCAGGAATTGGTCGGTAAGGGTTTTATTCGTCCTAGTTTCTCCCCGTGGGGTGCTCCTGTTCTCTTTGTTAAGAAGAAGGATGGCTCCATGCGTTTATGTATTGATTATCGGGAGTTAAACAAGTTGACTGTGAAGAACCGTTATCCCCTTCCTCGTATTGATGACTTATTCGATCAACTTCAGGGTTCTTGCTATTTCTCAAAGATCGATCTTCGCTCTGGTTATCATCAGTTGAGAGTTCGAGAAGATGATATACCTAAGACTGCTTTTCGTACTCGGTATGGTCATTACGAGTTCATGGTGATGCCGTTTGGTATGACAAACGCCCCTGCAGCATTCATGGAACTAATGAACCGTATTTGTCGTCCGTATCTTGACAAGTTCGTTATCGTATTCATCGACGACATTCTTATCTATTCCCGAAGTCGCAAGGAACATGAAGAGCATTTGCGTCTTGTTCTAGAAGTGCTTCGAAAAGAGAAGTTGTATGCGAAATTCTCTAAGTGCGAGTTCTGGTTATCCGAAGTTCAATTTCTTGGCCACGTGGTTAGCGCGAAGGGTATTCACGTTGATCCTGCTAAGATTGAAGCTGTTAAAAGTTGGGTTGCACCGAAGTCACCGACCGAAATCCGTTCATTTTTGGGTCTTGCTGGGTATTATCGCCGATTCATCGAGAACTTCTCCAAGATCGCTTCGTCTATGACAAAGTTGACACAGAAATGTGAACCATTCGTTTGGGGTACCGATCAGGAGGAAGCATTTCAGATATTGAAGCAGCGGTTTTGTAACGCACCTATTCTTAGTCTGCCAATTGGTTCCGAGAATTTTGTTGTTTATTGCGACGCTTCGCACAAGGGTCTGGGTTGTGTGCTTATGCAGAATGGCAAAGTTATAGCTTACGCTTCGCGTCAGTTAAAAATCCATGAGCAGAATTACACGACACATGATCTAGAGTTGGGAGCTGTCGTCTTTGCATTGAAGATTTGGAGACATTATCTATATGGGACCAAGTGTACCGTATTTACCGACCACAAGAGTCTACAGCACATATTCGATCAGAAGATGCTGAACATGAGACAACGACGCTGGGTTGGGTTATTAAACGACTATGATTGCGACATTCGCTACCATCCCGGTAAGGCGAACGTTGTTGCTGATGCACTAAGTCGTAAGGAGACAGTCAAACCAGTCCGTATTCGTTCTATGGTGATATCTATTCAGACGAGCTTGAAGGCTCGGATTATTCAAGCACAGGAAGGTATTATGACTGAAGACCGTGTTAAAGAGGAAAGATTGTATAAGTTGGCGTTGGAACTAGAACCGAAGGAGGATGGAGTTCTGTTTTTCCTCGATCGTATTTGGGTTCCGATTAGTATCCGTCAATTGATTCTGGACGAAGCCCATAAGTCGAACTATTCCATTCATCCGGGTTCCGACAAGATGTATCATGACTTGAAAGATTTTTATTGGTGGCCGGGTATGAAGCGTGAGATCGCCGAGTATGTTAGCCGTTGTTTGACTTGTTCCAAGGTGAAGATTGAGTATCAGAAACCGTCTGGGCTACTTCAACAACCGAAGATTCCCGAGTGGAAATGGGAGCGTATTACTATGGATTTTGTTACAAAGCTTCCGAGATCTTCAAGTGGTTATGACAGTATCTGGGTTATTGTTGATCGTTTGACGAAGTCTGCATATTTCCTACCGATTCGTGAGAATTATCCGATGGAGAGATTCGTACGTTTGTATATCGCCGAGATTGTATCGAAACACGGTGTTCCTGTATCGATTATTTCCGATCGTGATGCTCGTTTCACTTCGCGATTTTGGAAGACATTTCAGACTGCTATGGGTACAAGGTTAGATATGAGTACCGCCTATCATCCTCAGACCGATGGTCAGAGTGAGAGAACTATTCAGACTATGGAAGATATGCTACGAGCTTGCGCTATTGATTTTGGTGGTAGTTGGGATGTTCATTTGCCGTTGATTGAGTTCTCGTACAACAACAGCTATCACACGAGTATCAAGTGTGCACCGTTTGAAGCTCTATATGGCCGTAAATGTCGATCACCTGTATGTTGGGCAGAAGTTGGAGATAGTCAGATTTCCGGTCCGGAGATTATACAAGAGACCGCTGACAAGATCTTCAAGATCAAGGAACGATTAGTTACTGCCAGAGATCGACAGAAAAAGTATGCTGATAAGCGCAGGAAGCCTCTCGAGTTCAGTGTTGGAGATATGGTATTATTGAAGGTATCTCCGTGGAAAGGGGTTGTCCGATTTGTGAAGCGCAGCAAGCTGAGTCCGAGATACACGGGTCCGTTCAAGATCTTAGCCCGCGTCGGCCCAGCTGCGTATCGATTAGAATTGCCGGCAGAACTGAGCAGCGTACATAATGTATTTCATGTATCTCAGTTGAAGAAATGCCTGGCTGACGAAACGTTATTAGTTCCGCTTGAACAACTCCAGATTGATGATAAGCTTCACTTCGTTGAGGAACCGATCGAGATCGTTGCTAGTGATGTTAAGCGTCATCGACGAAGTAAGATTCCGATTGTCAAAGTTCGCTGGAATTCCCGCTTTGGAGCTGAGTTCACATGGGAACGCGAAGATGAAATTCTGGGGAAGTATCCTCACCTTTCTCCCGGAAGTAGTACCCAGTGATAATTTCGTGGACGAAATTCTTTTTACTTGGGGAGATTGTGACATTCGCGAATTTCACGGTATTATTCTATCGCCTCGTATTCGTTTTATTTATTTATGTTCGTGTTTTGACCCTATTGTATTCCTTTTTATGTTTATCGTATTCGTATTTTATGAGTATCGTATTTGTATTTTATGTGTATTTGCGTTTATCGGGTATATAGTATGTGATTCGGATCCTTATGTCGGGAACGTATAGTCTTAAGTGCCTTTAGTATAAGTCTAGTATACTCTTATGATAAGTTTAGGGGAATTATGCCTTAATTATATGATTAAGATTAACGTTTAAAAATATTTCATTTTTAGTCCTTTCGGAAATTTTATTACAAAACTAGTCCTACGCGAGAAATTCTATTACAATTTTAGTCCTATGTCAAATTTTATTACAAAAATCGTCCCCCACCAACCATTTTGTCTTATCTAGAAATATGGTTTGTCCTTATCCTCATTTCACCTATCACTCTCTCTCTCTAACTTTTCTCTCAAGAAAACACACACATACAAACCTCCACCTTCTCTCTAACTTTTCCGGCGATCTAACCGTTGGATTTCCAATCCGAGACCGGATTATTGATCACCATCATCATCTTCATCTATCCTCTAAGTTTCATTACGATCGGGTAAGTATTTCTCCATTTTGGTTCTAAACTTTGTTATTTTGATTTAAACCCGAAAATACCACTTCTCACCGTCAAAACTTAGATTTTATTGTGGATTATTGTATGTTATCATATTCTGGACATAGGGTTCCAATTTGGGGTCATATAGACACTTAGAACACTCAGAAATCGATTTCCGAATGCCTTTTTCGTAAAAACTCAGTTACATGCACGTAACTGTAGTTACATGCACGTAACTGATCAACTGACACTTACACTCACGAAATTACCATCACCCTCACGTAATTAGGGAGTTACGTGACCCCTAAGTCACGTAACTGTCATCATGGTCACGTAATTAGCACAGATTTACATATCTAGTCCTTTTGACGCGTAATTGTTCACGTAATTAGTCCTTTTGTCACGTAATTAGTCCCATATGCACGTAATTGCCTTATGATTCACGTAATTGAAGTCTAAGTCACGTAATTGACTTGAAAGTCACGTAATTGACTTCTTATTCACGTAACTATGGTCCTGATGTTCCGTAACTTCTTGTTTTGTCCCGTAACTCTTGTATAACACGTAACTTGATACTTACGTGACTTGTAGTGCACGTAAGTATTAGGATCACGTATCTAGTCCGTTGACTTTCTGAAACACTTGTTATTCCGTTATATTGATATTCCTATTGGTCATTTCAAAACCCGTATAAAACGTTAATCGTTAAGGCATAACCCTACTAGACTTAGAGATACTTAGACATGTTTTATTTACGTGATGTATAGGGCACTTAGACGTGGAGCCTGACAGTATTATAATATTTCCCGACATATAAAGATTTGGATTGCTTTGCTATCAGTGAGTTATTCGTTGCCCTTTTTACTGCTTTTATATTTTTGGGCATGATTAGCGTTAAATAAAAGTATTTTATGGTATGTATGTATTATGGATATGTATTGTGGATATGATGCTTTAGATGATCTCACCCTAACTTGTACCGCCTTTGTGGTAGTACAAGGCCCCGTATACACACCTGTTAGCTTTTAGCCACCGGAAGTATATATAGCGCTATATGGGTCTAACAAACCCTCATTCTAATACGTTATTATGATAAGGGAGGAGCCCTGTCCGTATTAGTAATGTTACGACCGTTTATTATCGAGAACAACCTAGTTTGAGACACTAGGTGGGGTTAGTTGCCTTTATTGTTATGGTTCAGGTGTACCTTATGTTCCTAAAGCTGTTATCTATCCAGTATGTATTCTATGTTATGTTTATGGTATCTTTATGTTATATGTATGGGTATTTTATCTAAAGGTTTGTATACTTCAAATATATTTTGAAATATCTTTTCAAAAGGACTTATCTTCAAATCTTATCTTTTGGGTCAAAACTTATGGAAAACTTTTATACTTATATGTTTTTATTTACTATTGCGAATAATTCACCAACTTTATGTTGACGTCGTATTTTAACGCTTTTCAGGGATTTGAGGTTACCTCTTTTGATGCTATGCTTGCTTGGCTACTTGGGACTTTTGCTTGGAATTTATTTTGTTATTGTAATTCCTTAGTTTCCCAAACTCTGTAGTCGTATTTTGATACTATTCGGATGATTGTAATAAGTATTCTACTTCAAACTCTTTATCTATGTTGATGATGTTTGGTTTATTTATGTTTGATGTAACCTTGAATCTCTGATACCGTATACACTGTACACCTCGGTTCCGCCATTCTATGCGGGGTGTGACATCATGAAAGAAGCTTGATTGAGAGAATAAGAGATAGACAGATTGTTATATGTAAAGATAAACACCAAATCTTTGGTCTAAACTCTAAAAGTGTCAAGTTACAAAATTGCGAGTTAAAGTCTCGTCATAACAAATATAGCTTATACAGTATGTTCAGGTCTTAGAAAAATAATTAATAATTAATAATATAATATAACCAAAGGGGGTTTATCCTATCGGTACCATTCCTCCATCGCAAATGTTTTGAGAGGCAAAATGTGAAGAAAATTTGTAGAAATTGGTCATGAGTTCGATTCCGCTCCCACTCCCGGTTGGTTCCCAAAGAATGGGTGATCATTTCCTCGGGGCGATTCTTGAAGAAGAATCAGTTGGATCCAAATAGATTAAGAAGCTATGATTTTTCCGCCAAAAATATTTTTGTTTATAAAATAATATAAAAGATAAACGAAATGGTAACATGTAGAATTATCTAACGTACATGGGTTGCCATATCTACATTTACGATGAAAATGATACTTTTGGTGACAAGGTATATCATAAAAGTAATTGTTGCTTAAATAAAACAGTAGTGGTTGCTTCTAGGCCACAAGCTTCAACTACAAATAAATAAAAGCAGCAGTAGTTTATTATTCACAAAAAATAAAGGTATTTTAATAAATTTATGTAAATAGTTTTTTCGTTTTACATATTTATCATATGAAGTATTACTTTAATATACAGGGCGAAAATGTGAAGTTAGTTATAGTGAAAAGTTTTTTGTTATAAAAAGATTGAAAATAACAAATATTAAAACAAAGGTCGTTAAAATCGAGATTCTATCTAGAATAGTTTTTGTTTTTGTAAAATCGAAATCATAAGATCATATCGAGATTGTAAGATCCTATTAAAATAGGTTTTCATAATATAAATATAATTTATAATTTATATAATAGCTAATAATATGTCAAAATCATTAATTTCTTACTATTTGAACTTAATGAAACATGTGTAAAATTTTTATATAGATATAGATTACATATTTGACTTAATATTGATTTTGATCTACATATATTCGTTGGTTGAACTAAAATATTTTATGAAAAATTACCCTTTTAAGTGTTTTAACCGGTTATTCAATATATTTTTCAGTTTATTTTAACAAACTCAACTTATTTATAGTTTTTCTATTCTCAAATTTTTAGAAAAATAGGATCGGATCGTACAAAGATCTTAAGATCAAGATCGAGATCCTGTTAAGATTCTATGACTTTTAGATCCTATGTATGATCGAGATCGTTTTGGTAAACAAGATCGTAAAATCGTAAGATCTTATGATAAAGATCGGAATCTTAACAACCTTAATCAAAACGCTAAATATGTGCACATGTATACTTCTTCAAAGGGTAAATTGAAGAATATATGATGGTCATATTTACAACGACAAGTACGTTCCTTTTATGTGTTGTAATGTTTGTTTTAAATTAAAAATTGTACCTATCTAGCTTCTCGCTAGTATTTTTTCCTATTTATATAATTATCATCATTTTTATGGTTAAAAAAAAACATATAAAGTTGATTTTAATAGTTCAAAAAGATAACAATAAAAGATGGTTGTCATCATCTATCTTTTATTATTATTTAGTTTCTTTATTATGATGATTTTTAGCTTTCTTTATAAGATTAGTAGGTTATTAATAATGTAATAATTTTATGTTTTACTGTAAGTTTTGATGATGAATTAAAAAAAATAAAGTTTTTATTTTGAACTAACCAGCACGATGAGCTAAACTTGGGTTAGGTTTGGGTTATATGATTCGCCGGCCAGAACGCGACATGAATTGTCACTTCATAGTCTAAAACATAAACTTATAATTGTTTTCGTATAATGTTCGTAAAATGGTTTGATAGAATTGATTAATATTACATATTATTAACTTTTTACAGAAAAGTATGGATTTTAAATTGTTGATTTTAAACGTTCAACTGTAAATCAAAATTTTGCTTAAAAAGTTTGTTTCCCGGTCTTAAAACTCATGAAATGTTAGTTGTATTGTATTTGTGTATTTAGTATATGTATAGATAAACCGTTTACGATAACAAATGTAATACTTCTTAGTATGTACACTTTATTGGAGTCAACCATTGCCCAACCATATCCATAATAAATGCGTAGATGTGCTTGTCGCAAAACAGTTGAGGAGGTGAAGTGTTGATGCCGCATATTTAATGAAACCATGGTGTTTTTATTAGTAGTGTTTTTTCTTTTTTTTTTAAATCCGTCACAAGTTAATACTCCAGTAAACACTTTAATATATGCTTAATGAACACATATTAGAAAAATCCTAATTTCAATATTATATATGAGTTTTGCTAAACAGTAAACAGCTTTAGCCTACGGGTTTTAATCTATCGTATATCAATTAGAAGCGCATTTGCTAGTTACGCGACAATAATAAATAGACATGAGGCGATGGTCAAGTAGGTAGAAACGTGTATCAATTGTCGTCACTAAGGAATAGTTACATGGTATATGTGTTTTCTTTTTCGGATGCCAATTTTGTTTTAACTTATTTCAATATATACTAATATATAATAATTCATATCAAACATATTTATTTAGTTGTTTTGCTTCTTTTTTTTTTTTTAACATTTATCTAATAACTTTTAGCAAGTTAATATGTATATTTTTATTTCTAAATATAATATTGTTACAGATTTATATATAAATGTCTTTATTATTTTACTACATTATAAAAGTCTTGGAATAAAGTAATTAATATTCTGATTATTTGTACATTAAAATGTTTATTTCGAAGATTATAAATATTATGAATTGTTAGTATAATATTAATGTTTGTATTTTATATATTATCTATTAAAAAATTTCATTATTGTTTTTTTTCTATATTAATGTGTATTATAAATATTATTTATTAATTATTAATAATTCAAGAAACATTATGTATTTAACTTCTTTTAATTCTTTTTATTAATATTAGATGACTTAGGTTAACATGTAAAAACAAATGATCAAGATGTGTTTTATTTAAACTTTATCGTCTTAAAATTTGAAATACTAAATGATGTATAACACACATTCAACTTTTGAATCATAAAATCGTTAATGATATGAAACTATTGATCGGAATCAATGCTTTGAACTTCAAAAAAAAAAAAATTATGCTTATATCATGTTCTTCGAATTGACTTTATAATTTTAATACAACTAATGAAATAAGTAGTACAATAATCCAAACGTTTGATGTTATAAGTTAATAATCGAATTCAATTGGCCTGTGCTAGAAGATTCAGATTCAAATAGTGGGGAAACTTAAGTAGTAATATTTCTTGCATTAACTTTCATCAAATCAACAACTAAATGCAATTTATTTAGTACAAAACAATGATTAGGAGACCTAAACTTAAACATAAAGATATGCATAATGACACTTAACCGGATGTCAAATTATATTCGACAACGAGAGTTAAGTTTATAGGAAGAAAATTACATATCTGCGGATATGAGATCGAGATGCTAAACAAACTCAAAAGTTACTTTAGTTTGCATGTTAAAATTTTATAAGAATTACGAGTTTAATGGTGGTGGATATCAAACAACCACGTACTTAGATTTCCATATAAGTACCATGTAAGAGAAATGTCTTTGTCGTGATTTAAAGTTTTAGGTTATATAGATGTCAAAGTGTTTTTTTCTTTCTTTTTCTTTTAGGGTTTTTAAAGGTTTTCATGTAACTCTTTGATATTATTTATCCCACTAAAAATATAATTACATCTCGTTTATAAGAATCTCGTTTATAAGAGATAAATTTTGTTATTATTATTTTGTAACATTAAAATTAAGAAAAATAAATTGTTTGTATTAGTATGAAATAGATAATATATAGAAAGTACCACCCTACATTAGTTTTGTAAATCAACCTTTTTTTATGCGACAAGGCAGTACTTGTGATATTTCGACTTAGAACGCATTTTATTTGACAGTTTTTTGGATGTTAAATACCATTGGAAACTTATTACCTAACAAAACCTACTAATTCTATTCATGTCGTTCGATCAAAGATTCAAAACCTTCAAACCAAACACACCTTAGTATTCCCGGGTTCAAAATTCACACACATTAATTAGTTTTAACATGTTATATGTTAATTTTTTTGTCATTTTTTCTAAAGAAAACTGATCAAATCAAACGAAGATAAAACGATCTATGCAATAAAAATAAGTAACATGAAAGTAACGTTAATTACCTCTCAATTCTTTCTCTTAATCTTCTTAAGAACTTGATATGATCTTCATTCACATCCTCGACTAGACTATTCATTAGCTTGTTATCTTGCACTCCAAGTTTATTTCCGTCATCCTTATCCTCCTGTTGCCAACCATGATTTCTCAACATGTCACTCGAATACGAAGAATCACCACTATCGCCTTTCATAGCAGCTGCCACAGCTACCATAGTTAGACAATTGCCTAATAACTTATTAAAGATAGTGAACGGAAACGATATATAGATATATAGAGTTATATATAGAGGTATAGTTATATATATAGATTAATAGATGCACCAAGATACCATATATCTGTGCATGCACATTGGAAAAAAGGTAAATATATATAGGCAAAATGGTTAAGTCACTGTGACTTGTGAAGTTAGACACTGTTTTGGTGTGATAATAAATTTATAGATAATATGATTGAAAGAAATGTAAAAATAAATGAACGTTATGGGAGCGGTGCATTAAATATTTATAGATTTTGATTACCGTAGTGTTCGGGTCATGTTCGAGTTATGTTTAATATACTATTCTTTTGTTTAAAAAGAAAATAAAATTTAGTCAAAATAAAATATTATAATTAATGAAGTAGTTTTCGTCATATTACCTAGTGTGTTTCTGTATTAAAAATATTAATTACTTTTTAAAGGCATAGAAAATCAATAAATTTTGACTCAAATGTCATTGTGTGAAATCAACTTTATTTTTTTTTAAAATGTCATGAACTTTAGATACGTTTTCATTGATTGAAAGTTAACTTGAAATCTCGTTAATTTTTTTATTTAATTTTTTTTTTTCCGTAGTTAGGTGTCACATATGTTATATTATCGTCATATACATCGATTTAGAAGGAGAAAAGTTAATAATTTATTCATATTTAATAATTTTTTTGTAACAAAGATGTTTTCGTATCATCAATTAATGAGACCAAATGTCCAAAAAATGACAAAATAATACGATAAACATATGTTATATCATATAAATTAACATTTTTCTTTAATACAAATCATATAATTATTATATTTCAATATTTAATGAGATTTCAAGTTAACTTTTACAACAATTACAACGTATCTAAAGTTTATGGTTTTTTGAAAAAAAATAAAGCTGATTTCAAATAATTACAATTGAGTCAAAGTTTATTGTTTTTCAGTACAATTTTACCTTTTTAATGGCAAATGAAAGTTACATTAGCTTAACTAGTTATATTTAAAAATTGACAATAATTCTAGAACAAATATAAATAAAAATGTATACAATACTTTTTGAAACGGATAGAGTATTAAAATGTATAAAAGATATTAGGAAAATCCTAAACATCATTTTTAGTCTATGATTAAAAACGTTGAACGTTTAACATACAATTGATAAAAACGTGACCTTCTTTATTTGAGATGATTTTTCGACAATATTTAGAGAAACTCTTTATAATAGTTATGATACAATAATATTAAGCAAACTAATTTACTTATGTTTTTTAAATAACCGCCCATAATATAAGAATACAATCGTTTTATGCATATACAATAGGTTGGGTGTTGTATTTATCAAAACCCAAGTTTGTTTTTATTTTTTTGCTATTTCAACTAGATGCATATTTATGTACTAAAACCAGGCCACGTTAGGACATTAAACACATGATGATGGTACATTTTTTCCCTTGTCTCCTCTATATTGATGGCGACAAGACGTATGAATAAAGATTTATTTTGTTTCCTCCACCTGTTCAAGTCTATTAAGGAATTAAACATAGGAAGGTTTGTGTCATATCAAAGTAGAAACACGTGTTTAATGACTCGGTCTCATTTTAATTACAATTTTTGTTAAACATCACAAGGTTACTACTCTTTTCGTTTTATAAAAATTATATGCAACAAAAGATAATCAAAATATGGTAGATACAACCAAATAGATATTTCGTTACATAATACACATATTATCTATCTATTTAATTCACCATTTTAGCTACTAGTAGGTCTTCCGATCAACTATGATAGTTAGGTTTTTCTCACCCACATTAGGGGTGAGGGGGTGTTTAATATTTTCTTCTTTCACGCTTTCTTCTTTTGTTTTGTTGTATGGTTAATTCCAACAAGTGGTAGTAAAGCCACGTTCATACATGATTCAAAAAAGAAACATTATCATTATCCTTAACCAATTCATTATAACAAGGAGTCTGCGAAAACAATGCCATTTTCTTCTTTTCCCGGGATATTATTGGCTTCCATCCAATGCAGATCTTGTACCCGCTTGGACTTCTTTCTCTCTTGCTTGAAGGCCAACCAACTTTTCTGACTCTTGCGATGCGTACCTCATACAGAGAAATCTTTGCCGCAACACGAAGCCGTAGTTCATCCAAAGACTACAATTCCATACGTGACAGACAGAATCCGGGAAAGCTTGAAAGGAGAAGCAATCAACAAAATGGGGCACTGTTGTTCACAGGTGAAGGCACTGAACGGATCAAGATCTCGTAAATTCATAAGCTTGCTTTGCTTGTTGTAGCCCTATATTTAGGCTTGGTAAGCGTAAGCTATTGTTGTAGGCTCGAGAAGGGTAGGCTCCGCCTAGTAGGCTTTCTTAGCAAAGAAAGGTATATTCATGGATGGATTAGGGGAAAGAGTCTTCATCTTACTCTCAAGTGTTATGAAGCTAACATGAGTACAAGTTCATAGGTATCACATCTTCCATGTCATTCTGAAACAGTTCTTCTTGACCCCCCAATGTTGACGGGTTGTTAATAAATCGCCAATATTTGATTCGAAGTATATGCATGATGTTTCATATGCGTGTTGTGAATTTGTTTCATGGGTTGTATTGTGGTCATATGTAATCGGCAAGGGTGTGCCTTTTATAGGTTGGGTTAGTATTGATTTGTGGTTATTGGTTTTCAAAAAGGGTGTTGTTACTAGTTACTTATCAAGCTGAATAACTCAATTTATAATAGTCCCCGTGTTCGAGCTGAACAATTTTATAAACCAAAAATATAACGATTGAATAAAAAACCAAAGGGTTTCTGACAGATTACAATCGAAATACAAAAAAACACACGAATCATACAAGGTGTAATGATTCTAACAACTCTCTAACTTACACCAACACTAAATCTCTACTATGAACACAACAATTCTAGAGAGATAAACAATATGAGAGAACGATTTGTAAAGAGAGAAAATTGATAGCAATTGTGAGCAGCTCAGCCAACAAACACCGTTTATATAGTCTTGACCACTTGACCGACCCAACTTCCAGAAATGACCCATTAGTCCTCCAAGTTAGCAGTTTCCACTAAAGACACTTTCAGTCCTCCAAGTTATCAATTAAATAAATGTTTAAACAACCAAACAAGCCAAGTTGGACAACCAGAATATTAATACTACAAAGATGTGTTTAACATGTTTAAAAGCTTTAGTACATAACCCATGTTCATCAACCCATTCATTCCAATATCCCCCCTTAAACACATCTTTGGAACATATCTTTTAATTCTAATTTTTGACATAAAAAATCATGTTGAACACTAGGTAACCCCTTTGTAAAAATGTCAGCAACATTTTCACAAGAATCAACTTTTATTGCATTAACAGTTCCATCCAAAAACTTTTCTCTAACAAAATGCAAATCAATTTCACAATGCTTAGTTCTTTCATGGAAAACTAGATTTGCAGAAAAGTCTAAAGCAAACTCATTATCACAAAAAGTTTTATAAGGTATTAAGTTTAAAACATTTAGATCATTATAAACCTTAATAACCCATACAACTTCAAACACAACTGATGCAAGAGCCCTATACTCTGCCTCGGTTGATGATCTAGAAATAGTTGCTTGTTTCTTACTTTTCCATGACACCATGCTATTACCAAAAAACACACAGTAACCAGTAACAGACCTTCTAGTAAATAGACATTTACCATAGTCTGAGTCAACATAAGCTGTAAGTAATTGATTAGAATCACTGTTAAACCACATACCTTTCAGAGGTGAACTTTTAAGGTATTTTAATAACCTAAAAGCCAGTTTTAAATGTGTGTTTAAAGGTCTATGCATGTAAGTGCTTTAACACTGTACAACATAAGAAATGTCAGGTCTGGTGAGAGTCAAATAGATAAGTTTGCCCACAAGTTTTTGATAATAGGTGAAATCAGACAACACAAAATCAGTTTCATGTTTATTTGCTTCATCTGTTATTACTAAATTGACTTCAATAGGAGTTTTTAAGGGTTTACTACCTAAAACACCATATTCTGACAACTAGTCTAAACAATACTTTCTTTGACTCAAACACAAACCATCTTTATCACTAAGGACTTCAATACCAATAAAGTATTTAAGTGTACCAAAGTCCTTTATTTTGAATTTACTTTTCAGAAAATCTTTGCAGTTATTTAGCTCATGTTCATCATTGCCAGTTAAAACAATATCATCCACATAAACAAGTAAAGCAACAAAAACACTATCTTTCAGTTTAGTAAATAACGAATAATCATTTTTACTTTGCACAAAACCATTTTCAACTAAACTCGTAGTCAGCTTCGCATTCCATTGCCTAGGTGCTTATTTCAACCCATATAAAGACTTATTCAATTTACACACTTTATTACTGTTTTCATTATAAAAGCCCAAAGGAAGAGACATATACACATCTTCATATAAATCACCATAAAGAAAAGCATTATTAACATCAAGCTGATACAAGTTCCAATTCATTTTGACAGCTAAGCTAATTAAACATCTCACAGTTACAATTTTCACAACAGGAGAAAATGTTTCCTCATAGTCAATACCTTCTTTTTGACTATAACCCTTACCAACAAGTCTTGCTTTGAATCGTTCAACCTCACCAGTAGACTTATACTTAATCTTATAAAGCCACATACATCCTATAGGGGTTCTATTACTAGGCTTATCAACAACATCCCATGTATTGTTTCTAAGAAGGGCTTAAATTTCACAACTCATGGCCTCAACCCAATGTTTATGTTTAACAGCTTCATAAAAAGTTTTGGGTTCCACATGTTGATTAAGACAAGTAACAAAACAGAAATTACCATCACTAAGAACAGAATAGTTTACAACTTTATTAACATTGTATTTAACTTTATCACTAAGAACAAAATCACCAAGTTTAGCAGGTAACACAGAAGGCCTAGTGGACTTTCTAACAATACTTGTTCACCTACACCCTCAGTAGACTGAACCATGAACTCAGGCACAAGTCCCTTGTTCTGTTGATACACATCAGACTGTGTATCAACTTCTGTGTCATTAGCATCACTTTCAATATTGGTTTCTTCAACTGAACCATGACTATGTTCAAGAGTATTACCTAAAGAACTATCACTAGGTTCAGTAAGACTGCCTAACATTGATGGACTACTTCTAGAATGCGAATCAGCCTTGACATCATCTAGGGAGGTTCATCATTATAGAAGTAAGGACTATCAAAGAAATTTAAGTGAGTGATGTTTTTATTACCTGTAGGATCAGTAAGATCGGTGTTTAAAACAAATGGAAAAATGTATCATAAAACTTTACATCTTTTGAGTAAACAATATGTTTACTGTCCAATGAATACAACTTATATGCTTTTTGAGTACTAGAATACCCTATCATAACACATTTTTCAGATCTTGCAGAAAACTTATCATTCACAATCTTGCAGAAAACTTATCATTCACATTTAACATTTTAGAAAAACATAGACATCCAAAACTTCTCAGATGAGAAACATTAGGATCATAACCAAACAGAACAGAAAAGGGACTCTTGCCAAGTAACACAGAGGAAGGTAACCTAGTAATAAGATAGCAAACAGTTTGAATACCCTCAGGCTATAAGTTTAGAGGAATTCCCCCCTGAAACATAAGAGACCTAGCAACATTAAGAAGGTGTCTATGTTTCCATTCAACTACTCCATTTTGCTGTGGTGTATAAGGCACAGAAGTTTGGTGAATAATACCATGGTTATGACAAAAGGAATGCATAGAACTGTTTACAAACTCAGTACCATTATCAGACCTAAATACTTTGACCTTTTTTTGAAACTGTGTGTTAATGAGATTAGAAAAGGATACAATATTATCAAAAACATCACTTTTATATTTAAGCAAATACACCCAAACACACCTAGAGTTGTCATCAACAATAGTAAGGAAAAATTTGAACCCTTCTTTAGAAGCAACTTTATAAGGCCCCCAAACATCAAGGTGTACTAGTTCTCCTACAACAGTTGTTTTATGATCACTTATTGGAAAGGATTCCCTGGTTTGTTTTGCCTTATGTCACACCCCGCCTTTGGCGGAACACAGGGTGTGGCCGATTGGTAATCATCACAACACAGCAATATAATAGAGAAATACTAAATGCAAGAAGTAAACGAAAAGTGTTGTGACATTTCCATTCAACAAGATAAATATCCTTGTCTCATGTACACGTCATACACTACAACAAAATATTCAACAGAAGCGTAAATGATAAATAAGTATATCAAATGGAATGACATAGGCATGCAAGCCCAAAGATGAATTCTAATCTCAACATGACAACATATCAAAATATCAACAACAACTAACG
Organism: Senecio squalidus; assembly: GCA_910822075.1. Classification (NCBI taxonomy): domain Eukaryota; kingdom Viridiplantae; phylum Streptophyta; class Magnoliopsida; order Asterales; family Asteraceae; genus Senecio; species Senecio squalidus. The sequence continues at coordinate 4,822,632 of CAJVGC010000060.1, forward strand.
ACAACATCAACAGCAAGAAAAAGAATAATTGGAATGAAACTAGGGTTTTATATATATACCCTTTTTGCAACGTTTCGAATGGAGTGAGTGCACGAGCTATTTGGCAGATTCTTGGAGCTGAATTCAAACCTCCAACACGCCTAGTACTCCTGCTGTAAAACGATTCCAAGGACCAACCACGTTTAAGGAGAATCAGTTTCAAACTTTGAATACCAAAAGTGGAAATTCGGTTAAAGAGTTTTAAACACCAAACACTTACGTTGATCTTAACAAACGAGTTACAATGGCTGGAACAGATAGAGATGATCGATTATGAATAACCAGACCACAATTACAAGGCTGTCAACACAAAAACACGCAACTCAGATGAATACCCGGCTGATCAAAAGCAAGGAACAACATGGTTCCTATGTACCTTAGAGAGGAAACCTGTCACAAACTCGATGGTGATGGGGGCTGAGTGTTGCTCGATAGACAGCCAACAGAGAGTAAGGCAACGAATTGATGGGGGCAACAAATGGGAGGATCAGCTGACAAAAAGGGTACACCATGTTTAGGGTTCGGTTAGGGTTTAAGTTATAATCTGAAACAATTAACACGATCTTACCTTAGTGACTTGATGAAAACGATCAAGATGAAGATGATGGATGATTCAGGGACTCCAAGAATTCGAATAGAAGCTGGAGATGATGGGGAATCGGCAGCAAGAAAGAAGAAGAAGAGGAGTGGTGGGTTTTGTCAAAAAAAATTAGGTTTAGGGATTGTTTTGTTAGGAAGTTTATATATGGGTCTAGTAGGACTAGTAGTGACCAACAAGGGCTAGGACCTGTGTTAAATGAGTTTCCAAGACGCTCGGTTTTAAAAACCATATCGATTAAGTTAGGCTACCAATTTCCCGATTAATAGAATGACTCGAGAATACAAGGCAAAACTATAATAACTCGGAATAAATAGGTGTATATGCATTAGGGTTAAATTGTTTATTAGGGTGTTTGTTTGGAACCCGATTAATCTATCCCAAGGCCAACTTAGGATCGGTTTGTTACAACATATTCCCATAATTACAAGTGTGATTAGTGAATTCACAAAAGAACGGATTTTGAATTTGAAACGAAAGGAAGACTAAGCGGAAACTCGAAATAACACGATATCTCTTGACATAATTTAACAATATGACATGAATTATCAATGTACTTAGAAGTTTACAAATGTTAATTATACTAATAACACGAGTACGAGATAATTTATTTAGGCATCTAGGAGCTCGTCTAGAGGGTACTAACTACTGTGCACCTAAGCTAAAAGAAGCAACACATATAGAGTATACACACACATACAATAGTAATATCTCATATAAGTACAGTAGTAAACAACTTTATAAGAAAAGTTTTTAATTTTCAGTAAATTTCGGTAATGAGCTACAGGCATACAAGCTAACTACGGACAGAGAAGTGACGGTTGTCACATTATCCCCCACTTAAAAGAATTTCGTCCCGAAATTCAAGTGGTGTAACTGCTGACAGAAGTATTTCAGATGAGGAGGGTTTCGAACATCGGTTCTTCAAGATTCGTTTATGTAATGTGTCATGAAACAGACACTGATTAGAATACTTTAAGTTTCCGTCCGATACTGGAACTGATACGCGTTGAGACATATTTATAATTACGTCTAATTATAAACACATCTTTACATGTATGTTCACATTACCATAACAGGTCATGGATAGTTGTGTAAGCTCTTTAGGTCAATCGTTTAACAATGCATGAAGGTTGGTACAACAGGGAGTAAGCAATCATGTAGATACTTGATAAAAAATAAGTTCTTCATTATGTTGGCCAGACATAACTTAGAACTCATCATTAAGTATGATTGATAGTTTTTGATATGTAACACATAATTGTTGAAACACATTCAACAATAGGAGTTACGGGTCACGGTTAACGAATCAAAATTTGTAGGTCATTCAAGAACCACCAGATAATCGATAAGAAGATGAATTAAAATCACAATTAACAAGAACAAGAGTTTGGGCCCGCAAAGCTACGCGAATTCTCACGAACCAATACTGAAGTTGAAAAGTTATGTCAAAGCGCGTATAACAATAACTTTCCTCTTATGTTGATCAGACACAAAAGAAATCCTATCATTACTTGCGAGTGATCACCACTTAAAGTATAACATCGAATTACAAAACATGATCAACAAGCTGAGAATAAAGAAAGACGAAGTCAACAGAACGACTTGTGGACCACCAAAGAGTTGATAAATAGTTAAACTGAATACCAATAATGGTAAAGAAAACTTGCGTCAGAAGATATCTCAAATCCGCATCACGAACAAAAGTAATAAGAGTAGATTCGTTAAGAATCTTGCACCCAACGAGTTTCATTAGTATGATTGTTGTGTAGCGCGTAAATCGAATCAATTCAACAAGATCCGAATCAGCGTTTGGTGTCATCGTATGATTTCAGTAACATAACTGAGTGTACTAACAGAAAAGTTTAGATGTTGGATGCGACTACACGGTATCGTGGTCCAAAAGGATTCAAGTGACTAATATCAAAAGTAAATATCGTTCAAAGTATAATTTACATCCAACAAATCTCCAATTTGCATCGAGATGGACATGAAAAGTTGCTAAAATAGCGAACTTAGGATTATGCAATGAATCAGCAATCTAACGTACGATACGCATACAATTAATTTAGAGATGGTCAAAAGTATAACGAACTGAACAATAGTGGTCACAGCTTTCAATAACAGGAAGAAGGTCGCATGGGTATCAATGTGGTACGGGTTATTGAATTTTATCTCATAAAGAGTACTCTCCGCGTGGTTACGTATAGGAATAAAATACCACTAAGCTTTTCGAATCATATGAGAGAAAGTAATAGACATCAGAGGTTTCAACCTTCTGCCTCGAGCCGCGTCTAAGGTCACGTGTAGGTTTCGAGAAGAACATCGACGATAAAGAATTCAAAGATAGAGTTTAGCTCGGCAAAACTAGTTGTAGTATAAAGCTTATGGAAGTTGATGAAACATCCATTGAGAGATATGCTTAAAGCATACGGAAACCGGATTATCAGTCACCCGAAAGAAAGTGTCAAAAATTATAAGCAGATTAAGCCCAGATAAATATAAATCTAAGTAAAATCTACATGTCGAAGGCGTCGTCTTAGAGAACATACATTTCGATTTATAAAATAAAAATAAAGAAAAGAGTTATCAGATTCATATAATCGATGGATTCTAAAATCAAATGGTTCACAAGGCAAGATGGCTTTTGATAGCACTTACTATGAAGGTACTCAACCAGTACAACGGTAGTAGTATGTAGAAAACCTCACATGGTTATAGAGTATTGTTTATCAAATGATAGGTAACAATTCAAAAATAGATAGTTTATCAATTTGGGGAGACGAATACATCATGAGTTAACCTCCAAGAGAGAATGATACGTTCGCATTATCGAGAACTATTTTCGGTTTGAGTGAGTTTCACAAATAAAAGTAATTATGATGAGAAACAAAAGAACTCTAATTGGAGAGAGCACGTCGTAAAGGCTTCATATATCAACTCCATCCATAGATTTGAGAGAACACAATTTCAAGTGAGCTAGTTCCGACCAACTCGAGGTTAAACAACAGAGTTTGTGTGGTGCTCGAGAAAAAACGTTTTGGCAATTATTTGATTTGAGCAGATTAGTATAAATTCATTATAAAATCGTGAAAAATGTTTCGGGGTCTGATACCCGCGTGACAGCTAGATTTCGACATTCTGAACAACTTTGCAGAAGAAACCAAATCTTGAAAACGAACAGAGATAGGAGAAAATTGACGATTTCTGTTGAGACTGAAATATGCTACCGAACCTAATGTTTATCTTCAAGTTTCAATACGAGAATCCTTTCAAAAGAATTTGGCGAGAATTAGTGTTTCCCTTCGAGTTTTACAATAATGAAGCAATCGATAGATACAAATTTCTTGGAATTCGGTTTAGACAATCTCTTGATGTAGAATCGAGCATCAAATTTTTTTGTAATAATATATGAATGAATGAAAAGATTTCAAAAAAAATGTTATGATGAAGATAAACGAAAGATAGTATTTTCGTCGAAGATAAAGTAAGCTAGTCTTCAAATCCATCTCCAAAGCTTACACGAAAGTCCTTCCACAAGAGCGTCACGTACGGTAGGATAGAAATTTGAAAGTAAGAAGATTTATAAATCAAAATGAATTACACCATGAATGTCGTGTGATTAGCGGAATCACGATGGAAATGATTCTAGTATGGCAGGTAGATGAGGGATCTAAAGAAAAGACGTCGTCTCATACACTTTGGCTCCTCAAGTTTATATCACAATGGTAACATTTAATGATTATTGAAGTGGGAGTATAAGAGTTTAAACAAAATTTGATTTTAAGCAAGAGATGGGGATATAAAGAAATGAAGAGTGAATAAGATAGAAACTCCTTTGGCATCGTAGAGCGGTCGTAGGTCGTCATCTCCTGAGGCGATACAGTAGTTGCGTGAAAGTAGCGAGACGTAAGAAACAAGGAAAGATCCTAAAAGATCTATATGAGGACTCCTAGTTATAGTCTAGGCCAAACCACCTAGTTCTCTATAACCATGTGCTCTGATACCAATCAGTCACACCCCGCCTTTGGCGGAACACAGGGTGTGGCCGATTGGAAATCATCACAACACAGCAATATAATAGAGAAATACTAAATGCAAGAAGTAAACGAAAAGTGTTGTGACATTTCCATTCAACAAGATAAATATCCTTGTCTCATGTACACGTCATACACTACAACAAAATATTCAACAGAAGCGTAAATGATAAATAAGTATATCAAATGGAATGACATAGGCATGCAAGCCCAAAGATGAATTCTAATCTCAACATGACAACATATCAAAATATCAACAACAACTAACGACAACATCAACAGCAAGAAAAAGAATAATTGGAATGAAACTAGGGTTTTATATATATACCCTTTTTGCAACGTTTCGAATGGAGTGAGTGCACGAGCTATTTGGCAGATTCTTGGAGCTGAATTCAAACCTCCAACACGCCTAGTACTCCTGCTGTAAAACGATTCCAAGGACCAACCACGTTTAAGGAGAATCAGTTTCAAAATTTGAATACCAAAAGTGGAAATTCGGTTAAAGAGTTTTAAACACAAAACACTTACGTTGATCTTAACAAACGAGTTACAATGGCTGGAACATATAGAGATGATCGATTATGAATAACCAGACCACAATTACAAGGCTGTCAACACAAAAACACGCAACTCAGATGAATACCCGGCTGATCAAAAGCAAGGAACAACATGGTTCCTATGTACCTTAGAGAGGAAACCTGTCACAAACTCGATGGTGATGGGGGCTGAGTGTTGCTCGATAGACAGCCAACAGAGAGTAAGGCAACAAATTGATGGGGGAAACAAATGGGAGGATCAGCTGACAAAAAGGGTACACCATGTTTAGGGTTCGGTTAGGGTTTAAGTTATAATCTGAAACAATTAACACGATCTTACCTTAGTGACTTGATGACAACGATCAAGATGAAGATGATGGATGATTCAGGGACTCCAAGAATTCGAATAGAAGCTGGAGATGATGGGGAATCGGCAGCAAGAAAGAAGAAGAAGAGGAGTGGCGGGTTTTGTCAAAAAAATTAGGTTTAGGGATTGTTTTGTTAGGAAGTTTATATATGGGTCTAGTAGGACTAGTAGTGACCAACAAGGGCTAGGACCTGTGTTAAATGAGTTTCCAAGACGCTCGGTTTTAAAAACCATATCGATTAAGTTAGGCTACCAATTTCCCGATTAATAGAATGACTCGAGAATACAAGGCAAAACTATAATAACTCGGAATAAATAGGTGTATATGCATTAGGGTTAAATTGTTTATTAGGGTGTTTGTTTGGAACCCGATTAATCTATCCCAAGGCCAACTTAGGATCGGTTTGTTACAACATATTCCCATAATTACAAGTGTGATTAGTGAATTCACAAAAGAACGGATTTTGAATTTGAAACGAAAGGAAGACTAAGCGGAAACTCGAAATAACACGATATATCTTGACATAATTTAACAATATGACATGAATTATCAATGTACTTAGAAGTTTACAAATGTTAATTATACTAATAACACGAGTACGGGATAATTTATTTAGGCATCTAGGAGCTCGTCTAGAGGGTACTAACTACTGTGCACCTAAGCTAAAAGAAGCAACACATATAGAGTATACACACACATACAATAGTAATATCTCATATAAGTACAGTAGTAAACAACTTTATAAGAAAAGTTTTTAATTTTCAGTAAATTTCGGTAATGAGCTACATGCATACAAGCTAACTACGGACAGAGAAGTGACGGTTGTCACACCTTATGGCAAATTTCACAGGGTAAAAGCTTTTCATTACCCAAATCTAACTGTTTATTAAGAACTAGTAAAGCTTGATCAGATGGGCGCCCCAATCTATTATGCCACACATATTTAGACACATAACAAGTAAACACATTATTGCACATATTACCTCTATCTAAAACATCAAAGAAGTAAATGCCCCCATGTTGATTACCAGTCACCCAAGTTTTTCCCATCAGATTGTTTTGAGGTAAATCTTGTACATAGCATTTATCCTCATCAAAACCTATGAACATCTTACTATCTCTAGCAATCTTATGAACTGACAACATATTAACAGTGTACTCAGGAACAACAAAAACATCAAATAAAACTACATTATTAGTTAATCTATAATTACCAATTTTAGTAATTTTAGCAACAGTGTTATTAGGATGTTCAACACTTAAACTCAAACTAGATATATCAACAACATTATCAAGACTAGACTCATGAGTAATATAGTGTTGATTTGCCCCTGAATCAATGACCCAACCAGGTTTAGACACATGGACAAACCTAGATGTCATATTACACTTGGGAATATATGATGATCTGGGTTGATTAATGAGGGACCTGAGAACAGCTAACTGGGTCATCTGAAAACACATTAGTGGATGGAGTACTAGGACTGGTATGTGCATCAACATGAGAATGATTACTTGTGAACCTTTGAGTACCACCTCTATTATTTCCATTATTGTTATTCTTTCTTGGAAAATTAGGTGGAAAACCAATGATTTTAAAACACCTTTCAACAATGTGACCAATCAACCCACATTCAGTACATTTTAGACTTGGATTTTTAACCAGAAAGTTATTAGTGTTAGTGTTTCTTTTAGAAGAAAAGCAGAATGTTGACCCTCTTTTGACACATCACTACCTCTATAAGATTCCTCTCTAGAGATAGGAGCAAAAGCAGTTTTGATAGAGGGTAGAGGGTCTCTAGTTAACAAGTTACTTCTCACAGGTTGATACACATCATCAAGACCCTTAAGAAATTGCATTAACTTCATTAAGTGACTATACTCATGAAATTCACTAGCACCTTGACAAGTACACACTGGCAGTTTAACAATAGCATCAAATTGTTTCCACAAAGAGTTCAATTTATGGTAGTATTCAGAAACAGTAGACCCATTTTGCCTTAAAGAGTTAAGTTTATGATGCAGGTTAAAGATCACAAACCCATCAATTTTATCATAGGTTTCTTTTAGTTCAGCCCAAACAACAAGATTTTTTGAAAATTTTTGACCCAAATACAACTCTTCAGAAATAGACCCAAGTAACCAAGACAGTACAACAACATTTCATCTGTCCCACTGTCTTCCTAACACATCATCATCAACAGGTCTAACAGAATTACCATCAATAAACTCAATCTTATTCTTAGTTTCCAAAGCAAAAGTAAGAGCACAACTCCATATAGAATAATTTTCAGTACCAGTAAGCTTAATATTAGTAATAGGAGCACTAGATATATCACTAGCATGTAGATACAATGGATCACCAAAATCAAGTTACTCACTTTAGTAACAGAAACATCAGACTCATTGTCACTACTAACAACCTTCTCAGCATTTTTTGGTGCTTCAGCCATAGTGGTCAATTAGTCAAACAACACATAACAGATAAACAAGCATAGAGTAAACAAGAACAACATAAAAGAGCACACAAAAAAACAAAGTCAACCAACAGCACACAAGACAAAGAACAAAAAGAACAATTAAGAACTAAGACAAACAGAGCACACCAGCAATAAAAGAGCAAGTAATACACCTAATAAGAGAACACAAGATGCATAATGCACCTAAGGGCCATCCTTGCCAGGGACAATGTTTACCACAATCAAGTTGGGAAATTGAAGTCTAACCAGGGACCCTATCTAGGTCCAGTATGACAAAGCCCCCAACACACCAACTCCAAACTCAGAGAGATGTGTGGTGCACAAACTACAAACTACAAATGCACAGATAAAAGAATGGAAGAAACTCACAAGAACCAATTAAACAAATAATCACACACAAGAAACAATTAAATAAGAAAAGTCCAAGCCAATGGTCCAAGTGATACTCTGAGGGGCAGTCGATCCGTGTCCGACACAGAAACGCCTCAGAAAAGGAACTAGCCACTGAAACAAGGTAGGTAAGAAACAATACCAGATGGTCTTAAGAAGAACAAACCCAAATCAATCAGATCTTGACTGAATCTTGACCAAAGTGATCAATACAGTCAACGAGATTCACGCAGCGGAAGAACATAACACAATAGTACCTCCAATCAGTAACACAACCCCAAATCTTACCCAATCACAGTAACCAAGACAGACCAAGAAACCCCAATTTAGGAAACCCTAATTTTTGAAAACCCTAATTTTGAGAAAATCATATCTGAATTAGTAGACGGTTTTAGATCGAAGAAAAAACATTAGGTAATCAAGAGCCGTAGCTCTGATACCATGAACAATTTTATAAACCAAAAATATAACGATTGAATAAAAAACCAAATTAGGGTTTCTGACAGATTACAATCAAAATACAAAACAACACACGAATCATACAAGGTGTAATGATTCTAACAACTCTCTAACTAACACCAACACTAAATCTCTACTATGAGCACAACAATTCTAGAGAGATAAACAAACTGAGAGAACGATTTATTCGAGTGATCCACAAACAACGAAAATTGATTTTTTGCTTATCCCTATCCCGATGAGCCGAAACCAAAGCTCTTATTTTTTGTTGAGTAATAGTTCGAGTAAGTATTGAATGAGCCCCCCGAAAGCTTGATGCAAATAAACGAATTTTTGTTCTACGTCTCCGAGCGATATATCCCGGTCTAATTCTGGTCATTGAATAAATGAAAGTTTAATGAATAACTAATAGATTTCATTTCTTTTAGTTATTCTTTTGCCCCTTTCCTAGTATATTAATAACAAAACGGATTTTTCCAATGTATAAACTAAAAATTCCAATGGCTTTGGCTACTATAACCTTCCCAACCACTATTTTTGATTTTTTTCTAGGCATTTCACCTCGAAATACGAAATTGTACTATATATACTAGGTATTAAAAAAATAGTACTGATAAAGAAATAGTGGATTCCATCGTTTCTATGGTTACTTCTTAAACGATGAGGTCTTCTCTATATACCAGAGCCTTTACTTCATTTAATCAATGTTATTGCTAACTTGTATAGTTCGCATTCTTCGGCTCTACCCATGATTTATTCAGTAATAGGTCTTTCACAACGAGCTCTACCTATACAGTAACGGTATTTAATTATGTTGTAGAGAGAGAAAATTGATAGCATTTGTGAGCAACTCAGCCAACAAACACCGTTTATATAGTCTTGACCACTTGACTGACCCAACTTCCAGAAATGACCCATTAGTCCTCCAAGTTAGCAATTTCCACTAAAGACACTTTTAGTCCTCCAAGTTATCAATTAACTAAATGTTTAAACAACCAAACAAGCCAAGTTAGACAACCAGAATATTAATACTACAAAGATGTGTTTAACATGTTTAAAAGCTTTAGTACATAACCCATGTACATCAACCCATTCATTCCAATACGAACCCGAGATTTGCCCATACTATTTTACACTGACAAGGGTACAGTGTCCGGTGTCGTAATCTAGAGAAAGCTTATTTTAGAAAACTAGATTTCGCACATCCCCTAAAATGACTACTATACAAATCTTTCAGAGTTATGCAGTGCATCTAAAATCTAAAATCTTTAGAAAGACAAATATAACACACCATATAATAATACTGCAAACTTTCAAAACTTATGGGAGTTGAACCATATATTGAAATATTTTTTCATTCCTTGAACCATAACTTTTACAGAATTATGTGATACAAATTAAACAAATTGATTGCATATAAAAATAGGAATTACCAGAAGATTATCTATGTTGGAAATTGAGATACTTGATGGCATAAACAAAGCAGAAGAAAAACAGAAGGATCCAACCAACATGTGCTATTGCCACCACTGGAAGGAAGTCATAATCATACCCAGAATAATCTTTGATAAATCCTTTAACAGTCATGTTACCTGCTCCAAGCACTTCGAATGTGTCGTCGTCCTGGCCGATTTGTCCTGTTAAGAGACCATATAGTGACCAGCTGAGAGGGTTTGACCAGTAATACCACCTGCACCATATTGGTATTTTCTGCAATATCCACATTAAAGCTATTAGTTTCGAGCTTTTTTTAATGTACTCGATCATTAAATATTATTACATGGACAACGATATTTGGGTTTAGAGTTTTCAGACGGGTACAGACCTTAGGGCTCTAATATATATTGTGAGAGAGAAAAGAAAAGAAAAGGTAAATGTTTTTAACATTTCACTAAGCAATGAAACCAGGGATTTATACAAGTAAAACTATACAAAGTCTTACTTTAGATAAGTAATTAAAGTACTTCTATGCTACAAGTAAATTACAACTTCACTCTCTTCAGAGCTTATCTATAACACTCAAAATTTTTACTCATTTCATTCCATTTTAAATAGGGGTGTGCGGAAAACCGAATTAACCGGTCTATAACCAAATTAACCGATAAATCGAACCATTTTAACTGAATCACTCTATCAATTAACCTATGGTTCGGTTTTACAAATTTCCCGTTAACCAAAAAGTTTGGGTCGGCTATAGAAATATTTTTTACAAACTCGATTTAACCGAACTGACCCACCATATTTAATCTAATATAAAATATATATATTTTTTTATATTGAATTTGTTTATTCTATCGCTAGTAATAATGATTAAAAAGACCTAGTCATGCAAATAATATTACTAATACACTTCTCACACTCCCATTACCAAATTCTTCATTTTCACTTATATAGGAGATTTTTCCCATTCTTTCTACTCGTATCTATATCTATATTATCTAATAAATAAGTCTTTTTATTACCCTTTGTCAATCAATTAAACTTTTCAATTCCAATTTTTTCACCTAAATTATTATAATTAATTTTATTATAACCCCTTATTTTACACTTTATATTAATTGATTTTAAAATTTATTTGTTTAAATTTCATTCAAATCAACAATAATTTTATCACATACATCATTTTAGCATTAAAACTAAAACGACTAATAAAAGCAATACGAACTTCAATTAATTTTTATTCCAAATGTGGGGTATAGATGAACTTTTTTACATTTGAAGTTCTATAGTTTTATTATGTTGATTGTTTTGGTATTGTTAATAGTTAAATTTTCAATTTTATTGATACCAATCATGTAATACGAGGGTTATTAATCTAGTTATTTAGATAAAGCAAAACCAAAGAACATGCCAATAATTTGACCAGCTGATTGACTTAAAACAAGGGGAAAATCTGAGTAGACTCTATTACGGCTATGAATTTAACTTCTTTTAACCTTTGAAAGTTGATACAGTAAAAAACAAGTTTATGGCCAAAACAACCATTATAAGTGGGCTAGATATAATGTAAAATTGAAGCTTAAAATAGCAGTAAAAAACAATTTTTAATATGGTTAACAGCAAAAACTGGCCCATTTTAAGCTATAACCGATTTAACCAAACCTACCAACAACTCAAAACCGATCGGTTATGATATACCCATAACCGAAAATGGTGGTTATGGAACGGTAGACCCTAACCGACCAAAGAACACCCTAATTTTAAATGTTCATAAACAAAAAGGGTTATTTTATATGAAATATGTATGCAATTAAGTCACGTTCATCGTGAATGATGACATTGATTAGGAGTATAATAGAAAAACTAGTTAGGTGTGCATTAAATTGGACGTAGGGAATCATTATTCACATATTTATAAGTACGAACAAGTTGAGAATGATTACATGTTCCATGAGCCAAGATGACGAAAGTGTGCAAATAGCATAATTAATTATTCCTAGTGTCTTTTCGCAAAATGTGGAACAATTTCACTCATACATGTTTTAGATAGATTATGAACATTCTATATAAGAAGAGATAGATTGAGTTCTTTATTAAAATGTATTTTATGGTAATTTAAACATCTATTTTGACTCTTGAAGAAACAAGGGCATCAAGAATTACATACCGTTCTTGGAATGATGAAACCAGAGAACAAGTTCCAAAGGCAGGTGAAAAAGTAAATCAAAACAGAAGCAATTTGGGGAGTGGGTGTGAGTGCCATGGTCACCATGCCAAATAAAGTGAAGTAGACGAAACTCGTAAACAAGTAGTAGTAGAACCACAAAAATTTGGCGCCAGTCCACTTGAATCCCATCATCGGGAACAAAAAGATGGCATAAATAATCGTCTGAATAGCAATATATACAGACTCTATGATCACCTGCACAATATCAACATTGGAGTTTTTATTTCTCGTAGTAACTTAAACTCAGAGGTGACAAATTGAACTAGTATTTCATGATCGGATTAATTAAGGTTATGCTCTATTGTAAACGTGTCAAATAAAAAAAAGAATAAGCTCAAAAAAGCATGTCAATGAGTCGAAATTTGGCACTAAAAGTTTAAAACAATACGATATATTATTGATATTTAGATTCTACTATCTAATATCGTCAGAAGCCTCATTCCTTTATGCACAAGGAACAACTTAACCTTCATTAACCTCATCTCATGAATATACCTTAAAACCCCAACTTCTCAAAATAGGCATATATGGTGATGAATCCGTGAAAGGCTACCTTAGTCTGAACATTATGAGAATACTCTTGCTGAAATAGGATCCCATCAAAGACACATACTGTCTCAGTTTAACGATAAGTAAAAAAGGGTCTCAAATAAACAATCAATGCACGCCAATCATCAACATCTTTTTGTCGAACTTCAAAGTCTTCTCGGTGTGTAACATGTGGAGGGAGTAAATCCACACACGTTATGCCACTTGTTCATTCGCCACCATCAAATCTTCGTGTAGCTCAGAAACAAATGACAACTCAGTTTGGTGTTCTTTTTCTGAGTCTTGTTCTAATTCAAAGCCACACATGACTATTACGTAAATGCACAAAACAAGAAATCTTGGAGATATACAATCAAGGTCATGGAAATTTCTGTTGTAACTTCTGGGGAAATATAATAGACCTTAGGGAGACTTTAATCTTCCAAAGGAGCATCCACTCACAACAATGTTTATGGTTTTTGCTTACAACGAGACATTCCTCGTCTCTTAAAACGCTTCATCTAATTAGATCCATAACACCCCAGTTAATGGTTATATGACGCTGGACTTGGCAAGCATCTTCATGGATTACTTAGGTAAGGAATTTTTTCCCACTTTTAAATATATAAATTATTTTACTCATTTTCAAATGTAAACAATATTTTTTTCATTTAGGAGTAGTGCCCTCGTATCACAAAAACTACCCTCTATACAAATAATGACCTCAAAAACAATGTATACTTGGAACTTCATTCCTCTTTTTTGGGGTGAGGGAAAAAAGATTATATGTGTTAGCAATAATAAGCCCATGTCGCATATTAGTTAAGGCTCGTATTTTGTTAGTTTGGTTTAAGCCTATAATTAGCATTTAGGGTTTGTTAGATTACTATTTAAAGAATATTGGATTCAGATTTTTTGTAAAATTTGCAATATAATTAGTTCTTAGTTTTGTAATCCAGCTTTCTATTTATTTTGTACTCTGATTTCAACAACATGAAATCTCCTACACAACCTAGTGAAAATGATCTTTACCCTATCTACTTCCTCAACTCTATTCCATCAACTAGGTCACTTTTTCGGTTGCTCGTGTCTCCTCTACAATTTGATATCAACGGCTTTGGGCATCGTTACCCACATCATTTATCTTCTACAATTACTAAATATGCTGTCTATTAGTACTTTTGTTTCCACTTTATATAATGCTTGTCAACTTGCCAAGACTACAATTGGGTTTACTATCTCGTTTCATACTTTGTTGACTTGATCGTAAAAAAAAGATAGTTAAGTGAGCGGGATATAAAGCTCTTAACTTCGCTCCTCTTCACCACTGGTTCTTTGGTACAGCAACTTAGGTGCGTCCTATCTTTCTTGAAATTAAATCTTCCATTATGATACAAACAGTTTGAGGTACATGGTTTAAGAGAAAGTTGAACAAGATGACCTATCTAATTTAGCTCATCTAGCATCACGCAGTTCACTAATCACGATATCTTTACTAAGCAGCTACACCGCGATTCAAATATCAGAGATTCAAGTTCCCGGTCGTTCCCCGTCCTTTTGCTATTTAGTTTTCTAATTGTATTAGGGGGATTATTCAAACCTATAAGTACGGCTCTCGTAATTCACATTATTATTAATCAAGGATTAATTTTCTTCAAGGTTAGGTTTTATAGTCAGCCAAAGTATAACTTTTTTGAGTAGAACCTCTTAAATATTTTAAAATATTAATTCTGTGTATAATTCTTTTTACCACCTCTAATTATATTCTAGCTTTTTTGGTTTCATTCATTACCTGAGCAAGTGCATAAGGTAACGATGAATACATTCCTGCAGCCCTTTCACGATAGAAAACTGTTCTCTCGACAGCAACAATAGGTTGCACAGCAGTTTGATTCATGGATCCTAGAAAGAGAACAACAGCATACAAAGCTCCTGCCAAATCCAGAAGATCTTGAAGCTGTTGTCTGTATTCACAAACTCACAATCAAGTTAGTTGCGCTATCACTATGTTAACAATTTAATTGTACTTTGTGAGAAACGCGCGAGAAAGGAAATGGAAGTGTAACAATTTAATTGTACTTTCCGCATAGAAAGAACTCAAGAAGGGACAAGAAAGCTTTATATAATTATTTTCCATGTTTTTGAGCCGAAAAGAATGGAAAAGAAACCTTATAGTTATACAGTTACCAACTTTATACATGTATATGTTTTTTTTTTAAAAGTCTATAAAACCTTTTAGTTTCTTGCCTTCCAAATCTCCCACAATTGTGAGCAATATTTAAAAGAGAGAATTACAAAAACTTCCTCTAGGGAAAAAAAATCTGAGATAGAAGTGTAAGGATCCTTATCATGGGGATGGTGAGAGACTTACATCTTTTCACCCTTTTTGAAGAAAATAGCCGAAAATAGACCAGCCATGGCGATGGTGGTGATGAAGCGAATGAGATTATATTGTGGGTTCCTCCAATAAGACCAATGTTGTTTCCACAAACAAGCTTTGCACTGTATAATAAACGGCTGTGTGTACTTGGTTCGAAAAAAGAGATCCTTGGAACCAGTAGGAGGGGCACTAAGCTCCCTAATTAGTTCTTGATTGTCCCTGGAAATGACATTTTACATGCATTAAAACATATCAGAAATATACAAAGAAAACAATCACATGATTAATCAAAATTAGAATATTTACTGATAAAGAGTGGAGTCGGCATAAATCTGAGCATAGTCAACATCAAGTTGAATTTCCGCCGAAGAAGAAGTCACTTCCAACACCCATGTAGCAGGATTATAACCATTCATGATCTTTGGGACTCCTGAAATAGCCTATAAAAATGTCATAATAACACGTATTAGGCATTAGATTAATATGTATTAAGCCGAATCTAAAATGGTCTTTAGGATTAAGTTATTTTTTTCTCCGAGTTCAGTCTACCTATCCTATGTACATCATTATCATGATAAATATACAATCAATATACAACATACCTTGGATTATCTTTGTATCAAAATTAGGTAACTTTCTTTTCCTGTCACAATTCTGAAATAACCTAACCTAACCCTTACTATCTCTTTTTTACATGCTTTCAAGTCCGTCACAATCCCTCACAAATTAAAACCAACCGTCACCGCCATTACCTAAGGTATACCATTAAAATATTATTATCGGACAATTCCTCGTGTGCCGCCACACACCGGTCAAAGGACCTGTCAATTTTCCAATCTGTCGGAATCCTACTCTTTTGGGGCCGTCAAGATTCACGCCCCACATCATTGGAATTGTCAGAAAATTCCAACCATATCGTCGTCCTCCTCTTTACGACGCTGCTAAACCCTAAGCACTTGTCGGTACCCTTGAAAAAAAATGATGATGCCACTAATTGCTCTTTTATTGATGTTGAGAAACCACCTCATAATTCTCATAAGCAATTTGATAGGATATGTGGATGATCGTCTCATGTCCATCTAAACATCTAACACCAATGGTAGGAAATTCTGATCCAAAGGATAATCCCAATCACCCGATTTGATCTCTAATGACTCACATGCTAATTATGTCCACCATCTTTGTAACCTCTTTTCGACATGTCTAAACAACTCGAGATCTATGGCTTGCCTGTGACATTCGCGAATTTCTAGGTATACTTCTAACGACCCGTATTCGTTTTATTTACTTATGATTATGTTTTGACCCTATTGTATCCATTTTATGTTTTATCGTATTCGTATTTCATGAGTATTATATCCGTATTTCTCGTATTTTATGGGTATCGTATTTGTATTTTATGCGTTTTTACGTTTGTCAGGATCTATGGCTTGCCTGTAACATTCGCGAATTTCTAGGTATACTTCTAACGACCCGTATTCGTTTTATTTACTTATGATTATGTTTTGACCCTATTGTATCCATTTTATGTTTTATCGTATTCGTATTTCATGAGTATTATATCCGTATTTCTCGTATTTTATGGGTATCGTATTTGTATTTTATGCGTTTTTACGTTTGTCGGGTGTATTTTATGTGATTCGGACCTTTATGTTGGGAACGTTTAGTTCTAAGTGCCTTTAGTAGTCTAGTATGCTCTTAAGATAAGTTTAGGGGTTTTATGCCTTATTTATACGATTAAGATTAACGTTAAAAAGTATTACAATTTTAGTCCTTCAAAATTTTATTCCAAATTTAGTCCTATGGGATTCTATTACAAAAATAGTCCTAAAAATCCCTACCAAACTTTTTGTCATATTCTAAACCACTTACATTGTTTTTATCACCATTTCTCCATTCTCATCTATCTCTCTAGAAAACACACACAAACACACACTCTCTCTCTAAAATCACCACAAAACCCACCATTTTCATCTAGAAATCCAAGTTTTATTGAAGATTTTCATCCACCTTCATCATCAAACTCGTTTCCTTCGATTTGGTAAGTTTTTCTATTCATTTTAATCTTCAAAACCTATATTTAAATATGATTTTTCGGACTAAACATGTATTCTATATAAGTTTTCGATATATAAACATATTCCAGACATAAGGTTTCAATATTTGATAATCTCGACACCTAAAAACACTCAAAACCGTATCTCGAAAGTATTTCTCGAAAAGCTCAGTTACGTCACGTAACTCAGTTACCCTCACGTAACTCAGTTACCCTCACGTAACTCAGTTACCCTCACGTAACTATAGTTACCCTCACGTAACTGTTAGTTACATAGGGTAACTGTTCCTAGAGTAACTGTTCCTACCGTAACTAATTAGGTTTTTGATCAAACCCATTTATAATGACGTTATAACGTAATTAAAGTGTCACACGCTTTCAAATCTTATGCTTTAACCCTAAAACACATGTCAATTTTATAATATACACTATTAACACGGTTTTGGTCGAAAACGTGTATTTTGCTACATAATGCTATATCTTTCCTTTAAACCATCGGGATTATAAGCCTGATATCGCATATTTATATATATATTTCTATGCGATATTGTGTCACATTTCATAGTAAACATGATGGATAGGATAGGTTTTTACATTTAATCGTGTGGAAAAGTGTTTTTATCTATTTTATTGGTTTACATGATCGGGTAGCGGAAATGGTGGAAGAAATGAGCTTAAAAGACGAAAAATAGTGAAATATGACGAAGAGAACGTCGCAGTACCACCTCCACCGTTTTGATCATAACTTCTTCATACGATGTCCGATTTAGGTGATTCAAATTGGAGAATGAAGAAGAAAGAGAGAGCTACATTTTGTAAAAATTAGAATATGGAAAAAAGGAACGGGACGCCCGTCCTGATAGGGGGACGCCCGTCCCTCGCGAAATTCAGACGCAGAAATCTTTGATTTTAGATAATTACAAATGGGAAATAATTAAGTGGATAATTACAAGGAATTCTAAGTCGAGTCGAATACGTTTTCTACACGGTTTTTGCCTATAAATACAAGGTTAATTCAGCCAGATTTTAGATCCCATTATTATTATTATTCTGAAGCTCTGGAAGTCGTAATTACGTTTAGAAGCAAGGTTCAAGGCACGGAAGATCATATTTTCGGCAATCGGCGATCACGACACGTTCGGCGATTTTCCTCGTTTGTTCTTTTCTTGTTTTGCATTATTTTTCCAGCATGTTTTCTAACACTTTAATTACTTTTTCAGACCACGTTATGAGTAGCTAAACTCTCTTTACGCTTGTTTGAACAACGGATCCTATTTAATGTTTATTTAACGTTTTCGGTTGTTTTATGTTTTTGTGTTTAACCGTCGATCCTTATTTGCTTAGATTTTAATATGTTATTATAGTTGTTTATATTTAATTTGTTTAATCAACATTCTAGGTATTCGGAAGGAATCTAGATAGATTAGATAAGTTTTATGAAGTAATCGGTCGGTCTATAATCGATTTAAAATTATTAAGATTCGGAAGGACTTAGTAATAACAACTTAGGTAATTAAATCTAAGTGAGTAGGTCTAAGTATTAAGATTCGGAAGGACTTGATAATTAGAGGAGTTATTCGGAAGGAAACTCTATACGGTTAAATCACTAAAAACAGGCTTGATACTTATTGCTTGATTATTAATATTTATTAACTGTATTCGGAAGGAACGGTGTAAGTAGCAATAATTAAAGTTAGTAAAAGATTCGGAAGGACTTTTATTATATCCTAGAAGTTGAAAACAACAACCGATCTCGTAAAATTAACGGAAAACAGGTGAAGTGTCAAACAAGTGTATTCTTCTTATTATTTGATTTAATCCATAAATCTTTCGCTCGGTTTTAATTAATCAATTTTATTAAATTACTTGCAATTTTAGTTACGATAAAAACCCCCCAAATACTCTTAGTGTTATTTATTCGAACATAAAAGCAAATTAGTCCCTGCGAACGAACCTATACTTACTATTAACTATATTACATACGAATAGGTCCACTGCCTATAAGTGTGTAATTGCGTGAAAAAGTAGGTTTAATTTAAGACTCGATTTTACACATCAAGTTTTTGGCGCCGCTGCCGGGGACTGATTTTTCGTTTTTTGTTTCGAATTTGTGATACGATCCTTTTGAGTATTTATTTACTTGGAAGTTACGTTTAATTGTTATTACACCGGTGCGTTTTACGGTTTTCTTGTTTCTGTCTTTGTAGGTATTCAGGTAGTAGATGAACACGAGGGCTTCGGGATTACCACTCGCGAGTCCAAAATTCAATCCAGGAGTATCAAAGAAGTGAGGCAAGAAGAAAGGAAACATATTGATTCAGACACCACCAGGTTTTGGACCGTTCTCACCAGTGAAGTTTGAAGATATCACATCTTCAGAAAGAGGAGGAAGCGCTACATGATCCGAAGTCGAAGAGTTAGTTTGCGAAGACAAACTGGAACCACAACCGGTTATGGATCCATTGGACATGTCGATGCACCGACGGGCTGCAGCCGTTGCAGTACCAGCTACTAGAGGTTCACCTACTGATGAAACCTGTTTTATGATTGATATTTTTGATGATTTAGATTGGCAGGAAATTCTGGAGATAGAAGCTAGCTTGGAGGAGGAACTGAAGGACGAGAAGATCGGAGAAGTGGAGATTGAATTTAAGGAGGAACTGAAACTGGACCAGAGCTTGAGGATCAAGTCCTCAATTGAAAAACCACCTACTGACTTGGAGCTTAAACCACTACCGGTACATTTAGAGTATGCTTTTCTTGAAGATGTGCAGGAAATGCGTGAAGAAAAGATTGCGGTTAACGATGAGGAAGATGAGGAGCTCGAGGATTTTGATCCCATCTTAAAAAGTGAGCTAGCGGAATTCGAAAAGTTTAATCCACACACAAAGCATGAGACATCTGATCCCGATTTGGTTTTACTTGAACTAGAGTATTTGATAAATAATCCGGGACCGTTGTTGTCGTTAGCTGAAAACTGTCACGGTATCTCTCACGACCCTTTTGATTTATTTTCTCTTACTTGTCAGGGAAAAGAAAATATTTTGCAGGAATTTGAGGATATCGGAAATGACTCATCGCAAAACGAGTTTAAGACGAATAAATTCAATGAAAGCAAATGTGACGACATGTGCGAGTTCAGAAAACGTAGAGATGACGGAGTACTATTTTCCGAGGCTCGAGAGTGGTACGATGCTTGGGTGAAGCGAAATAAGATGTTCGATGTTGGAAAGGAAGCACTTATTTTTGGCGACAATTTTGGACATGAACCGAAGGAAGAAATCGTACGATTGGAAGAACATGCGGGAAAGAAAGGCGAGAGAAATCTCGACCTTTACATGAAGTCGTAAGGGGAGGCACATCGAGTCAAGCTAACGACTCGGTCGAAAAATTAGCGCTTCTCGGGAGGCAACCCGGGTTTGTTTTTCTTTTCTTTGGTAGTTAATCTTTCATTTATTTTTACAAAAAAAAAAAAAAAAAAAAAAAAAAAAAAAAAAAAAACTTCAAAAAACGAAAATTTAGAGACAAAAATATAAAGTTATTGTTTACACATGCTTTGCAATTAGAAAATAATAAATAGTCTACTTTTTTTTTATTCCATCGTAACTTTTTTTCTTTTCATTTTTTAAGTTTAATTTTTATTTCGTCATCTTTTCTTTAGGACTTTTTAACCTTTTACTTTTTAGTTTTTATTTAGCTACGTATTAAAAAAAAAAAAAAAAAAAAAAAAAAAAAAAAAAAAAAAACGAAAAAACGAAAAAAAAAATCTAAAATTTTGTATTTTTTTTATAAAGTTATTGTTTACCTTTTTCCTCTATTAGACTTAAAAAAAATAGTCTACTACTTTTTTTTATTCCGTCGTAATTTGTAATTTGTAATTTGTAATATTTATTTATTTATTTTTATTTTTATTTTTATTTTTATTTTTCTTTTTCTCTTTTGTGTTTTTAATATTTTTTTTTAGTTTTTCTCTTTTAGTTTTTTTTTTATAGATTTGAAGTAAGTTCAACAACCGGTTTTGGGACTAGCATTCAGATCAGTAAAGCATTTTCACAAGAAATATTCGATATCTACAACCGGGTTCTATTTTCTTCTTTTCTTATTTTTGTATTTATTTTTTTTTTCTTTTTAGATTTTATTTTTTGTATAATTTCCCTTAGTTTTTTTTAGTCGTAAACACATTAGGGACAATGTGTTACTTAAGTTTGGGGGGGTCATCGGGAAATTTTACCTTTTATTTTTCGACACTTAGCTTAGTTTCCATCGTGTTTAATTGTGTTCTTTTTGTATATTTTTGAGTCAGAAAAAACCAGAAAATCCAAAAAAATTGAAAAATTGAAAAAACCAAAAAAATATATAACGTGTCTAGTCGGTAAACACCTTAAACTGTAAGCATAACCAGACGCATTTTTACCCCACTCAGAAAAATAGTGAGATTTTTGAGCCTTTGAAAGCATTTATTTTTAATGCTACTTTTTCGTTTCTTTGAGTGTGCCGATGGTTGATGACTTTAGAACTTGACATTGTTATACATTTCGAGACCACATATGAGCAATTGCATTAGGGAAACTTAGTGTGATTTTGGTACAATGATAGGGGCAAATTAGGATTAACCATTTGTTAGCCATTTTTCGTTTCTTTTTATATATTTTCCGCTTAACCCTTGTAACACTTACTTTTAGTGTTAGAAACTCTAGTTAAACCACTTTGCGCCTAAACCGTTTCGTTTCTAAACACTATTATATTATTTTGTACACTCGCCTTATTTTCGTTTCTTTTTAGATTAAGTCCGAACTTAGATTTTTGATTGCAATTATTATATTAAGTAAAGTGAAGTTTATTAAGGCATGGAAGAAAAGTATCGATTATTATTGCCTTGTATTATTTGTATTTGGAGAAATAGTAGAGAAAAAAATATATAGTGATTATTAGCCTTTTGAGCATGTGTACTTACCACGAGAAAAAATTATTTTGTAAGGCATGTACTAGGCTGAAAGAAGAAAAAAAAAGTGAAAAAGAAAAAAAAAATTGGCAAAACAGAAAAGCGAAAAAAAAAAAAATTTGCTGTATAGTTTAAGAGAAATAGTGTATTATGAGTCGTGTATTATTTACGATACATGTATATTTGAAGGAAAAGAAAAAAAAAAGTATAAGTTGGAGAAATTGAGCAATCCAGTACGTTAGAGATTATATTTAGTTCGGATTTAATCTAAGTTTTGTAATATTTTTATTTACCCTTTAGACTCCACTATATATTATTCACATGTCTTTACCTGTACGTTATAACCCGAATAAAAGTCTCCTTTTAGTTGTACCTAGACTCTAGTGGTGGAGATGTGATACATTATCAAGCCTATGATAGAATATTCACCATGACTGAGCAATTGAGCGATTCTACAGAGATATTTTACACACCCTTTTAGATTAGTTTGAGAGTTTGTGTGATTTTACTTCCAATAAAAATCGTGAGGAGTTTGGTTATGTTTATTTTTGGCTTTGATAAATTAATTTGAAAACAGTTTTTGCTTGAGGGCAAGCAAAAAGGCAAGTTTGGGGGGATTTGATATCGCATATTTATATATATATTTCTATGCGATATTGTGTCACATTTCATAGTAAACATGATGGATAGGATAGGTTTTTACATTTAATCGTGTGGAAAAGTGTTTTTATCTATTTTATAGGTTTACATGATCGGGTAGCGGAAATGGTGGAAGAAATGAGCTTAAAAGACGAAAAATAGTGAAATATGACGAAGAGAACGTCGCAGTACCACCTCCACCGTTTTGATCATAACTTCTTCATACGATGTCCGATTTAGGTGATTCAAATTGGAGAATGAAGAAGAAAGAGAGAGCTACATTTTGTAAAAATTAGAATATGGAAAAAAGGAACGGGACGCCCGTCCTGATAGGGGGACGCCCGTCCCTCGCGAAATTCAGACGCAGAAATCTTTGATTTTAGATAATTACAAATGGGAAATAATTAAGTGGATAATTACAAGGAATTCTAAGTCGAGTCGAATACGTTTTCTACACGGTTTTTGCCTATAAATACAAGGTTAATTCAGCCAGATTTTAGATCCCATTATTATTATTATTCTGAAGCTCTGGAAGTCGTAATTACGTTTAGAAGCAAGGTTCAAGGCACGGAAGATCATATTTTCGGCAATCGGCGATCACGACACGTTCGGCGATTTTCCTCGTTTGTTCTTTTCTTGTTTTGCATTATTTTTCCAGCATGTTTTCTAACACTTTAATTACTTTTTCAGACCACGTTATGAGTAGCTAAACTCTCTTTACGCTTGTTTGAACAACGGATCCTATTTAATGTTTATTTAACGTTTTCGGTTGTTTTATGTTTTTGTGTTTAACCGTCGATCCTTATTTGCTTAGATTTTAATATGTTATTATAGTTGTTTATATTTAATTTGTTTAATCAACATTCTAGGTATTCGGAAGGAATCTAGATAGATTAGATAAGTTTTATGAAGTAATCGGTCGGTCTATAATCGATTTAAAATTATTAAGATTCGGAAGGACTTAGTAATAACAACTTAGGTAATTAAATCTAAGTGAGTAGGTCTAAGTATTAAGATTCGGAAGGACTTGATAATTAGAGGAGTTATTCGGAAGGAAACTCTATACGGTTAAATCACTAAAAACAGGCTTGATACTTATTGCTTGATTATTAATATTTATTAACTGTATTCGGAAGGAACGGTGTAAGTAGCAATAATTAAAGTTAGTAAAAGATTCGGAAGGACTTTTATTATATCCTAGAAGTTGAAAACAACAACCGATCTCGTAAAATTAACGGAAAACAGGTGAAGTGTCAAACAAGTGTATTCTTCTTATTATTTGATTTAATCCATAAATCTTTCGCTCGGTTTTAATTAATCAATTTTATTAAATTACTTGCAATTTTAGTTACGATAAAAAACCCCCAAATACTCTTAGTGTTATTTATTCGAACATAAAAGCAAATTAGTCCCTGCGAACGAACCTATACTTACTATTAACTATATTACATACGAATAGGTCCACTGCCTATAAGTGTGTAATTGCGTGAAAAAGTAGGTTTAATTTAAGACTCGATTTTACACATCAAAGCCCTTCATAACTAAAACATATTATAGCATATTATGAGACGTTAATCGCATAAGGCAACCCCACTAGACTTAGAGATACTCAGACATATTTATTTACGTGATGTTAGGGCACTTAGACGTGGGAGCTTGACCGTATTTGTTATTACCCGACGTATTCGTTGACTGGATTGCTGTGCTATTCAGTGAGTTATTCGTTGCCCTTTTTACTGTTTTTATATTTTGGGCATGATTAGCGTTGTATAAATGTATTTTATGGTATATTATGTATTATGGTTATGTATTTTGGATATGAATGCCTTTAGGTTAGCATTACCCAACTTGTTCCGCCTTTGTGGTAGAACGAGGCCCCGTATACACACCTGTTAGCTTTTAGCCGCCTGTTCGTATATATAGCGCTATATGGGTCTAACAAGCCCTCATTGTTAACACGATGGATGATGGATGCGCCCTGTCCGTGTTAGCAATGTTATGACCGTTGAATTCGAGGATGACCTAGCGTAATGCAGTAGGTGGGGTTAGTTGTCATTATTGTTATGGTTCAGGTGTATAGTATTTACCTAAGGCCGTGACCTATCCAGTATGGTATATTTTTATGGTATTTTCGTGGTATGATTATGGTATTTTTATGATATTAGTATTAGTATATTATTGAAAAGATTTGTATACTTCACGTATGTTTTGAAACATCATTTTTCGAATGACTTATTTTCAAACCGTGTCACTTTTGGGTCAAAACGTATTGAAACTCTTATGCTATTACGTTTTTATTAAATATTGCGAATAATTCACCAACTTTATGTTGACGTCGTATTTTAACGCTTTTCAGGGATTTGAGGTTACCTTTATGACGTTATGCTTTGGTGGCTACGTGGATTACTTGCTTGGAATTTATTTTGCTTTGTATTAATTCCTTAGTATCCCAACTCTGTAGCCGTATTTTGACATGTTTTCGGATTACTGTAATAACGTATGCTATTTCAGACTTATTTATCTATGTTGATTATGTATGGTTTACTTATGTTGATGTAACCTTTGAATCTCTGATACCGTATTCTCTGTACACCTCGGTTCCTCCAAATGCGGGGTGTGACAGAAGTTGGTATCAGAGCCAATGGTTATAGCGAACTAAGTGACCTTACGAAATCACTTAGACTATGACCTAGGCTTTTGGACCTATCTGATTTATGTGCGCAATTCTTTCTTTTGTGGGCCTGTATGTGATTTGTATGCTTTATGTGCTTTTGTTTTGCATTTTATGCTTTGAGGCCTGTTTTTTTTAGTCGCACATCCGGTTATCGTTCTGATTTATTCTGTTTGACATTCGTAGAAGATGCCGCCAAAGAGAGCTTCTGCTAGGTCTACTCCGGCCGCCACAACTACGAGAAGGTCGACGAGGCGAGGTCGCCCCAGTGTGAGAGCGGGTGCTACGGCTCTAAATGCCACTGCTGCCCCCGATGCTACTACCACTACTCCGGATATCAGCCAGTTGATTGCGGAGCAGATTGCAGCGGCAATACCCGTGATTGTGGCACAGATCAAGGAGACACCGGTGCAGGATACCGACATAGGGTCTGGAGAACCCGTGATGCAGGGTATAGGATCAGAAGGTACGGCGTCTGGGCCCGATGGTTCTGATGTGGGAAGAGCAGTGCATGTGGGAGCCAATGGACCGAGTATTGTTATTGAGGATCCACCCCGAGGCTGTTCGTATAAGACTTTTCTGGACTGCAAACCTACTGAGTTTAAGGGTAACGAGGATGCGGTTGCTACCCTGCAGTGGTTTGAGAGGATTGAGTCTGTGTTTGATGTTTCGGGATGTGCTGAGGAAAGCAAAGTTAAGTATGCTACGTTCTTGTTCCAGGGTAAAGCCCTCACCTGTGGGAACTCGGTGAAACGGGTTCAGGGCCGAGCTGTTGTTGCCTTGATGAGTTGGGAAAACCTGAAGGTTATGATGAGAAAGGAGTATGTGCCGTCATCTGAGACGCAGAGGTTGGAGAATGAGTTGTGGAACCTGACTATGCAAGGTTCTGATTTTCGCGGGTATGCGAATAGATTTTACGATTTGTGTGTTTTGGCTCCTCGTTTGGTTCGCACGGAGGATGAGAGAATCGAACGCTTCACTCAAGGTTTGTCCCAGACTATGCGGGACCACATTATTTCTCACCGTCCGGGTACTCTACAGAGTGTGGTTGATATTGCTGGTCGGTTGACCGCAAGTATGATCCGTGGTGGTGTTCTTCAGCCGGTTGTGAGCCGAAGAGATTCTGGTAGATCTGGTATGAGAGATATGGGTAGTTCGAGGAAGAGAAGTCGTGGTCAGGATCAGAGACCCCAACTTCCTCAAGTGTATGCTTTGACAGGTTCTGGATCTGGTTATCAGGGCAAGCGCCCGAAGTGTGGTAAGTGCGGCAATGCTCATGCAGCAAATGTGGCTTGTTGGGTTTGTAACCGATGCAAGAAGTTAGACCACACCGAGCAGTTTTGTGGAATGGCTACTGGAGCATGTTTTGAATGCGGAGAAGTAGGTCACCGCCGTCATCAGTGTCCCAAGCTTGTATCATCTACTTCCCTTCCTACTCATGGTGCTGGTACTAGTGCGAGAGGAAATCCTGCCAAAAGCCGAGCTTTCTCCATGGAATCTTCTGAAGCTCGCCAGGATCCTACTGTTGTCACTGGTACATTTCTTGTCGGTGATTATCCTGCTTTTATTTTGTTTGATTCGGGTGCCGATAGAAGCTTTATATCTAGTGATTTCCGCCCCTTAGTAAACCGTGCTTCTAGTCCTTTAGAGCCTGCTTATGAGGTAGAAATAGCTGATGGTAGATGTGCTTGTGTTAGAGAAGTTATTCGTGATATTCCCCTCGTATTAGCCGATATTCCTTTTTCCATCAACCTTATTCCTATGAAACTCGGTAGTTTCGATGTCGTAGTCGGTATGGATTGGTTAGCTAAGCATAGAGGCGAAATAGTTTGTTATGAGAAGCTTATTCGTATTCAGAAGCCGGATGGAGATCAGATGATTGTACACGGAGACAAGGCTGGGAAACGCCTTAAAGTCATTTCAAGTTTGAAAGTTCGCGAGTATGTCCGTCAAGGTTGTTCCTTATATCTCGCTCACTTGATGAAGAAAGATTCTACGATAAAGATTGATGGTGTACCGATTGTTCGCGAGTTTTCTGACGTATTTCCTGAAGATTTACCTGGAATCCCTCCCCAGAGACAAATCGACTTTCGTATTGATCTTGTTCCTGGAGCAGCGCTTGTTGCTAAAGCTCCGTATCGTTTGGCTCCTTCCGAGATGCTCGAGTTGTCAAAGCAAATTCAGGAATTGGTTGATAAGGGTTTTATCCGTCCTAGTTTCTCCCCGTGGGGTGCTCCTGTCCTCTTTGTTAAGAAGAAGGATGGCTCCATGCGCTTATGTATTGATTATCGGGAGTTAAACAAGCTAACTATGAAGAACCGTTATCCCCTTCCTCGTATTGACTACTTATTCGATCAACTTCAGGGTTCTTGCTATTTCTCTAAGATCGATCTTCGCTCTGGTTATCATCAGTTGAGAGTTCAGGAAGATGATATACCTAAGACCGCTTTTCGTACTCGATATGGTCATTATGAGTTCATGGTGATGCCGTTTGGTCTGACAAACGCCCCTGCAACATTCATGGATTTAATGAACCGTATTTGTCGTCCGTATCTTGACAAATTCGTTATCGTATTCATCGACGACATTCTTATCTATTCCCGAAGTCGCAAGGGACATGAAGAGCATTTGCGTCTTGTTCTAGAGGTGCTTCGAAAGGAAAAGTTGTATGCGAAATTCTCTAAGTGCGAGTTCTGGTTATCCGAAGTCCAATTCCTTGGCCACGTGGTTAGCGCGAAGGGTATTCACGTTGATCCTGCTAAGATTGAAGCTGTTAAGAACTGGGTTGCACCAAAATCTCCGACCGAAATCCGTTCGTTTTTGGGTCTTGCTGGGTACTATCGTCGATTCATCGAGAACTTCTCCAAGATCGCTTCACCTATGACAAAGTTGACACAAAAGAGTGAACCATTCGTTTGGGGTTCCGATCAAGAGAGGGCCTTTCAGATATTGAAGAAGCGGTTGTGTAACGCTCCTATTCTTAGTCTGCCAGTTGGTTCCGAGAATTTTGTTGTTTATTGCGACGCTTCGCACAAGGGCCTGGGTTGTGTGCTTATGCAGAATAGTAAAGTTATAGCTTACGCCTCACGTCAGTTGAAAGTCCATGAGCAGAATTACACGACACATGATCTAGAATTGGGAGCCGTCGTATTCGCATTGAAGATTTGGAGACATTATCTGTATGGGACCAAGTGTACTGTATTTACCGACCACAAGAGTCTTCGGCACATATTCAATCAGAAGATGTTGAACATGAGACAACGACGCTGGGTTGAGTTATTGAACGACTATGATTGCGACATTCGCTACCACCCTGGTAAGGCGAACGTTGTTGCTGATGCACTAAGTCGTAAGGAAACAGTCAAACCAGTTCGTATCCGTTCTATGATGGTAACTATTCAGACGAGCTTGAAGGCTCGGATTATTCAGGCACAGGAGGGTATTATGACAGAGGACCGTGTTAAGGAGGAAAGGTTGTATAAATTAGCGTTGGAATTAGAACCGAAGGAGGATGGAGTTCTGTATTTCCTCGAGCGTATTTGGGTTCCGATTAGCATCCGTCAGTTGATTCTGGACGAAGCCCATAAGTCTAACTATTCCATTCATCCGGGTTCCGACAAAATGTATCATGACTTGAAAGAGTTCTATTGGTGGCCGGGTATGAAGCGTGAGATCGCCGAGTATGTTAGTCGATGTTTGACCTGTTCAAAAGTGAAGATTGAGTATCAGAAACCGTCGGGGCTACTCCAACAACCGAAGATTCCCGAGTGGAAATGGGAGCGTATTACTATGGATTTTGTTACGAAGCTTCCGAGATCCTCGAGTGGTTATGACAGTATCTGGGTTATTGTTGATCTATTGACGAAGTCTGCTCATTTCCTACCGATTCGTGCGTTTATATATTGCAGAGATTGTATCGAAGCACGGAGTTCCTGTATCGATTATTTCCGATCGCGATGCTCGTTTCACCTCACGATTTTGGAAGTCATTCCAGGTTGCTATCGGTACGAGGTTAGATATGAGTACCGCGTATCATCCGCAGACCGATGGTCAGAGTGAGAGAACTATTCAAACCTTGGAAGATATGCTACGAGCCTGCGCAATTGATTTTGGTGGTAGTTGGGACGTTCATTTGCCGTTGATTGAGTTCTCGTACAACAACAGCTATCACACGAGTATCAAGTGTGCACCTTTTGAAGCTTTGTATGGCCGCAAGTGTCGATCGCCTGTATGTTGGGCAGAAATTGGAGATAGTCAGATTTCTGGTCCGGAGATTATACAAGAGACCACTGACAAGATCTTCAAGATCAAGGAACGATTAATTACTGCAAGAGATCGACAGAAAAAGTATGCTGATAAGCGCAGGAAGCCTCTTGAGTTCAGTGTTGGAGATATGGTATTATTGAAGGTATCTCCATGGAAAGGGGTTGTCCGATTCCAGAAGCGCAGCAAGCTGAGTCCGAGATACACGGGTCCGTTCAAGATTTTAGCCCGCATCGGCCCAGCTGTGTATCGATTAGATTTTCCGGCAGAACTGAGCAGCGTACACAATGTATTTCATGTGTCTCAGTTGAAGAAATGCCTGGTTGACGAAACGTTATTAGTTCCGCTTGAGAAACTCCAGATTGATGATAAGCTTCATTTCGTTGAGGAACCGATCGAGATCGTTGCTAGTGATGTTAAGCGTATACGACGAAGTAAGATCCCGATTGTCAAGGTTCGTTGGAATTCCCGTTTTGGAGCTGAGTTCACGTGGGAACGCGAAGATGAAATTCTGCGGAAGTATCCTCACCTTTCCCCCGGAAGTAGTACCAAGTGATAATTTCGAAGACGAAATTTCTTTTTTACTTGGGGAGACTGTGACATTCGCGAATTTCTAGGTATACTTCTAACAACCCGTATTCGTTTTATTTACTTATGATTATGTTTTGACCCTATTGTATCCATTTTATGTTTTATCGTATTCGTATTTCATGAGTATTGTATCCGTATTTCTCGTATTTTATGGGTATCGTATTTGTATTTTATACGGTTTTACGTTTGTCGGGTGTATTTTATGTGATTCGGACCTTTATGTTGGGAACGTTTAGTTCTAAGTGCCTTTGGTATAAGTCTAGTATGCTCTTAAGATAAGTTTAGGGGTTTTATGCCTTATTTATACGATTAAGATTAACGTTAAAAAGTATTACAATTTTAGTCCTTCAAAATTTTATTACAAATTTAGTCCTATGGGATTCTATTACAAAAATAATCCTAAAAATCCCTACCAAACTTTTTGTCCTATTCTAAACCACTTACATTGTTTTTATCACCATTTCTCCATTCTCATCTCTCTCTCTAGAAAACATACACAAACACACACTCTCTCTCTAAAATCACCACAAAACCCACCATTTTCATCTAAAAATCCAAATTTTATTGAAGATTTTCATCCACCTTCATCATCAAACTCGTTTCCTTCGATTTGGTAAGTTTTTCTATTCATTTTAATCTTCAAAACCTATATTTAAATATGATTTTTCGGACTAAACATGTATTCTATATAAGTTTTCGACATATAAACATATTCTGGACATAAGGTTTCAATATTTGATAATCTCGACACCTAAAAACACTCAAAACTGTATCTCGAAAGTATTTCTCGAAAAGCTCAGTTACGTCACGTACCTCAGTTACCCTCACGTAACTCAGTTACCCTCACGTAAGTCAGTACCCTCACGTAACTCAGTTACCCTCACGTAACTCAGTTACCCTCACGTAACTATAGTTACCCTCACGTAACTGTTAGTTACATAGGGTAACTGTTCCTAGAGTAACTGTTCCTAGCGTAACTAATTAGGTTTTTGATCAAACCCATTTATAATGACGTTATAACGTAATTAAAGTGTCACACGCTTTCAAATCTTATGCTTTAACCCTAAAACACATGTCAATTTTATAATATACACTATTAACACGGTTTTGGTCGAAAACGTGTATTTTGCTACATAATGTTATATCTTTCCTTTAAACCATCGGGATTATAAGCCCTTCATAACTAAAACATATTATAGCATATTATGAGACGTTAATCGCATAAGGCAACCCCACTAGACTTAGTGATACTCAGACATATTTATTTACGTGATGTTAGGGCACTTAGACGTGGGAGCTTGACCGTATTTGTTATTACCCGACGTATTCGTTGACTGGATTGCTGTGCTATTCAGTGAGTTATTCGTTGCCCTTTTTACTGTTTTTATATTTTCGGCATGATTAGCATTGTATAAATGTATTTTATGGTATATTATGTATTATGGTTATGTATTTTGGATATGAATGTCTTTAGGTTAGCATTACCCAACTTGTTCCGCCTTTGTGGTAGAACGAGGCCCCGTATACACACCTGTTAGGTTTTAGCCGCCGGTTCGTATATATAGCGCTATATGGGTCTAACAAGCCCTCATTGTTAACACGATGGATGATGGATGCGCCCTGTCCGTGTTAGCAATGTTATGACCGTTGAATTCGAGGATGACCTAGCGTAATGCACTAGGTGGGGTTAGTTGCCAGTATTGTTATGGTTCAGGTGTATAGTATTTACCTAAGGCCGTGACCTATCCAGTATGGTATATTTTTATGGTATTTTCGTGGTATGATTATGGTATTTTTATGATATTAGTATTAGTATATTATTGAAAAGATTTGTATACTTCACGTATGTTTTGAAACATCATTTTTCGAATGACTTATTTTCAAACCGTGTCACTTTTGGGTCAAAACGTATTGAAACTCTTATGCTATTACGTTTTTATTAAATATTGCGAATAATTCACCAACTTTATGTTGACGTCGTATTTTAACGCTTTTCAGGGATTTGAGGTTACCTTTATGACGTTATGCTTTGGTGGCTACGTGGATTACTTGCTTGGAATTTATTTTGCTTTGTATTAATTCCTTAGTATCCCAACTCTGTAGCCGTATTTTGACATGTTTTCGGATTACTGTAATAACGTATGCTATTTCAGACTTATTTATCTATGTTGATTATGTATGGTTTACTTATGTTGATGTAACCTTTGAATCTCTGATACCGTATTCTCTGTACACCTCGGTTCCGCCAAATGCGGGGTGTAACATTGCCCTTGAATGGGCCTATGTATCTCACACATCTTCTAGAGATGTAGAACTCTAGAAGTTATTGGTGGTGAGTCAAACAAAGATAAAAACCTAGTTATGTATGCAATGTCTACGAGAAGAATTCAATAGTCTCAAATCTAACATCCCCGATCAATATCTCCCTACTATATTTAGTGAGCTTAATGCGTTACTTAATGATCACGACTACATGCTACGTAAAAATCGTACTTTTATTCAAGCTATTCATCAAGCCTTTACTCATTTACTTAAACTATCACATCTTAAGAAATCAACAACTTCTAGATTACCATTGTAGCATTCTAAAACAATAGTAGTTTAACAACAATTCGTTACTCTAGGTCTTTAGATTGTGCCGACTGAACCATCATTTTCTCAACCCTTTTGGCTCTCGACATCCTAATAACAATAACAACAAGCGCAATCACAACAACAACAATCATGGTCGTGGTAATAACAATTCTCCCTGTAACAACAACCATGGTCGAGGTTATGGGTGCCTTGGGCATCCAATAAAACACTTTTATGGTACTTGAAATCAATGTGGTATAGGCACATTCCATCACAATACCCTAATTGTGGTATATGTACATCGATCCATACTAGGCCAACAACAAACTTTGCAAACAATCGACTTTCATCTTTAGCTCTGCCATATGGTTTCCATACATAAGAACAATCAGTCATGACACCCATGATTTAGCAAGTATGAACACACCCATGATTTAGCAAGTATGAACAATTTTGAAGCATACTATGTCAATGAAGCTCTTTCTTGCCCTTCGTATCGGTTCTTCACGGTTCACTCACTGCACCAAACCTTTTGTCTTTCAAACATTCTTCGTGTCCCTCAAATCACAAAAAATACTTTCTGAAGAACTTTTTTGTTCAGATAATAATGTCTTATTTGAATTTCACTCCAATTTTTTTTGTTGTAAATGACGAGTCTACACGCACTACCCTACTCATGGGCCCTACTGAACATGGGTTTTACTCACTTAGTCTTCCTAAGATACAGTTAGCCACCAAAATCATTTTATTGCTAATCGTTTATTTTCTACCGTTTGGCATAAGAGGCTTAGTCATCCACATCAGCTACTTTTACATTTTATTCTTTCTAGATTATCTCTTAGAGTTACAAATAACTCTTTATCTAGTTTTTGCACTTTTTGTAAAATGAGAAATCTTTTAAACTTGAATTATCCGTTTCTACTTTTCAAAGTAAATAATATATATTAGACTTAGTTTATTGGGGTGTGAGGTTCGACACTTGTTTAATCTTTTGACGGTCAACGATATCTTTCTTTTTTGAGTTTTGATCATCATTCTCGATATATGTAGATTTATCATTCAGTTTAAAAATTGGAGGTATACAACACTTTTAATATATTTGTCTCCATGCTTAAAAGACTATTCACCCCTAAACTTAGAAATGTTCAAACTGACTGATTGGGATGATGAACTTTGTAGCTTGTTTTCTTTTTTTCTCATCGCTTTGTATTTTCCATCAACAATATTGTCCCCGCACTAGTGAGTAAACGAATTTTTTGAATGTCGCAGTAGTCATGTTGTTGACTTTGTTCTGACTCTACTTGCTTAATCTAGTGTTCCTCGATTTTTTTTGGCACTTTTCTTTTGACAAAGTTTTGTACCTAATTAATTGAATGCTAGTTCGCGCATCAACAAACAAGTCACTGTTCACATTTTTAACGGTCTCCAAATTACGCATACCTTTCGGACTTTGAATTCCAGTGTTTCCCTCATCTTTGTATATTCAATCACCATTAGATGGATATCTGGTCCACAACATGTGTCTTTCTTGGTTATAGTCCTCTTTATCATGGTTATCGATGTTTTAAAGTATCTATTGAGCCTTTATACAGAGCTCGCCATTAGACTTTATCCTATTTTGTCACCCACACATCCCGTCACTAACACCAACACGTTCCAAAATACCTCATCAACATCACCCTATATGATGCCCAACACAAACCCGAATGTCATCCTATCATCATTATTTTTACCCTATCTACCAAATCCTACAACTCAATTTTCTTCCTCGTTCGATTCTTCAAACTCTTACCATCTTGACCCACCTTCTATGGTCTACATTTACTTTGCCTTCCAACATTGTTCCATTATCATCGGCATCCACAACACTAACATCCTCACCACTGTCAACACCACCAACCCAACCCACTCGTAAACATCCTCCTAATTAAGATTCGTCCAAACCCGAAACAACGTGTTCCTTTCAATCCTTCAACTAATCACATTACCACCTCCACCACCTCATTAAATGAACCTACATCATTTACCATTATTCAAAAATATTCGGAGTAGAAACAAGCCATTACAAAGAGTAATCCTCCCTTGTTAAAAACGCCACAGGGTCTCTAGTTCCTCGTATCCCTAATACAAATGTCGATGTTTTAAGTGGGTTTGCAGGTAAAAGCAAGACAAAAATGGCACTATCACTCGTTATAAAGAGAGATTTGAGGCCAAAAGTTTTTATTAACAGTCAAGCTTTGATTTTCACGAGACTTTAAATCATGTCTTTAAATCAACAACTATCATGTTCGTTCTCTCTCTTGCCATTACTTAGTAATGGTTGTTTAGGCAATTAGCTGTTGAGAATGTTTCCTTCGCAACCTTAAGGAAACATTTATTTAAGAAGCATCCTTGTTTCTTTGATACACAACGACTTGATCATGTAGATATGCTACACAAGTCTATTTACGGACTCAAGCAAGCACTGCAAGCACTTTTTACGCTTGGTTTCACATTCTTCGAGACATATTCTCCCATGTTTATTTATTCAAGTGCATGCACTATTTTATACATATTGGTATATGTGGGTACCACTATTTTTATTGGAAATAGCATTGATGATATTGTCAATGTCATGTCGTTCGGAAACTTAGGTCGACTTTTGTAGTAAAAGCCCTCAAACTTCTTAACCTGGCATTGAGATTGTTCCCCAAGGTTCCAACTTAGGTCGACTTTTGTAGTAAAAGCCCTCAAACTTCTTAACCAGTTATTGGGTATTGAGATTGTTCCCCAAGGTTCCAACACTATACTTTTGCAAAAGATGTATATTTTTAGTTTCTACAACGTGCTAGTCTTTCGGTCTCAAAACCTTCCCATGGCCTATGACCACATCTATATTTAGTTGACAGTATTGCATTCTCTAATTCGATCAAATATAGACAGGTAATGGAGATCTTCAATATGTTACTCTATCTCAACTTGACATCTCATTCGTTGTTAACAAAGTGTGCCAATACATGCATGCCCCACCAGAAAACCATTGCTCTACGGTTAAACGAATCTTACATTATTTTCCTGGCACTATTGACTATGGTACGCTTTTTTGACAAGTCTTTGGTTCAACACTTCAAGCTTTCACCAACACGAACCTTCTTTAAAGGCTTTGTTAGGTGTTGATTGGGCAGGATGTCGAGACGATAGTTGGTCCACAGATGGAATTGCTATCTACTTGGGTTCTAACCTTATTTATTGGACTGGCCACAAGTAGCGTTGAGTTTCGCGATTGTCTACTGGTTCAAAATACAAAGCTCGTGGCGATATTGTTGCAGAGCTTTCTTGGCTTCAAGGTCTTCTTTGTGAACTTGGAATTCGTGAAAATCTTGGTGCAGCTTACTTATCAACTCAATCCTATATTTTCTATGCGCGAACAAAAGTAGACTTTCAGTTTAAATGCGAAAAGGTTTCTCGATGATTAGACATTAGATTAATATGTAGTAGGCTCAATCTATATAATGGGCTTTAGGGCCTATGGCCAAATGGCTCCCCCTTATCACTCTGACTAACAAGTAGTTGAGGCTTCATGTCTCTTTCAAGACAAATATATGTAGTACTAATGTTTGCATTAATATAACATACTCACCTGAAAATACTCCACAAGCTTGTGAGCTTGGTGGCCTAGAGGTCCTGAATAGATAATTTGTCCTCCAATCTTCATTAAAAGTAACTGCGAAACATCAATTAAATAATATCAATAAAGTTTAAGTTACAAGTGAAAATTGCAACCCATACGGGTTGAGTGCAGTGCAAAATCTTTAGACTATCATTGTCATATAACTAACACATATATTTATGTGATTTGGATTAGAATATAGAAAAACGTGTTTCCTAACTTGACTCTTACTCAAAAATGACACATTATGACCTGATAAGCAAGCCACACATCTAGTTTATATGCTACCAACCTCGTCAAAAGATTCAAATATGTCTATGCTTGGTTGGTGAATTGTGCATACAACAGTCCTCCCAGTGTCAACTGTGTTTCTCACGGTACGCATGACAATAGCTGCAGCTCTGGCATCAAGACCAGATGTCGGTTCATCCATAAAAATGATGGACGGATTTGCTACCAACTCTACGGCTATTGTCAACCTCTTCCGTTGTTCTATTGTAAGACCATTTACTCCAGGAAGTCCAACAATAGCGTTCCTTAAAGGATGAAGCTCAACTAGGTCCATCAATTCATCAACAAATATCTACATTCATATTATTCAACAAAATCTTTAAGATTGTTTTTATACGGTTGAAGAAAGGTTTTTTTTTAAATAAATTTTATACAGGAATAAGTAAAAACTACCTTGCGTGTTCTTGTATTTACATCTGAAGATAAACGTAGCCATGCCGAGTATAAAAGAGATTCATAGACTGTGACATTTGGTGAATGAATATCATTTTGTTCACAATAACCACTAACTCGAGCAAATGTTGATTGATTCTTTGGGTATCCTGAAATGAAGATATTTCCTTCGGTATATCCACCTGTCTTCCTACCTGCTAACACATCCATCAAGGTTGTCTTTCCAGCACCACTAACACCTATAAGTGCCGATAATATCCCCGGCCTAAAAGCACCACTAACATCCTTAAGCAATTGCAGCCGACTATCTTTAAACCCTCTAGCCTTCATTTCCTGGTAAAAGAATAACGATAGTACATCTGATCAAAGATAATTTTTATATTAAATAGATTATATACATAATCGGAGAAAATAATGAGAATTAAGGGTTTAAAGAAAGTGACTAACAAAAGGAGTATCGATGTAGTAGCTGACATGGTTAAAAGCAAGTGAAAGAGGTTGAAATGGCAAAACCATTCCTCTTCTTTCTATTCGGTTAGCAACAACAGGTAAACCGTTTATTCTTGAAGTGCTTCTCAGTTCCATATCAATACCTTAAAATCATTCATATAATGTCAGAAGAATTTGTTTGACACCTTTTTATTATCTGGTCTCATTTTTTCAAGCTAAGCATAATGATGGCAAAGGCAAAGCTCACCTTTGTAGACCTCTTTTCTTCTATCAGTGATTAAATTCTCGATATCATTTTCCTCGCTGATCACAGATTTAGCATCAACAATAGCTGAAAGAAAAAAAACCCATAAAGTCTCATCTTAAGTAGGAACTGCCTTTTTAAGAAAACGATTTATTGCAAGATAACATACGATTCAAGAAAGTTAGAGCTATGATAAATAATATGTTGAAGATAATCGAAAACCCAAGAAGGGCTCCAATAGATATCCAGAACCAATAGTCCTTTGTATAAAAACTTCTAGATTTGAGAAGGGCTTCCCCAACAGTTGATGCATTTATTCGCTGATCGATATTGGGCTGCATAAAAGAGACCTTTACTTTAAAATGCAATGAGAACTTATGAAATGAATATAAGAAAAAGCGTTAATTTCTATATGGTAGAACAAAATAATCATTAGAACTTACAGCACTCCATCTTTTGTCCAGAAACTCATTTATAACCAAGGCATTTTGTGCATACATCATAGGAGAGACATAGAATCCCCATGTCATCCATGAATAGCTATCATCTGCAAAACACATCATTAGATTTGTTAACTTTTTACGTAAACGGATAAAACTAAAACATTTAAATTAAGAGAATAAAAATAGTACTCTTTGCAACTACAAATCCTCCAAGGGCGACTATTATCATCAGAATGAAGGGACCCAAAGTGTTTGATAGTACTTCTGTTCTTGCAACAGCAACAGGCAATCGGAAAAGGGAGAGAGCCATTTGATGTATGGCAAAGAACGTTAAAAACTGTTTACCAAATCTGAAC
Source organism: Senecio squalidus (assembly GCA_910822075.1). Lineage (NCBI taxonomy): Eukaryota > Viridiplantae > Streptophyta > Magnoliopsida > Asterales > Asteraceae > Senecio > Senecio squalidus. Next base: position 4,861,676 of record CAJVGC010000060.1, read on the forward strand.
CACAAAAACTGTTCCATGTTGAAGAAACTGAAGGCCGGATGAAGGTTCTAAAAATCAGTGATAGAAAAACAAGTTTAGTTTTACCTGGTGGCATCTGGCGCAAAGCCTATAGTGTAATATGTAAGAACCACCCAAATTCCTGATTCCATCAAAGATAAAGGGATTCTAAGTACCCAAATTGGAAGAGCAAAGGCCCAGGCTGGATACAACAATGAATCTCTTTGTTTATAGAAAACCGGAAGCCTCATAACTGTCAGTGCAAGCTCGGACATTCCATTAAACATAACGATTAAGAGGCAAAAAAATAGTGCACCAAAAAACTTTTCTCCATCTTCCAAATTTCCCACATGCATTGTGGTTCTGAAAAACGTAGCCATGCCTACCAGTGACATAAATGTCAACTGGAATGTCTTAAATATGTAAAGCAAAGAGTTACGCTTTGTCAACAACCATTCCCTTTTGAAGCATGCTTTCAGTAGTTCAAGATTAGGTATCCCATACTTGTCTTTGAACAGAGAATCTGGATGTGTTTTGGATTTATCATAAGGAATATGAATCTCTGCTTCGAGTTTCTGTCCAATGTGAAAAGACTTAAACACCCGTGAAAATTCAGGTATTGTAATGTACTGGTAAGGTACATCTTCCTTGAACCAGAATTGTTGTTGGTCTTTCTTTGAGGTTACCTCTTGAAGAAAGTCAGCTACCGCCTTCCTATCTGGGCACTTGAATCCCATCCATTCAAAAAATTCAAGGACATTCTCGCATGGACCATGATAGACAATCTGACCTTCTGAAATTAATATGACATCATCAAAAAGTTTGTATGTCTCCGGGTCAGGTTGCAAAAGAGACATCACCATTGTAAGATCCATTACATGAACCATTTGCTTTAAGAAGGTCGTAATACGAAAAGTGGTGGAGCTGTCAAGTCCAGACGATGTTTCGTCCATCAAAAACACATTTGCAGGTCCTACTAACATCTCTCCTGTATTTTAAAAATGTGGCAACCAAATAATGTAAGTTATGTTTATGGGGCCAAAAGGGGGCAGGTTAATGCCAAGTGAACCCCAAGAAGGATGATTATTTTTATGGATAGCATGTAACTGGATTGACCTGAAATACTTTTGGTCCGGTAAATTTTTAAATTTATATATTTAAAAATATATATTATATGTAAAATATGATTGCCAAAATTAGCCGTTTTGAATTAATTGGGATGTTTTACCACGTATGTATATTACATACAATTTGGGAAATTTTGACCGTTTGATCTGTTACACACAAACATAACCTGAATCAACTCATTAATAACTAAAATCTCTAGTGTTTTCATTGTTCCATAGGTGGATCAGTGAGACTTTTTAAGAAAAAATTAAAGAAATTAGTAAGTTATAACATTTTTTCCTTAATATTAACAACGATGTAGGACATACCTATAGTCACACGTTTCTTTTCTCCGCCTGAGATGCCTCTTCTCATTTGATCACCGACCATAGTATCAGCACAACTTTCCAGCCCAAGTATCTATCAAACGAAAATATAAGTTTCCAATGCCAGAATCTATTAAACCATCTAACTTCTAAAAATGGTTGCATGTTATGGTATCTTGGTAAAACTTGCCTACAAAATGATCTTAGAGGTTATCTACCAAAATATAATTAATACAACTAGGTTTTCCTTTCCTTAGATGAAAATAAAACACACCAAATGGCTTGCAGATTGGCGGTATGTGACTAGTCCATTGACCTATATAGACATGGGTTCGAGTTTCACAAGGGACAAAATTGTGAATAAATATGTGATGTAATATAATATTTGCCTTATCAACAAAAAAAAAAAAAGATAAAAAAAAACAACAATACCAACCACAATAACAACTAGTCTTTGCCATCGTGACCGCTCATGAAGAAGGACAATAGTTGTCAAATATAGCTTTGCTAACATATGTCAAAAATCTCCCGGGTTTAATTTAAAATTCTTGGTTAGTAGATAATAAGCCAGTAACAAATCATTCCTTTAAAGACCGATACTCGGATTTTATTCCAAACTTTATAACACGGATTTTATTCCAAAAGTTATAACACGATAGGTATATTTTTCTATATGGGTGACTTATCATAGGATACTAATATGTTTTATAAAATTAAAACCTCGTATAAGAAATTGAGCTTTTGGCTCTCTTCCCATATGTAGCGGAGTAGCCCACAGCCACACCTTAACATAAAACAGAAGTAAAACTATAAACTTTTATTCGTAATTAACTAATTGAGTAGACAAGAAGAACCTTAAGAACATAGTCAGTGATGAAGTTTGTTTCCCTTCCTCGGATCTTTATGTCATTAATAAATTCATTAATATCCGGATCATGTGTCGTGGTTGCTACTTCTGTCTCCATCCTTAATATCTCACTAAGTAGTTTGTGTCTTGGTCCAACACCCAAGCATCGTCCAGAAAAATCCAATGTCTCTCTCACCGTCATCTCCCCGGTATGAAGATTATTTGGACTTATATAAGCACATGTTCGTTGAGGAATAAATTCAAACAGCTCATGGCCACAATAGGTTATATTCCCAGACACCTGGTTTGAGAAAGCATCATTATATATATAGTGAATAAACACATGATGCTATGAAGAAAACGGTAAGTGTTTTTCAAATAAATAAATTACTTTGAGGTCATGATCAAGTTTCCCGGCAAGTGCTAGCAGCAATGTGGTTTTTCCTGCACCCGGCGGACCTAAAAGTAGTGTCATCCTGTATTTGATTATATTTTATAAACGAAAAGTGGAAATTAGAACAAATTTTTTTAAAATATTAGCAAGCTCAGATGATCATTGTCTATAACAAAAATGTAATATGAATAAACCCATGGAAGTTAACTAGTGTTCCATTACGTAATATATAATATTTACACTTCACTCGCGTATAAAAGGTTATAAAATTTCTGATCTATTAATACTTAAATAAACCCCGTAGTAAGATATGGATAACCTGGAAGGCTCGAACTGGTCTAAAATCTATTAAAAAAAAAAAAAAAAAAAAAAAATTCAGGGCAAGCTTTTGGTGAAGATATCCGCAAATTGGGGAGCCAAGCAAATATCTAACACATGAACCTGATCGAAGGCAACACGTTCCCTAACAAAGTGAATATCTATTTTTAAGATGTTCAGTGAGTTGGTGTTATATTATATCGACACTAAAATAATTAACAATCAGATTATTACAAAACACAATTGTACCCCGAGAGAGGGGACAATGCAACTTAAGAAAAAGATACTTCATCCATTTCATGGATTCAGCAAAGGTCAACCACTTCTTCATCTTGTTCATCCTCTTAAGAGTTAGAGTACATGGAGTCATGCTCCATGATTCAAAAATAAGGCCCATTTGAGGTGATTCACAGTCTAGGAGAGCAAGATGAGATCTAAGATTTTCATAGTTACATTGGAAGGACTCTTCAACAAGTGGGGTGTAGGAGAATGATTTAGAAGAGCACGCATTCAAGAAAGTACATTGGAAGGACTCTTCAACAAGTGTGGTGTAGGAGAGTGATTTAGAAGAGCATGCGTTCAAGAAAGTTCCAACATTTGACACAGGTGATTTGAGACTTGCCAAAAGCTTTAGATCCGGAAGAACCAGGGTAATGAAAGTTGATGTTTGAGGTGTTGAAATCAGAGTATACAACCAACCAAATTCAAAACGAACAAAAAACAAACAAAACTATTGATTACAAGCAATGTTTAATTACTAAATAAAACAAACCCTACAACTAATAACGAGTTTAATGTCACGGGGTTAGTTTTCTTACCCCCTGTGGTGCTTGTATCTGTTGAAAATACAAACTGTAGTCTTTTGTAAATCATGTTAAAAATGAAATGGTGACTTCGTTTGCTCAAAACAAAAGATGTGAAGTCTTTGAAAAAATTGAGTCTTTTGTGAATCTGATCAAGAATCAGTTTTATACAACTGTCAAAATATTTAGAAGTGACAATGGCAATGAGTTTTTAAATAAAAGAATGAGTGGTTTGTGTCATAATAATGGCATTGTGCATCAAACTTCTATTGCATATACACCTCAGCAGAATGGTGTTGTAGAAAGGAAACATAGGCCTCTTCTGAATGTTGCTAAATCCCTTATGTTTCAGAGGGAATTCCTCTTTATTTGTGGTCTGATTGTGTGTTGACTGCTTGTTATTTGATAATTAGGTTTCCTTCTTCTGTGTTGCTTGGTAAGTCTCCTTTTTGTATGATATATGGTTATGAACCAAACTTGACTCATTTGAGATGTTTTGGGTGCCTCTGTTTTGCAAAAGTGTTAAATTCTCATATTAAGTTTGAGTCAAGATCATATAAATGTATTCTTATTGGCTATTTTGGTGTGCAAAAAGGGTATAAACTGTGGTCTACTGAATCTAAAAATGTTATGTTTTCTAGAGATGTGAAGTTTTATGAAGAAATATTTCCTTTTAAGTTGAATTCTGGTTCAATTGAAACTGTTTTTAAAGAGCTTGATCACATTAATTTTTTTAATGTTTATGATGAAATGATAAGTGATTTGGATTTAAAAAAGGATAGTCGTAAGGAAAAATGTACATTAGGAAGCATGAATAATACTGAAGTGAGTCAAGAAAATGTTGAAACGGATACTAGTGATTCTACACCTGAATTCTTGACACCTTCAGACATTGTTCATGCAGCCAATGAACAAACACATATTAGTGATGAAACTGAATCTTCTGAGGGATTAAGTGATGTTGAAACTGATCTGTCTGTTAGAAAGTCTTCTAGGGAAAATGTTTTCCTAAGCATTTAAATGATTTTGTTGTAGAAGGAAAAGTGAAATATAATGTGAACAATGTGGTTTGCTATTCTTATTTGAGTAATAACATATTTCTAACACTTTTGTTTATGTGGAATACAAGGTTTTTCCACACTTTCACTCCTTCATATTCAAGATTCCGCACACTTTTTTTTTTAGTTTTGGTAAGGAATCCTACATCAATTCTCTACTTTTTTTTTCTGATTTACAAGCTCTAGACTAATGATGTCTTATTTTGTGTGTTGGAGCCGATTTTCTCACCACCATCACCAAAGGAGCTAATTTTCCGGATTAATTATCGTATTCTTTGTCTTAGTACTTGTTGAGTTTTGCGGAGCTCTTCGATACTTCCTAAGCTTCCCTACTCATCTTTTATGTTTTTCTTCATTTTCGGTAATTTAATTAAATAACCTTTAAAATAGTAAAAATTGGAAGAAAACCTAAATATTTAACCTAATATGTCTAATATTTCTTATTATAAGATTTTTGGTAATAATAATATAAAATGGTGAAATATGAGAATATGTGTAAAATAGTAAAATTAAAACATATTGAACGTGTTGGACAAGTTTCAGACTTTTGGACATAAACATATGTAATATAACATTTTTGGACAGATTACTATTAGTATTAAAACTTGTCTTAAAACATAAATTACGTAAAACGTTTAAAATAAGAATCTGTTTTTGGGCTCCAGTGCGCCGCAGTAAAGGCTTACTGCGCCGCAGCGGTTGCGGAACAAGCATAGTGCGCCGTTGTGGTGATGCACTGCGTCGTATCTATGACTTCAGTACGTTTTCCATTGTTGTCAATACTTGGACTGCGTCGCAGTAGCCCATTGGTGCACCGCACTGAGCCTCAGAACACAAATATTACATATTTTGGATAATTAAAAACATGTATAAGTATATATTATACGTAAAAACAGTAACTATTAACAAATAGACGTCTTTGGACTTAAAAGACTTAATCGCAATCATAAACATAATATTTATTACTATGATATTTATTAAACATATATATTTTTGATAAGTACGCTTTTCTCAAAAATGCGATCATAATCTGAAACGATAATAAATATTGTACTTTCGTTAAACTTTTTTAAACCCATTATAAAATAGTTTTCACTTAAAATACTTAAACTCTTTAAACGTCAAATGTTGACTTTTTAGTTGACTTTGACTTCCTTTTTGAAATCATTGACTTTGACCACGTCAACTATCTTTCGATGTTAACCTTGGTTGACTTTGGCTAAACTTTGGCACCAACATTCAATCTTCAATCGATATTTTTGTTAGTCATTTTCGGTTCGAAATATCATTCCATTCTATAGTCATTATTCACTCCAAATTATCGATATTCTCTAATAGTCATTACTAACTCGAGATATCACTATCTTTTACTCGTCACTTTCAACTCGAAATATTATCCTTTTGAAAACACTTTTAATATACTATATAATATAACGTTAATTAATAAAGTCTAAACCGTACTAGACTTATAGAGATACTTAGACCTTGTTATGTCGTGTTTCTAGGGCACTTAGGCGTTGGAGCGATCTCTCCGTTTTGTCGTCCCGACATTGCTTTCGCTTGACTTGTGAGTTATTCGAGCCCCCTTTTTACTACTTATCTTTGGGCTGGAAAGCGTTATTTGAAACCTATTATTTCTTAAATCTTGTTTTACCTAGTGGATCAGAAATACCTTAGACTGTATGATCATTAGGCCCTGTTAGGCCCCCTTGTTATACTTGTTAACTTTTTGAGCCATGGTTTTCATATATATAGATGTGACATTCGCGAATTTCTAGGTATATTTCTATCGACCCGTATTCGTTTTATTTATTTATGTTTATGTTTTGACCCTATTGTATTCCTTTTATGTTTTATCGTATTCGTATTTTATGAGTATCGTATTCGTATTTTCCGTACTTTATGAGTATCGTATTTGTATTTATGTGATTCGGATCGTTATGTCGGGAACGTTTAGTTCTAAGTGCCTTTAGTATAAGTCTAGTATGCTCTTATGATAAGTTTAGGGGTATTATGCCTTATTTATACGATTAAGATTAACGTTTAAAAAGTATTTCAATCTTAGTCCTTTCAGAAATTTATTACAAAACTAGTCCTATGGGAGAATTCTATTACAAAAATCGTCCCTACCAACTTTTTTGTCTTATCTTACACCAACTTTTTGTCATTATCCACCCTTTCTTCCCATTTTCCCCATCTCATTCTCTCTCTAGAAATAACACCCACAAACACACACTTCTCTCTAAATTATCTAAAGATCCGACCGTCGGAATTCAATTTCGAAGCTTGATTATTGTTCACCGTATTCACCTCTATCATTCCTCCAATTTTCGTTTCGATCAGGTAAGTTTTCTATCGATTTTGTTTTAAACTTTATTTTAATTATTCAAACTCGAAAACACCACTTTTCACCATCTAAACTCGGATTTTATTGAGGGTTATTGTACCTAAACGTATTCTGGACATAGGGTTCCAATATGGGATGATTTTGACACCTAAAACACTCAGAAATCGAATCCCGAATGTAATTTTTCGTAAAAACCCAGTTACGTCACGTAACTGTGTTACGTGCACGTAACTGGATCACGTAACACCTTCAAATCACGTAATTGGTCACGTAACAAGTCCCCTGGTCACGTAACTAGTCCTCTTGATCACGTAATTGACTTGTAGGTCACGTAACTATGGACTTGGTCACGTAATTCTTGATCCCGTAACTTGTAGTGCACGTAATTAACTTGTTTGTCACGTAATTGAGTTACGTGTTGCGTAACTCTAGTTACGTGATACTTAACTAACTTCCGGACTTTTCGAAACGTTTGTAATTCTGTTAAATCGATGTTCCTGTTGGTCATTTTAAAACCCGTATAAAACGTTAATCGTTAAGGCATACCCCACTAGACTTAGAGATACTTAGACATGTTTATTTACGTGATGTTTAGGGCACTTAGACGTGGAAGCTTGACCGTATCTGATTATTTCCCGTCATATCGTGTTTGGATTGCTTTGCTATTCCGTGAGTTATTCGTTGCCCTTTTTACCGCTTTTACATTTTGGGCATGATTAGCGTTGTATAAATGTATTTTTATGTTATATATATTATGAGTATGTATTATGGATATGAATGCTTTAGATGAGTCTTACCCAAACTTGTACAGCCTTTGTGGTAGTACAAGGCCCCGTATACACACCTGTTAGCTTTTAGCCGCCGGTTCGTATATATAGCGCTATATGGGTCTAACAAACCCTCATTTCTAACACGATGGATGATGGATGCGCCCTGTCCGTGTTAGTAATGTTATGACCGTTGATTTTCGAGGACAACCTAGCTTAAGACACTAGGTGGGGTTAGTTGCCAGTATTGTTATGGTTCAGGTGTATCGTATGTTCCTAAAGCTATTATCTATCCAGTATGCTATTTTTATGAAATGATTATGGTATTTTTATGGTATATGTATGAGTATTTTATCAAAAGGTTTTGTATACTTCACGTATAATTTGAAACATCATTTTCAAATGACTTATCTTCAAATCATAACCTTTTTGGGTCAACACGTATTGAAACTCTTATCCTATTATGTTTTTATTAATTATTGCGAATAATTCACCAACTTTATGTTGACGTCGTATTTTAACGTTTTTCAGGGATTTGAGGTTACAATTTTGAATGATTATGCTTGGTGGCTACGTGGATTACTTGCATGGAATTTATTTTGCTTTTTGTTAATTCCTTAGTATCCCAAACGTTGTAGCCGTATTTTTGATATTTCCGGATTATTGTAATAAGCTTACTATTTCAGACCTATTTATCTATGTTGATTATGTATGGTTTACTTATGTTGATGTAACCTTTGAATCTCTGATACCGTATTCTCTGTACACCTCGGTTCCGCCATTTTGCGGGGTGTGACAGAAGTTGGTATCAGAGCCAATGGTTATAGCGAACTAAGTGACCTTACGGAATCACTTAGACTATGACCTAGGCTTTTGGACCTATCTGATTTACTCTATGTGCGCATTCCTTTCTTTTGTGGGCCTGTATGTGATTCGTATGCTTTATGTGCTTTTGTTTTGCATTTTATGCTTTGAGGCCTGTTTGTTTTAGTCGCACATCCGGTTATCGTTATGATTCATTCTGTTTGACATTCGTAGAAGATGCCGCCAAAGAGAGCTTCTACTAGGTCTACTCCGGCCGTCACTGCTACGAGAAGGTCGACGAGGCGAGGTCAAGCCAGTGTGAGAGCGGGTGCTACGTCTCAGAATACCACTGCTGCCCCCAGTGCTACTACCGCTACTTCGAATATCGGTCAGTTGATTGCGGAGCAGATTGCAGCGGCAATACCCGTGATTGTGGCACAGCTCAAGGAGACACCGGTGCAGGATGCCGACATAGGATTTGAAGAACCTGTGATGCAGGGTATTGGATCAGAAGGTACGGCGTCTGGGCGCGATGGTTCTGATGTGGGAAGAGCAGTGCATGTGGGAGCCGGTGGACCGAGTATCGTTATTGAGGATCCACCCCGAGGCTGTTCGTATAAGACTTTTCTGGATTGCAAACCTACTGAGTTTAAGGGTAACGAGGATGCGGTTGCTACCCTGCAGTGGTTTGAGAAGATTGAGTCTGTGTTTGATGTTTCGGGATGTGCTGAGGAAAGCAAAGTTAAGTATGCTACGTTCTTGTTCCAGGGTAAAGCCCTAACTTGGTGGAACTCGGTGAAACGGGTTCAGGGCCGAGCTGCTGTTACCTTGATGAGTTGGGAAAATCTGAAGGTTATGATGAGGAAGGAGTATGTGCCGTCATCTGAGACGCAGAGGTTGGAGAATGAGCTGTGGAACCTGACTATGCAAGGTTCTGATTTTCGCGGGTATGCGAATAGGTTTTACGATTTGTGTGTTTTGGCTCCTCGTTTGGTTCGCACGGAGAATGAGAGAATCGAACGCTTCACTCAAGGGTTGCCCCAGACTATGCGAGACCACATTATTTCTCACCTTCCGGGTACTCTACAGAGTGCGGTTGATATTGCTGGTCGGTTGACCGCAAGTATGATCCGTGGTGGTGTTCTTCAGCCGGTTGTGAGCCGAAGAGATTCTGGTTGATATGATAGGAGAGATATGGGTAGTTCGAGGAAGAGAAGCCGTGGTCAGGATCAGAGACCCCAGCTTCCTCAGGTGTATGCTTTGACAGGTTCTGGAGCTGGTTATCAGGGCAGACGCCCGAAGTGTGATACGTGCGGCAGTGCTCATGCAGCAAATGTGGCTTGTTGGGTTTGTAAACGATGCAAGAAGTTAGGCCACACCGAGCAGTTTTGTGGAAGAGCTACGGGAGCATGTTTCGAATGTGGAGAAGTAGGTCACCGCCGTCATCAGTGTCCCAAGCTTATAGCACCTACTCCCCTTCCTACTCATGGTGCTGGTACTAGTGCGGGAGGAAATCCTGCCAAAAGCCGAGCTTTCTCCATGAAATCTTCTGAAGCTCACCAGAATCCTACTGTAGTCACTGGTACATTTCTTGTCGATGATTATCCTGCTTTTATCTTGTTTGATTCGGGTGCCGATAGAAGCTTTATATCTATTGATTTCCGCCCCTTAGTAAACCGTGCTTCTAGTTCTTTAGAGCCTGCTTATGAGGTAGAAATAGCTGATGGTAGATGTGCTTGTGTTAGAGAAATTATTCGTGATATTCCCCTCGTATTAGCCGATATTCCTTTTTCCATCGACCTTATTCCTATGAAACTCGGTAGTTTCGATGTCGTAGTCGGTATGGATTGGTTAGCTAAGCATAAAGGCGAAATAGTTTGTTATGAGAAACTTATTCGTATTCAGAAGTTGGATGGAGATCAGATGAACGTACACGGAGACAAGACAGGAAAACGCCCTAAAGTCATTTCTAGTTTGAAAGTTCGCGACTATATCCGTCAAGGTTGTTCCTTATATCTCGCTCACTTGATGAAGAAAGATTCTACGATAAAGATTGATGGTGTACCGATTGTTCGCGAGTATTCTGACGTTTTTCCCGAAGATTTGCCTGGACTCCCTCCTCAGAGACAAATCGACTTTCGTATTGATCTTGTTCCTGGAGCAGCGCCTATTGCTAAAGCTCCGTATCGTTTGGCTCCTTCCGAGATGCTCGAGTTGTCAAAGCAAATTCAGGAATTGGTCGATAAAGGTTTTATCCGTCCTAGTTTCTCCCCGTGGGGTGCTCCTGTCCTCTTTGTTAAGAAGAAGGATGGCTCCATGCGTTTATGTATTGATTATCGGGAGTTAAACAAGCTGACTGTGAAGAACCGTTATCCCCTTCCTCGTATTGACGACTTATTCGATCAACTTCAGGGTTCTTGCTATTTCTCTAAGATCGATCTTCGCTCTGGTTATCATCAGTTGAGAGTTCAGGAAGATGATATACCTAAGACCGCTTTTCGTACTCGGTATGGTCATTATGAGTTCATGGTGATGCCGTTTGGTCTGACAAACGCCCCTGCAGCATTCATGGATCTAATGAACCGTATTTGTCGTCCGTATCTTGACAAATTCGTTATCGTATTCATCGACGACATTCTGATCTATTCCGAAGTCGTAAGGAACATGAAGAGCATTTGCGTCTTGTTCTAGAAGTGCTTCGAAAGGAAAAGTTGTATGCGAAATTCTCTAAGTGCGAGTTCTGGTTATCCGAAGTTCAATTTCTTGGCCACGTGGTTAGCGCGAAAGGTATTCACGTTGATCCTGCTAAGATGGAAGCTGTTAAAAGCTGGGTTGCACCAAAGTCTCCGACCGAAATCCGTTCGTTTTTGGGTCTTGCTGGGTATTATCGTCGATTCATCGAGAACTTCTCCAAGATCGCTTCACCTATGACAAAGTTGACACAGAAGAGTGAACCATTCGTTTGGGGTTCCGATCAGGACAGAGCCTTTCAGGTATTGAAGCAGCGGTTGTGTGACGCTCCTATTCTTAGTCTGCCAGTTGGTTCCGAGAATTTTGTTGTTTATTGCGACGCTTCGCACAAGGGTCTGGGTTGTGTGCTTATGCAGAATGGTAAAGTTATAGCTTACGCTTCGCGTCAGTTGAAAGTCCATGAGCAGAATTACACGACACATGATCTAGAATTGGGAGCCGTCGTATTCGCATTAAAGATTTGGAGACATTATCTGTATGGGACCAAGTGCACTGTATTTACCGACCACAAGAGTCTTCAGCACATATTCGATCAGAAGATGTTGAACATGAGACAACGACGCTGGGTTGAGTTATTGAACGACTATGATTGCGACATTCGCTACCACCCTGGTAAGGCGAACGTTGTTGCTGATGCACTAAGTCGTAAGGAAACAGTCAAACCAGTCCGTATCCGTTCTATGATGGTATCTATTCAGACGAGCTTGAAGGCTCGGATTATTCAGACACAAGAGGGTATTAGGACAGAGGGCCGTGTTAAAGAGGAAAGGTTGTATAAGTTAGCATTGGAATTAGAACCGAATGAGGATGGAGTTCTGTACTTCCTCGAGCGTATTTGGGTTCCGATTAGTATCCGTCAGTTGATTCTGGACGAAGCCCATAAGTATAACTATTCCATTCATTCGGGTTCCGACGAAATGTATCATGACTTGAAAGAGTTTTATTGGTGGCCGGGTATGAAGCGTGAGATCGCCGAGTATGTTAGTCGATGTTTGACCTGTTCCAAAGTGAAGATTGAGTATCAGAAACCGTCTGGGCTACTCCAACAACCGAAGATTCCCGAGTGGAAATGGGAGCGTATTACTATGGATTTTGTTACGAAGCTTCCGAGATCTTCGAGTGGTTATGACAGTATCTGGGTTATTGTTGATCGATTGACGAAGTCTGCTCATTTCCTACCGATCCGTGAGAATTATCCGATGGAGAGATTCGTACGTTTATATATTGGAGAGATTGTATCGAAACACGGAGTCCCTGCATCGATTATTTCTGATCGTGATGCTCGTTTCACCTCACGATTTTGGAAGACATTCCAGACTGCTATTGGTACAAGGTTAGATATGAGTACCGCCTATCACCCGCAGACCGATGGTCAGAGTGAGAGAACTATTCAGACCTTGGAAGATATGCTACGAGCCTGCGCAATTGATTTTGGTGGTAGTTGGGACGTTCATTTGCCGTTGATTGAGTTCTCGTACAACAACAGCTATCACACGAGTATCAAGTGTGCACCTTTTGAAGCTTTGTATGGCCGCAAGTGTCGATCGCCTGTATGTTGGGCAGATATTGGAGATAGTCAGATTTCTGGTCCGGAGATTATACAAGAGACCACTGACAAGATCTTCAAGATCAAGGAACGATTAATTTCTGCATGAGATCGACAGAAAAAGTATGCTGATAAGCGCAGGAAGCCTCTTGAGTTCAGTGTTGGAGTTATGGTATTATTGAAGGTATCTCCATGGAAAGGGGTTGTCCGATTCGTGAAGCGCAGCAAGCTAAGTCCGAGGTACACGGGTCCGTTCAAGATTTTAGCCCGCATCGGCCCAGTTGCGTATCGATTAGATTTGCCGGCAGAAATGAGCAGCGTACATAATGTATTTCATGTATCTCAGTTGAAGAAATGCCTGGCTGACGAGACGTTATTAGTTCCGCTTGAGAAACTCCAGATTGATGATAAGCTTCATTTCGTTGAGGAACCGATCGAGATCGTTGCTAGTGATGTTAAGCGTCTACGACGAAGTAAGATCCCGATTGTCAAGGTTCGTTGGAATTCCCGTTTTGGAGCTGAGTTCACGTGGGAACGCGAAGATGAAATTCTGCGGAAGTATCCTCACCTTTCCCCCGGAAGTAGTACCAGGTGATAATTTCGAGGACGAAATTTCTTTTTACTTGGGGAGACTGTGACATTCGCGAATTTCTACGTATATTTCTATCGACCCGTATTCGTTTTATTTATTTATGTTTATGTTTTGACCCTATTGTATTCCTTTTATGTTTTATCGTATTCGTATTTTATGAGTATCGTATTCGTATTTTCCGTACTTTATGAGTATCGTATTTGTATTTATGTGATTCGGATCGTTATGTCGGGAACGTTTAGTTCTAAGTGCCTTTAGTATAAGTCTAGTATGCTCTTATGATAAGTTTAGGGGTATTATGCCTTATTTATACGATTAAGATTAACGTTTAAAAAGTATTTGAATCTTAGTCCTTTCAGAAATTTATTACAAAACTAGTCCTATGGGAGAATTCTATTACAAAAATCGTCCCTACCAACTTTTTTGTCTTATCTTACACCAACTTTTTGTCATTATCCACCCTTTCTTTCCATTTTCCCCATCTCATTCTCTCTCTAGAAATAACACCCACAAACACACACACTTCTCTCTAAATTATCTAGAGATCAGACCGTCGGAATTCAATTTCGAAGCTTGATTATTGTTCACCGTATTCACCTCTATCATTCCTCCAATTTTCGTTTCGATCGGGTAAGTTTTCTATCGATTTTGTTTTAAACTTTATTTTAATTATTCAAACTCGAAAACACCACTTTTCACCATCTAAACTCGGATTTTATTGAGGGTTATTGTACCTAAACGTATTCTGGACATAGGGTTCCAATATGGGATGATTTTGACACCTAAAACACTCAGAAATCGAATCCCGAATGTAATTTTTCGTAAAAACCTAGTTACGTCACGTGACGTAACTGTGTTACGTGCACGTAACTGGATCACGTAACACCTTCAAATCACGTAATTGGTCACGTAACAAGTCCCCTGGTCACGTAACTAGTCCTCTTGCTCACGTAATTGACTTGTAGGTCACGTAACTATGGACTTGGTCACGTAATTCTTGATCCCGTAACTTGTAGTGCACGTAATTAACTTGTTTGTCACGTAATTGAGTTACGTGTTGCGTAACTCTAGTTACGTGATACGTAACTAACTTCCGGACTTTTCGAAACGTTTGTAATTCTGTTAAATCGATGTTCATGTTGGTCATTTTAAAACCCGTATAAAACGTTAATCGTTAAGGCATACCCCACTAGACTTAGAGATACTTAGACATGTTTATTTACGTGATGTTTAGGGCACTTAGACGTGGAAGTTTGACCGTATCTGATTATTTCCCGACATATCGTGTTTGGATTGCTTTGCTATTCCGTGAGTTATTCGTTGCCCTTTTTACCGCTTTTACATTTTGGGCATGATTAGCGTTGTATAAATGTATTTTTATGTTATATATATTATGAGTATGTATTATGGATATGAATGTTTTAGATGAGTCTTACCCAAACTTGTACCGCCTTTGTGGTAGTACAAGGCCCCGTATACACACCTGTTAGCTTTTAGCCGCCGGTTCGTATATATAGCGCTATATGGGTCTAACAAACCCTCATTTCTAACATGATGGATGATGGATGCGCCCTGTCCGTGTTAGTAATGTTATGACCGTTGATTTTCGAGGACAACCTAGCTTAAGACACTAGGTGGGGTTAGTTGCCAGTATTGTTATGGTTCAGGTGTATCGTATGTTCCTAAAGCTATTATCTATCCAGTATGCTATTTTTATGAAATGATTATGGTATTTTTATGGTATATGTATGAGTATTTTATCAAAAGGTTTTGTATACTTCACGTATAATTTGAAACATCATTTTCAAATGACTTATCTTCAAATCATAACCTTTTTGGGTCAACACGTATTGAAACTCTTATCATATTATGTTTTTATTAATTATTGCGAATAATTCACCAACTTTATGTTGACGTCGTATTTTAACGCTTTTCAGGGATTTGAGGTTACACTTTTGAATGATTATGCTTGGTGGCTACGTGGATTACTTGCATGGAATTTAGTTTGCTTTTTGTTAATTCCTTAGTATCCCAAACGCTGTAGCCGTATTTTTGATATTTCCGGATTATTGTAATAAGCTTACTATTTCAGACCTATTTATCTATGTTGATTATGTATGGTTTACTTATGTTGATGTAACCTTTGAATCTCTGATACCGTATTCTCTGTACACCTCGGTTCCGCCATTTTGCGGGGTGTGACAATAGATCTATATGGGTTTTTCCCAACCCTCATTACTCGATAGGATGTCCCTATGAGTGGATGTTAAGGCCATTTCTGATTATTTGTTGCCTTTGGTTGATCGCCTTAGGATTTGGGTTACTTATTTTGGTTAGGATCAGGTAAATGCTTATCCATGTAATATACGTCGCACTAGTGTTTTAAAACAAGATACTTTGGAACTTATTATTACTATTGTTGTAATTATTTAAACTGGGTCAAATTTAACCTTTAACTAAATGCGAATAATTTACCAACGTGTTGTTGATTTCGTTTTTTTACGCTTTTTCGGGAGTTTGAGGTTACCCTTTTTGTGATGGCATGCTTGTGTTGCTTTGTGGACTTATTGGATCTTTTATCCGTTTTAATGGAACTATGACGTTGTGATTAGTTCCTAGGAGATCCATGTTTTGTATATTATTCGGATTTGTATTATGTTACACTTTTGTAGTATGCCAAACATTGTAACTTTGATTTATATTTATGATTATGATGTTGTTTTGTTATAGTAAATGTTGTAACCTTGACTTTTGATGCCTTTTAACTGTATACCTCGTGTTTCCGCTTTGAGCGAGGTGTGACATAAACTATCATCCTATTTTTTTTATTGCATGTTCTTTTTCCGCTCACCTTTTTATGGCTTTAAATCCCTCTCACATTCAAACTGAAAGTACGATGATACACTCGTGATTTTCAGAATAATAGAAAAATGTTTTTCAAATTCTTAAAAGAATTATTTCATCATTAAATGTTGATGTAGGCTTAATTCTGGTCCGATTTTGTGGTTGATGTCTCCTTATCTTCAATCTTCGAATTCTTATAAGTGTTTATTCGACGTGTAAAATCCTTCAGATATGATCCTTGACCGATGATTGAATCTTATGTTGATTATTAATCATATATATGATCAAACTTTCATATCACAAACAATATATAATACACATATATGGATGATACAAAAACTATAAATCTTCACATTTAACAATAAATAACAAACAAATAGTAATATAAGAATATAAGAACAAGAATCAAAAATAAAACCAAGTCAGTAAGATACCTTGATGGTTTGATAATTCCGCTGATGGACTGAAGAATATTAACTTTTCTTTTTTTGATAAGAGTGATCCCAAAGAATTGTAGTATGAACTACAATGTTGGTTCATGTCTTAATTAGAATTTAAGCATATATATATATATATATATATATATATATATATATATATATATATATATATATATATATATATATATATATATAAGAATGAGAAAATGTACCTCAATTGTGTTAAATATTGCATTATAAAGAGAGGGAAGAGCTCTAACACCAACATAACCATCTCCTTCAACTGATAAACTTTCATATCTTACTTCAATTTTCGGTGTGTAAATCCCAACCCTATGTATATCAATTATAAGTTACTCGATGTTCGAATATTCTACCAACTCATAGTATGTTCAAATTAGGTTACATTCAAAAGTTAGGAACAAAAGACAAAAATTGTGTATGATCGCAAAAACTATTCACACAGTTAACTTTAAAAACCTTCGGAAGGGGTTTTCGATATTTAAAAAGAAATTGTAAAACATTTTGAAAAATACAAATAAATAGGTATAATGGTCATAAAAAAAAAGATATAACCTATTTATTTAATGAATTTGAGATTATAAGAAATTCAACTATATAAACATTAGAAATGGGAAATTAATCATGACACTCTATTTATTTTCTTAAACCTAAAATCCACTTCCTTAAATGGGAAATTCAACTATACAACATCGTTTTGCTAAGATTTCATTGGTTGTATATTAAATATCGATTTTTGAAAGTTAGATTTGCAATAGACCAATTTAAAGATGGATACATATATACAATAGTTTTTGATATAAAGTTCGATTGATTTCCAAACAATTAGCCCAAATTATTTTAGGTTCTTTTTTTCAAATCTCCTAAAATCATAAATCATATAACATTTTTTAGTTTTGAAATTCAATTTTATTTTAAAATCAGATTTGATATTACGTTAAAAGTCGTCAATACCCGTAGGATTTTTTGGAGTTGAATGATACATCATATAACAGCTATGTGTTTTAAGATTCACATTTATAGTTAGAATCAAATGGAATATTGTTTACGAGTTTCCAAATTTTACGTTCTTTATAAAATCAAATGTGATTTATAACAAAAGCAAATGCGATTTTAATACATGAAATTTTTGGAGGAGTTTCTAGGTTTAGTTATTATATAACGTTTATAGGTTTTAAAAATTTATCTTTGATGTTAAAATCACATTTGATATTATCTAACGAGTGTCAACCTTTGGCCAAAAACGAAACTTTAAAAAGTTGACAAAATTCGATTTTTTTTCTTTTCTACATATAAATAATTTGTGCATCGTAAAACATTTCGAATTTTGAAATTCACATTTGTATTAAAATCATATGTGATTTTCTCTTTACGAGTTTCATCTCGGAAAAAGAAAAAAGTCGTTCATATTATATACACATCCCCTTTAATGAAAGAGAAGAATACGATTATTATAATGATATAATTTATTTCGTCTAATGGTTAACGTTGTATAAGATAATTAAGATTTAAAAAATTTATTTCAAAAGCAAACTATGATTTAAATGGAAAGTCATTAAATTAATATTTAATAAACCTTTTTTTCATATTTAATGATTAATTATAATTTTGTAACTAGAAAATCTCTTTACTTCCTGCTCTAATAAAAGAGTAACTTCTTGGTTTATATGACATAATAATCACGTAATAACATGTCATTCCTTCTTATTTATTTAATTTCTATTAGATTTCATTTATTTTTAATTCTAAAAAAAGATGAATATTTGATAAGATAAGATGATGATTGTTTTATTTATAAACTAGCTTATTAACCCGCCTAATACGCGGACAATTATATCAAAAAAATATATAATTTTAACAAAGAAAAAAAAACAGAAGATTTTTTATATGATATGTTTTCTGTTTATATGCAAAACACTCGTAAAATAATAAAATAATTTTATTTTCTTTTTATAATATATAAAAAACTAAAAAAATTGGATAAATAGGACAAAGAAAAAAACAAAATATTTTTTTATATGATATGTTTTTCGTTTATATGCAAAACACCCGTAAAACAATAAAATAATTTTAGTTTCTTTTTGTGCTAAAAATGTGTATGTGTGTGAAGAAAAAAATATGTTTTGTATTCTTTAGAATTAATTTAAAATACAGGTGTTATATTATTTAAAGTAGAAAGGTTAATTATTTTTATTTAATTATTAATATTTAAAATAAGGGTTAAATTATTTAAAGTAAAGGGGTTAAAATAAAATTATTAATGATGATATCAACAAAATGATCTAATGGTTCAAATTAAATTTTGATTTTCATCTAATGGCTATTATTTTGCCAAATAGCATTTTAGGCTTCTTTTTTATTATATATTAAGAATTAAGATAAGATAAGATATAAATAGATAATAACAAATGATCTATGACCTCATTAATTATTTAAAAACTTTCTATTGAAGACTTCATTTCAAATTATCATAATAAATTAATCAATAAAAGTTATGATCAAAATTTTTCACAGAGAGGTCCGATATCGTGTATGGATCAATAATCAAATTTAATATATATCATAAAAAGTTTAGAAGGTGTATTCCCATGTTTATTTTTCGATATCAAGTTTCATACCCGTTGCAAAAATTATAAGTTTTGTTCAAATACGATCAAATACGTTATCTAGATTTAAAAAGGGGACCATATGCCAAAAACCCTTATCATGATAATGGCTATAAATGTGGCCCAAGTCATGACAACTTTAAATGTGGCAAAGTCATCGCGATCATTTCCTTAGTTTTGAAATATGATAATGTTCTACGATGTGGCGGTAGTAATTTAAATGCATAGTAATATACCCTCTTTTAAAAACTTAATCCTCGCCAATTTAGAAATATTGTGACAATCAGGGGTGCTGATTAGGTTGGGTTAGCGGGTTTCGGATTGTTTGGATTTTGAGTTGTGAGAAAAATATCCATACCCATATCCGAATAACAATATGGGTTAAACGGATTTGGATTATCCAGGTTTGACCATTTTAATCCATTTTACCCAATTAACAATAAATACAGTTTACAACTAATTGGATTTTAACTAAGATAGTATACTTAGTTATAATTTCCATATTAATGAAATAGGTCAAACTCACAACGTATAAAATATGTTCAATTTATTGTCGATTTTGTCATTTTATAACCATTTCATCTTACATAAACCAAAAACGAAACAAATATTTATTTTTGAATCACTTTCTGTAAACTTTTTATATTTTATGAAAATAAAAATAAACTAATAAGAGACAACTAATAATAATTTCAGTAAACATAACTAATAAAATTGGATATAAGATATTAATATCTATATAGGAGTTAACTTAATCGGGTTATATGGATTATGCGGGTTACCCAAATGAAAATAAATAGACCCGTACCTATTCCCATAAAGTTTCGGGTTATTCGGGTTTGACTCATTTAACCCGTTTAACCATTTAACACGACTCATTTAACCCGCACTCATTTTGGGTCGGGTAGGTCATTCGGGTTCGGGTATAAACGACACCCCTAGTGACAACCTAGTCATATTGTATGGTCGATGCAATGTTATTTTAGGGTCGTCGTAAGTTGTTTTAGGGTCGTTGTAACTAGTAGCATTTTGCTACTTTTTAATTTATATAAGAAAAAAAAGATTAAACTTTCACTAAGGAAATAGATAAGCACAACAAGTTCTTAGAGAATTAGATGATTAGTTTCGAAATATGAGAATTTTAGATAATTATATTCATAATTTTCTTTTTACTAAAACATAAGTTAGTGTATATCAGGTTAAAGTAATTTATGATACCTCAAAAACATATCGAAATATAATAAACTACCTCTCTACAAGATTAGTTTGTGTTATGACTGATAATTACAAACGTTTGTATATCTAACATGCAAATCATAAGATCCAATAAACAAAAATGAAATAAAGAGAACATATTTGTGCAATATTTTCAGTTGATAGTAAAAGAAAGAAATACTTACCTGTCAAGTCTTTCTCTTAATCTTCTCAAGAAGTTGACATGATCTTCATCCACAGCTTCACCTATAGTATTCGATAGATTTTCACTACTCACTCTATTTTCACTCCCATCATCACGACACGATGCTTTATCATCACCCGGATTGGAAGAACCATGACCACCAACCATTGCCTAAAAACTTAGATGGTGATCAAGAAGGATACAATTCTCAATATATATATATAGAAAGTTGGATAAATGCACCAAATTGTTCTCACACATACATAGAGATATATACAATTTCCCAAACTTTTTTTTTTTTTTTGGTAAACCTAGGTATCCAACTCGCTTTGCGAGCCGACTAATCCCAGGGAGACAACCCGCTTTGCGGGTAGCCCGGAGTCATCGCAGGTGAACCTCCGTAGCCACAAAGGGGGTTTATTTTTTTGCTCACAGGATTCGAACTTGGGACCTCCAAGAATTTCACCTTTGGAGACCAAGCTTTTACAACTAGGACACCACCATTGTGGTTCAATTTCCCAAACTTCTATCCTTCTATCCTGGCGGTATATGAGTTGGTCCAATAACTCAAAGTTTTGGGTTCAAATCTCTTATGAGAACAAAAATGTGAATATTTTGTGGTAAGTTGTATACTTAAAAAGAAAATATAAATACACACTTGCGGAATTTATTACATTTGGGCCAAGAAAAATAACAATGGTTCAACAAACTAACAATTCTAAAGAAAAGTTTGATTCTGATCATAATTTTTCGATTAAGAAAACGAGCTTAATCTAGTTTTAGAATGAAACGCCGACCTAATAAGTTTAGTTAAACAACTTAATGAATCTATGGTCCCAAAAATTAAACATAATGCAACAAATATTAATGCTTACTTAATGAATCACATTTAATTAAATGTCAATCACAAATTTGAAATACACTAAAACAAGTGTTTTTAACCAAAATATAAGATTTGGAAACACTTATATATATTAAAAAGAAGTTTTTCAAATTTAAAATCGGAAAGACTCATATATATATATCTAACAAGTGTATAGTTGTATACAAACGTGGTCGTTTCAGACCTTTTAAATTTATCTTTGCAAAAGATGTTTAATTGTAGATGTTCTACCTTAAACATAATTATTTAAATTTGAATAAATAATATCAATATATGATAAGGGAAAAGATTATTTCAAAACACTTATTTCCTAAGGTATAAAAGAATTGATACCCATCATCCTTTTAATTTTAATCAAACGATTAAGATTAAAAGCAAAACACACTTTCAATCTTTTTTTTTTAAATTAATTTATTTCGCAAACCGTTATTTGTTAGACGAAACAAATTACGCTGTTGCGACCGTCATGTTCTCCTCTTTAATTAGAGTGGTAGTCATATATACTTTTGGCGACTTATGTTATTTGAGGTTTAGGTGAGTATTTGAATTGTAAAGTTAATATCAAATGTGGTATTAACATCTAATTGTAAATTTCCAAAACAAAAAATGTTATATAATTTATAATTTATATAGACCAAGAAGTAAAATTAAATTTTGAAAACTTTTTTTTTCCTGTTTTTTGACATATTTAAACTCGAAAAGTTATATCAAATTTGATTTTAACATCAAATATGGATTAGAAGACATAATATTATTATATTATGTATAATTCAATTAAATGGATAAAAAAATTATACGAAATCACATGTGATAGTACTAATATCAAATGTGATATTAATGTAAATAATATGTGATTGTTATATTATATGTAGTATTTCAAAACTAATAAGTCAATAACTCACATGATTTGAACTTTAAATTTGAATTTTAAAACACTAAAATATTATATGAGGTATAATCTATATGAACCCGGGAAAAAAATCGATTTTGACGAATTTTTTTTCCGGTTTTTTTTTCAAATGTTGATATTCGTAAGGTAATATCACACTTTTGTACACTAAAAGTGAATTTCAAAACATAGATATGTTATATAATGTATATTTAACTAAATCCAAAAAGAAAAACACGGAATTTTAAGTCAAACTACTATTATCACATGTGATAAAACTGTGATTTGATAATATAAACTTTCCAAAACCCGAAAAAAAATTCTTCAAAAGTACATCAAGTGGGTGCTCTATAGAAAGAGGAGATAATGTTTGTTTTGATGGTGTAATTTATTCGTTTAATACATGAACGATTTTTTAGATAATTAATTTTTAAACAAAGGAAAAATAAAATAAGGTTTTGAAATGGAGTGTTGTGATTGGTTCTTTTGTACTCAATTTTTTTATGGTCTTAAATGAACTCATCCCATTAACTTCATATATCGTAACTATTAAGACTTGAGCCACTAGAGAATGAAAAAAGATCAATAACCAAAGACAAAAAAAAAATTAAATGTACTCCTTCAATATGTGGATCTCAAAATCAGTGTCGGGTTTGATAGAGTGTACTATGGACGATCGCACAGGACCCACTATATATATATATGGGCACTTTTTTTTTGTTTCCTACATGTGTATATAGGTAAAATATCGGATTATTACATGTTTTTATCGTAATACTAGATAAATTTTGCTTATATGTATATGTAAAATGCATTTTCACGGTCCCATTTTAAATTTTCGCACGGGACTGTTATACCCCGCTCAGGCGGAAATCCGAGTTGCGAACAGTTTCAATAGTATCAGGGGTACAAAGGTCACAACATTAATCCCCGAATTAATTAAGTAAATTTGAAGTACAAAGTTTTACATCATCCGAATAAATAAACTACAATATCTCGAATCACTGAACTCAAGAGGTTTCCTACGCTTATCAACATACTTCTTTTGCCGACCTGTTGGAACAACCGATCTTTAATCTTGAAGGTCTTATCAGTAGTTCAATCTTGGCAGGATCACGTGAATACCCTTCGCGCTGATCACGTGGCCAGGAAACTGAACCTCGGATAACCAAAACTCACATTTTGAAAATTTTGCATACCATTGTTCCTTTCGAAGCATTTCCAAACCAAACATAGATGTTCCTCGTGCTCCTCACGCCTATGGGAATAAGAATATCATCAATGAAAACGATCAAGAATTTGTGAAGATAAGGACGACAAATACGGTTCATCAGATCCATAAAGGTTGTTGGCGCGTTTGTCAAACCAAACGGCATAGCCAAGAACTCATAATGACCATATCGAGTACGAAAAGCAGTCTTTGGGATGTCATCATCCTAAAACCTCAACTGATGATAACCAGAACAAAGATCTATCTTGGAGATACCATCAAGCTGATCAAACAAATCGTTAATATGAGGAAGGGGATAACGGTTCTTCACCGTCAATTTACTCAGCTTCCGATAATCGATACATAAACGCATGGAGTCATCTTTCTTCTTAAAGAAGAGAACAGGAGCACCCCATGGAGAGAAACTAAGACGAATGAAACCCTTGTCTACCAATTCCTGAATCTGACTGGACAACTTAATCATAATTTGAACTGAATAAAAATTTCTTGTTTGTTGGAAATAATTCAATAAAATTAACTATTTATCCGTTTTTATTATTCAGTTTGATTTGTAAATTTTTCAAATTTGTTGGATAGTTCAAATGATAAATGACATAATTACACATTTTCATTTCTTTTGGAATATTTAAATGATCGTATACATTTAAATTAATAATATAAATACTTGTAACTTAAAATAAAGTACAAAAAACAAAAAGTTTATAATTAACTCTTTTCATTTCTTATGTATAAAGTAATGTAAAAAGAAATTTAAGAAAAGAAAAATAAAAAGATATACATTGTTATTTATAAGAGTTAAGATCGAGCACTAGAAAATTGAAAAATTATATTGAAAGATATATATTTATAAAATGATTTGTATGTTATGAAAACTTTAAAGTATATATGGTAAAATTTGTTCTGGTTGATAATTAAAGTAACATTAATAACGTTGGAATTAAATTCTTTTAGAAACATATAGGAATTCCAAATATTACAAATGAAGGAATTTCATGGGATTTTAATAGATTCTAATTTCATATGATATTCAGTCAAGCATCTCCTAACAATTTCATCATATTTTATGAAGTTTTTGGTGGGTTTTATTGAGCCGAACTTCGAATCTTTTTTCATCTTTTTTTTAAGGGGGTGATGTTTTGAGTTGACGTTTATTTATGTTGTAGTTTTATAAATGGGAAAAATGCCAAAAAAGGTAACATAATATCCACATTTTGACATTTGAGGGTATGTAAAAAAATTTGGAACCAAAAAGGATTAGAAAATCGAATTTGGAACCAAAAAGGATTATTTGCGAAAGTTAAGTTTTTAACTTGTTTTCAACATGTAAAACATTAAATAACGCGTCTCGTTTTTTTCTAAAAGTCACGAGGAATTAGAGAAAATCATATTTTCAAAAAGAGTTTTAATCATATCTTAAAAATTTAGGCTTGAAACTTCATTTTAACGATTAATAATTTTCGAAAATCCTTTTTTAAAACAAATAAGATTTTATAATCCCTTTTTAAAACAAATTAGATTTTATAATCCTTTTTTGGTTCCAAATTCGATTTTCTAATCCTTTTTGGTTCTACATTTTTTTACGTACCCCCAATTGTCAAAATTTGTATTTTATGTTACCTTTTCTGGCATTTTCCCCTTTTATAAATAGTTATATGGTTTTGTTTGTTTAAAGTTTTAGATAAGTTTTTCATTTATTTAAAACAAGGTTCCGTTGCAATGAGCGGGTATTCTATACCCAATTTTTAGATCGGATATTCCTTGAGAAAAAAGGAAAAGAAAAAAGAGGTAGAGCGGTAATTGGGAAGGTGGTCACGGTTAGGATCGTCTGAGAATATAAAGAGATGCCGATCGGGCAACATGGTAGATCTAAAAATTGGTAGTTTCTAAACATTTAAGACGCATGGTCAGTTTGTGTGTGTCACATTTTTCTACATTGTAATGTAAATTGATTGCTAGGTACGAAAGATGCCACGTAAATAACCAAAAGAACGTTTATTTGACTAAAAATTGGTAGTTTTTAAACATTTAAGACAAATCTTGTTGATAGTTGATGTATTGAATGATGTTGATTCCCCTATTGATGAAGTGCAACTTGTTATGTCAATTTTTTTGGAATAAACTATTTATTTTTCTATTTATGTTTATTCAAAATTATTGTCTAAATATATATAGTTAAAGGGTTGAGATCAAGAAAGACTATTAAAAAATTTAAGACCAAATGAACCAATCACAACTCTTTATTTCAAAAACCCATCATAACTTTTTTTTTGTTTAAAAATTAATTATCTCATAAACGGGAAATGTATTAAACGAATAAATTGTACCATTAAAACGAGCATTTTCTCATATTTCTATAGAGCAGCCACTCGATATACTTTTGACGAAATTTATTTTCGGGTTTTTTACGAGTTTTGAAATTTTATATTACAAATCACTGTTTTATCATATGTGATATCAGTAGTTTGACATATTATTTTTTGTTTTTCTTTTTTATTTAAGTTGAATGTATGTAATATAACAAATCTATGTTTCGAAACTCGTATTTAGTGTTCAAATCATATGTGATATTGTCTTATGAATTTCAATATTTGGCCATAAACGAAAAAATAAAAGTTGTCAAAATTCGAACTTTTTTCTGGGTCTATATAGGTTATACGCTGTATAACATTGTTGTGTAATAAAATTCATATTTAGAGTTAAAATCATGTGTGTTATTGTCTTTTAAGTTTAAAATTTTTTACATACATAATATCATATATGATTTATATTTATATCATATATGATTTACAGTAATATCACATATTATATTGTATTATCATATATGATTTTAGTATATATCACATATGATTTATATTCATATCATATATGATTTACACTAATATCACATATGATATAGGATTATCATATGTGATTTTAGTATATATCACGTATAATTTATATTCATATCATATATGATTTACAGTAATATCACATATGATACAATATTATCATATGCGATTTTAATATATATCACATATGATTTATATTCATATCATATATGATTTAGAGTAATATCACATTTTATGTCAAAAACGAGAAAAAATAAAACTAGTTAAAATTCGATTTTTTTTCTAAATTTAGGTAGTTTATACATTTTATAGTAATTCTCTTTTATACAATTTTATGTAATGATGTAAATATCATATATGATATTATCGTTATAATTTCAATACCCATAAAAAAAAAAAAAAAAAAAAAAAAAGTCGTCGAAAGTATATAACACCACTGCTCTAATTAAAGATAAAAACGAGACGATCGCAACGGTGTATTTTGTTTCGTCTAACGATCAACGGTTTGTGAGATAAATTAATTTAAAAAAATAAAAGAAAAATGGGTTTTGGTTTTAATCATAACCATTAGATTAAAATAAGATCAATGGCCAAAATGATGTTTTTTTGTCTCAAGAAAATTATGGGTCTTAAATGATCTTTTCTCTGTAGTTAAAATGTAGTAATTTTACATTTTGTTCTTAAAAAGTTACAATTTTTTAAATTTTAATAAAAAAATATTTTATTAATTACAATTATCTTATCTCAATCGATTTTTTTTCATCTATTTTTTTGAGAAAGAGATAGTAACTTACTATTTTCCTATTGTAACACTGTTGATAACGTAATCTTTTTTGAAGTAAAAAATGTGCTCATTATGGATGAAAGTCGAAGAGACAACTCTACATCTATTTTCAGGTTACTAATTGCTCTTCTCGTTAATGGGAAAATGTTCACACAATTTGCCGATCTCTATTTTGCCAGGTCCAAATGGCCTTTAACATGCCTAATTAGTGCCCATCTATTTAGTCCCTACACCTTTTATTTTTAGAGTTTGAACAATGGAGCTTCAACCCATTTATGACATCGGGTACTAGAATGGTTTAAAGTGGACCAAATTAAAAGTCTTTAGTAAAATAATAATATCAAAAGATAAAAAAACAAGGATCTTTTACAAATTTGTTTATTTATAACTTTTTTGGAAACATTACACTCGCTTATAACATAGAGATGATCATCAGGGGCGAGTTTAGTATTCAGTAAGGCAGGTCCTCGGACCTATCTTAATTTTTGAAATCGTTTAGAAACGATATTGACTTTTTTCGTAGGACATACCTAAAAAATTAGAATGACGTAGCTAAGATAACTGTTTTACAAAACAGTAACAAAAGATCTCCCTGGTGGAGTGGTTACTCTATTTTGTGATGCTGAATCTTAGTATTATTTGGTGAAGCGTTCAAATCTCACCCCACACATTTTTTTATATTTTTTTTACATGTTGGATTGTATAATTTACAAACAATCTTTTATGTTTTCTAAAATTATATTTTAATATTCTTTAATCATATCAATTATTCTTATTCAGTAATAGTATCCATATTTCATTTTACGACAAATATGTGCCTAAAACTCATAAATACACACTAAAATTATAAACTTATCAAGTTTATTAATTATGTTATATGAACCATACATTTTATTTTAAAGTCAGCGAATAACATTGACAATATCATGTTAAGTAAACACGATTTTACCTTTTTCCATATTTATGGTTAAAATTCTTGGAACATATACGCCTTACATAAACTTATATGAAATATTGTGACTTAACTATTTAAGTATTGTGTTGTTTGTTAATCAATACTACTTTTCTTTTTTATGTATATTCATAGTAATCTTCGACCCAGCCCGTTTAACATCTTCGAACCGCTCGATCCATTTTTTTTGTCGTCTAAATTGTTTTAGGACTTATCTTCATTACCATCCTAGATTAGCCACTGATGATCATTTAAATGTAAACTAAACGTCTTAAACTATACTATCACATCAAAAGATTATCATTTAATTTATTAGGGTTTTTATAAAGTGAAGGGTAAAAGTGAAAAAAATAATACGTAGTCTCACATTCGAAGCATTATAATAAATGGATATCGAAAAATAGTAGTGTAATATACATATATTGTTTTTACGTGTCAAAGTGATAAACTGATAAGTTGTTACCTACAAGCCATCTTCTCAGGCATACTTTTTCAATGACTGGTTTTTTCGGCTATTATATTCGGCATTCACCATTTTCTACGAAGAATTTTTTTCTTTCCGAAAAGGTAAAAAACCAATTTCTTTTTTCTAATTCTTCTTCTTCTTCTTCATCCGTGAAAGTTCTACTTAAATTGGGATATATGTTGTCATCTGTTTTAGCCTAGATTCTTTTACATATTGGGCTACATTACAATTTCAAAATTTGAGTATTCCTTGATAAATATAGAAGGAAAAACACATGAAGAGCAACTGAAACAGTGACATTTTAAAAGCGTATTTGGGTTGCTAATACTAATTTTTACATGTACACACATACAGTAGCATGATATACATATATTATAATTCAATGCTACTTAAACAAGGAATTGAGGAAGCCACACCATATACAAGCAGACTAGTAATGGCAAGTGGTCGATTACACGGTGAATATGGTAACAGAAAGTATGCACATTTTATGCCATTAGGTCATCCTTATACTGCTCAACAAGTGGCTCAAAGTTTCTTAGATAATGTCTATAAGCTACATGGACTACCTACAGCAATTGTGAGTGACAGAGATAAGGTCTTCTTAAGTCATTTTTGGAAAAGTTTGTTTAAGTTGCTTAAAGTAGACTTGAAGATGTCCACTACTTATCACCCCCAAACAGATGTGCAAACAGAGGTAGTTAACATATGCATGGAATGTTATCTAAGGTGTATGACAGGGAAGAGACCTAAAGAATGGTTGTCTTGGTTATCCTTTGCAGAATTTTGGTACAACACCAACTATCACTCAGCCATTGCTAAAACTCCTTATGAAGTAGTATATGGACAAATACCTCCTATACATTTACCTTACATTCATGGTGACAGTGTTAATGAAGAGGTCGATAGGTCACTACAAGCAAGAGAACATGTGTTACAAATGCTTAAATTTCATGATGGAATGAGGTCTTATATGTGATACAAAAGCTCAACGAGACATCAAATTTTCATAGTTCAACAAGTAATGGAGAAAAGCAAAAAGATAAATATGATGAAAGTATAATTGGTAAGTGTTACAATGATTTGATATATATAATTATCTAACTTAACCGATCATAGTGATGCAAAATTAGTTGAAAATGGTGAGAAGATGATGATGATTTGTATATTTGATTCAATTACTTATTAACATAGTAAAATTAGAAAAATTGTACAGAAAATCAACGAACTTTGACCAAATTGTTATTGTGTGTAACCAACTTTGTTTTTTTCAAAAAAAAACCATTAACTTTAAATACATTATCATTGAATGTAAAAGTTAACTTCAAATCTCGTTAAATATTGAAAAATAATAATTATGTTAATTCTTTTAAAGATAAATGTCATATATGTGATATAACATATGTTTATCGTGTATTTTGAAATTTTTTTGACATTTGATCTCAATAATTGATGATACGAAAACGTATTTGTCATTAAAAATATATTAAATATGAAAGAATTATTAACGTTTTTCTCCCTAAATCAATGTATATGACGGTGATATAACATATTTGACATCTAACTATGAAAAAAAAAAAGTTAAATAAATTAAAAACTAACAGGATTTCAAGTTAAGTTTTCCTACAATGACCACGTATATAAAGCTGATGATTTTTTTGATAAAAAACAAAGTTGGTTACACACAATAACAATCAAGTCAAAGTTTGTTGTTTTTCTATGCAATTTTCCTACCAAATGTTACACACTATTCATAAGCCATGAGAGCCGATCCGATTTAAGGAACCGAGACAAACCACGACGTGGATTACAACTTGATTTCTTTTTTCTTTCTTAGGAGTATTTTTTAAATGTTAGTCACTCTTCATAAGCAACACGAGTCAATCAAATTTCAGAAGTCGAGCCTTTACCAACCATGACTCCGATTAAAAAGTGATTCTTTTTTCTTTCCAAGGAGTGTGATTTTGTGTCAATGATTATTTATGTTGTACTCTTATAAAAACGTTATGCTTTTTTTGTTTTAATCCATTTGATTTGTACAATATTATTTAAAATCAAAGTCATTGGATCTTAAATTAATCGTAATTTTAACTGAATAAAAATCTCTTGTTTGGTGGACATAATTCAATAAAATTAACTGTTTATCCGTTTTATTATTCAGTTTGATTTGTAAATTTTTCAAATTTGTTGGATAGTTTAAATGATAAATGACATAATTACATATTTTCATTTCTTTTGGAATATTTAAATGATCATATACATTTAAATGAATAATATAAATACTTGTAAATATAAAATAAAGTACAAAAAACAAAAAGTTTAATTTATAATTAACTCTTTTCATTTCTTATGTATAAAGTAATAAAAAAGAAATTTAAGAAGAGGAAAATGAAAGATATACATTGTTATTTATAAGAGTTAAGATCGAGCACTAGAAAATTGTAAAATTGTATTGAAAGATATATATTTATAAAATGATTTGTATGTTATGAAAACTTTAAAGTATGGTAAAAATTGTTCTGGTTGATAATTAAAGTAACATTAATAACGTTGGAATTAAATTCTTTTAGAAACATGAAGGAATTTCAAATGTTACAAATAAAGGAATTTGATGGGATTTTAATAGATTCTAATTTCATATGATATTCAATCAAACATCTCCTATCAATTTCATCATATTTTGTGAACCAAACGAGGTCTGGAGTTTTTGGTAGGTTTTATCGAGCCGAACTTCGAATCTTTTTTCATCTTTTGTTTTTAAGGGGGTGATGTTTTGAGTTGACGTTTATTTATGTTGTAGTTTTATAAATAGTTATATGGTTTTGTTTGTTTAAAATTTTAGATAAGTTTTTCATTTATTTAAAAGAAGGTTCCGTTGCAATGAGCGGGTATTCTATACCCAATTTTTAGATCGGATATTGCTTGAGAAAAAAGGAAAAGGAAAAAGAGGTAGAGCGGTAATAGAGAAGGTGGTCACGTTGTAGATCTAAAAATTGGTAGTTTTTAGACATTTAAGACGCATGGTCAGTTTGTGTTTGTCACATTTTTCTTCATTGTAATGTAAATTGATTGCTAGGTACGAAAGGTGTCACTTGAGTAACCAAAGAAGGTTTATTTTTTTAATTTTGTTAGCAATTAATTAGGCAACTCACAATACATAGTCTATTGCATTATTTAATTGACTTCTTCACTTTTCGCGTTGAGTTTGGATGCCGTCTTTAAACCGCAAATTGTTATGACAAATCTTGTTGATGGTTGATGTATTGAATGATGTTGATTCCCCTATTGATGAAGTGCAACTTGTTATGCCAATTTTTCATACTCCTTTTGGAAAAAAATTATTCATTTTTTTATTTATATTTATTCAATATTATTGTATAAATATATATAGTTAAAATGTAGTAATTTTACACTTTGTCCTTAAAAAATTATAATTTTTCAAATTCTAAAAATAAAAGATGTTTTTAATACAGAGACAAAATGAGTAATATAATAAAAAAAAATATTTTATTAATTACATTTTTCTTATCTAAATCGTTTTTTGTTTTCATCCACTTTTTTGAGACATAGTGAGTAACTTACTATTTTCCTATTGTAACACTGTTGATAACGTCCATCTTTTTTCAAGTAAAAAAAGTGTTCATTATGCATGAAAGTCGAAGAGACAACTCTACATCTATTTTCAGGTTACTAATTGCTCTTCTCGTGGTGGAAATCAACAAATCGTTAATGTACACACCATTTGCCAATCTCTATTTTGCCAGGTCCAAATGGCCTTTAACATGCCTAATTAGTGCCCATCTATTTAGTCCCTACGTTTTTCAATTTTAGACTTTGAAAAATTATAACTTTTTAAATGTAAAATATAAAATTACTATATTTTAGCTATCAATAGCAACAATAATGGAGCTCCAACCCATTTATGACATCGGGTAGCTAGAATGGTTTAAAGTGGACCAAATTGCTTATAACATAGAGATGATCATTTAAATGTAAACTAAACGTCTTAAACTATACTATCACATCAAAAAATTATCATTTATTTTATTAGGGTTGTTATAAAGTGAAGGGTAAATGTAAAAAAAAAAAAAATAAACAATACGTAGTGTCATATTCGAAGCATTATAATAAATGGACATCGAAAAATACTAGTGTAATATACGTATATTGTTTTTACGTGTCAAAGTGATAAACTGATAAGTAGTTACCTACAAGCCATCTTCTGTGGCATACTTTTCCTAAGACTAGTTTTTTTCGGCTATTATATTCGGCATTCATCATTTTCTCCGACAAACTTTTTTCTTTCCGAAAAGTTAAAAAACCATTATTTTTTTCTAGTTCTTCTTCTTGTTCTTCATCCGTGGAAGTTCTACTCAAATTGGGATATATGTTAGTCATTTGTTTTAGTCTAGATTCTTTTACATATTGGGCTAAATTACAATTTCAAAATTTGAGTGTTCCTTGATACATATAGAAGGAAAAACACTTGAAGAGCAACTGAAAAAGTGACATTTGGGTTGCTAATACTAATTTTTACATGTACACACATAAAGTAGCATGATATACATATATTATAGTTCAATGCAACTTAAACAAGGAATTGAGGAAGCCACACCATATACAAGCAGACTAGTAACGGCAAGTGTGAGTAAGTTTTTATTTCTTAAATTTATGTTTATTGTTTGAAAAAATCATTCGGGTGTTTTTAATATATCTTAGCTTTATAGATTTTTATTGTTCATTTATTTTTCCGGACAAACGTTTCTACTTTTCCGACAACTTTCATTTTTCTGGCCTTATTGTTCTTTTATTTTTCCAGCAAATGTTTAAAGAGAAAAAAGGATCCTTTCAACTGGTATAGCTTGTCAAGATTTTGAAACTGTTTATCATTTTAGAATGAAAAAACGACATATGTATAAAACATTAGAATTTTCATATGTCCGTTTGTTGTAGTGATACAAATCTGAGTATTGTTTTTTAGACTTTTACCCTAAAAACGACTAAAGATCAAATTATCTTCACTAATCCTTATAGATTTGGGTATATTATAAATATGTTGAGAGTAAACTCGCAAGGTTTGTTAGAAAATAGAATCCTAATTGGAAGTTATTTTAGGGTAATAAAAAGGGTGCACAAATTTACTATCCCAAGAATTGAGGGCGGGCAAGGGTAGGATACAAGCTTCAATCTAACAATATATACAAATTTTGCTTATGCAAGTTTCCAAATAGAAAACAAGAGTACAAGTAAGCACCGCCGAATCTTGGAAATAGACTTGTAAGTCGGTATAGCATAATACAACTCCAGTGTCCATTTCAACTGCAGAAGCATAATACATGGTTGTTGGTTCATGTTGTGCACAAGTAATATGTTTATGAAGATTACATATAGCGCATGTTCAGTGATAAAAATTGTTTTATCTAAATGTAACAAAATCCAGTGTACACTTCAAAACGAAGCACATTGAAATGCGATTTCATTTCATCAAGGATCATTTGTCGAATAAGACTATGAGAATGGTGTATTACTTTAGTTTGTAAAGATTGGGACATATGAAAATTAACAAACAATTCATAACTCAAAATCGTGCACCAAAGGTGTGACATCCGCTAATTTCACGGTATTATTTCTATCATCTTGTATTCGTTTTATTTATTTGTATTCGTGTTTTGACCCTATTATATTTCTTTTATGTTTATCGTATTCGTATTTTATGAGTATCGTATTTGTATTTTATGCGTATTTGCGTTTATCGGGTATATAGTATGTGATTCGGATCTTTATGTCGGGAACGTATAGTCTTAAGTGCCTTTAGTATAAGTCTAGTATGCTCTTATGATAAGTTTAGGGGAATTATGCCTTAATTATATGATTAAGATTAACGTTTAAAAAGTATTTCATGTTTAGTCCCTTCGGAAATTTTATTACGAAAGTAGTCCTACGATGAATTTTATTACAAACAACATCCTCCACCAACCTTTTGTCTTATCCAAAATCTGATTTTTGTCTCTATCTCATATTCCCTTCTTCTCCAAGTAAATCATACACACACTCTCTCTCTCTCTAAAACACACACAAACACCATTAAACCTCCACCTTCTCTCTAACTTTTCCGGCGATCCAACCGTCCAAATTTAGATCCGAGACCGGATTATTGATCACCATCATCACCTCTATCTATCCTCCGAATTTCATTTCGATCGGGTAAGTATTTCATCACTTTGGTTTTAAACTTTATTCCATATTTATCCAAAAACGTAAAACACATTTTTAACCATCAAAACCGAGATTTTATTTAGGATTATTGTTCCTATTAGTATTCTGGACATAGGGTTATGATTATAGATCATATGGACACTTAGAACACTCCGAAATCGATTCCGATTGCCATTGTTCGTGAAAATCTCGTTAAATCACGAAATTACACTATTTCGCACGTAATTGTGCCTTCATGCTCACGTAATTCAGCTAGGTATCGCGTAATACCTTATTTCGTTCACGTAATTACCATAATGATCCCGTAACTTCTATTTCGTTCACGTAATACCTATTTCCTTCACGTAATAAGCTTATACCTCACGTAACACATCCATGCATCACGTAATTGTCGTATTTCGTACGTAATTCCTATCTAATTCACGTAATTTCCATGCTAGTTCACGTAACTCCTCCCCATGCATGTAATTATGTTTCTCAAATCACATAACACCCTTGTGAATCACGTGATTTCCTTGGTTTGCATGTAAGTCTTGCTAAGACCACGTAGGTAGTATGTATATCACATGGTAACATGTTTATCACATAAATGTTTCCATAACTCCTTTTACATGTGACTCTTGTTAGTTACCATAACTTACTTAGCATGTAATTAACATCATGATCATGTAACACTTTGATTTCGAGTAACCTTCTTGCTAATCACGAAGGTAGTTCTTTCGATCACGTAATTCCTTCATAAGTATGAAAAGAACACGTATCTAGTCCGTTGGCTTTCCGAAACACTTGTTATTCCGTTATATCGATATTCCTTTGGTTATTTTAAAACCCGTGTAAAACGTTAATCATCAAGGCATAACCCTACTAGACTTAGAGATACTTAGACATGTTTTATTTACGTGATGTATAGGGCACTTAGACATTGAAGCTTGACGGTATTATTGTATTTCCCGACACATATAAAGATTTGGATTGCTTTGCTATCAGTGAGTTATTCGTTGCCCTTTTTAACCTTTTTCTATTTTTGGGCATGATTAGCGTTAAACAAAGGTATTTTATGGTATGTATGTATTATGGTATGTATGGATATGAATGCTTTAGATGATCTCACCCAACTTGTACCGCCTTTGTGGTAGTACAAGGCCCCGTATAAACACCTGTTAGCTTTGAGCCACCGGAAGTATATATAGCGCTATATGGGTCTAACAAACCCTCATTCTAATACGTTATTATGATAAGGGAGGAGCCCTGTCCGTATTAGTAATGTTACGACCGTTTATTATTATCGAGAACAACCTGGTTTGAGACACTAGGTGGGGTTAGTTGCCTTTATTATTGTTAGGGTTCAGGTGTATGTTATAATCCTAAAGCTGTTATTTATCCAGTATGGTATATATTTTATGATATGATTATGATTTTATGAAATGATTATGGTACCGTATGGTAATAATCTGAATATTTTATCGAAAGGTTTTGTAAACTTCAAAACATATTTTGAAATATCATTTTCAAAAGACTTATCTTCAAATCTTATCTTTTGGGTCAAAACTTATTGAAAACCTTTACACTATTATGTTTTTATTTACTATTGCGAATAATTCACCAACTTTATGTTGACGTCGTATTTTAACGCTTTTCAGGGATTTGAGGTTACCTATTTTGATGCTTGCTTGGCTACTTGGGACTTTTTGCTGGAATTTATTTTGTATTGTAATTCCTTAGTTTCCCAAACTCTGTAGTCGTATTTTGGATACTATTCGGATGACTGTAATAAGTACTTACTTCAAACTCTTTATCTATGTTGATGATGTTTGGTTTATTTATGTTTGATGTAACCTTGAATCTCTGATACCGTATACACTGCGCACCTCGGTTCCGCCATTTCTATGCGGGGTGTGACAGAAGTTGGTATCAGAGCCAATGGTTATAGCGAACTAAGTGACCTTACGGAATCACTTAGACTATGACCTAGGCTTTTGGACCTATCTGATTTACTCTATGTGTGCATTTCTTTCTTTTGTGGGCCTGTATGTGATTCGTATGCTATATGTGCTTCTATTTTGCTTTTTATGTTTTGAGGCCTGCTTGTTTTAGTCGCACATACAGTTATCGTTCTTATTTATTCCGTTTGACGTTCGTAGAAGATGCCGCCTCAGAGAACTTCTACTAGGTTTACTCCTGCCGTCACTACTACGAGAAGGTCGGCAAGGCGAGGTCGCGCCAGTACTAGAGCGGGTGCTACGGTTCAGAATACCACTGCTGTTCCCAATGCTAACACCGCTATTCCGAACATCAGTCAGATGATCGCGGAGCAGATTGCTGCAGCTATACCCGTGATTGTGGCACAACTTAAGGGTACTGAAGATGCGGTTGATATTGCTGATCGGCTGACCGCAAGTGCGATTCGTGGTGGTACTCTCCAGCCAGCTGTGAGCCGAAGAGATTTTGGAAACTCTGAAAGAAGAGCTATGGGTATTTCGGGGAAGAGAAGCCGTAATCATTATCAGAGACCTAAAGCTTCTCAAGTATATGCGTTGACGAGTTCTGGAACTGGTTATCAGGGCGCTCGCCCTAAGTGTGGTACATGCGGTAGTAAGCATGCGGCGAATGTGGCGTGTTGGGTGTGTAAACGCTGCAAGAAGTTAGGCCACACTGAGCAGTTTTGTAAAAGGGTTACTGGATCGTGTTATGAATGTGGAGAAATGGGTCACCGCCGTCGGCAGTGTCCCAAGTTTGTATCATCTACTTCCCTTCCTACTCCTGGTGCTGGTACTAGTGCTAGAGAGAATCCTGCTAAGAGCCGAGCATTTGCTATGGAATCTACCGAAGCTCATCAGGATCCTACCGTAGTCACTGGTACATTTCTTGTTGACGATTATTCTACTTTTATCTCATTTGATTCGGGTACCGATAGAAGCTTCATTTCTAGTGACTTTCGTCCCTTAGTAAACCGTGCCTCTAGTCTTTTAGAGCCTGCTTATGAGGTAGAGATAGCTGATGGTAGACGTGCCTGTGTTAAGGAAATTATTCGTGATATTTCTCTCGTTCTAGCCGATATTCCTTTTTCCATCGACCTTATCCCTATGAAACTCGGTAGTTTCGATGTCGTAGTCGGTATGGATTGGTTAGCGAAGCATAAAGGAGAGATAGTCTGTTATGAGAAGCTCATTCGTATTCAGAAGCCGGATGGAGACCAGTTGGTTGTACACGGAGACAAGGCCGGGAAACGCCTTAAAGTCATTTCTTGTTTGAAAGTTCGCGAGTATGTCCGTCAGGGTTGTTCTTTATATCTCGCTCACTTGGTGAAGAAAGATTCTACGATCAAGATTGATGGTGTGCCTATTGTTCGCGAGTATTCCGACGTCTTTCCCGACGATTTACCTGGAGTCCCTCCCCAGAGACAAACCGATTTTCGTATTGATCTTATTCCTGGAGCAGCGCCTGTTGCTAAAGCTCCGTATCGTTTGGCTCCTTCCGAGATGCTCGAGTTGTCGAAACAAATTCAGGAACTGGTCGATAAGGGTTTTATCCGTCCTAGTTTCTCCCCGTGGGGTGCTCCTGTTCTCTTTGTTAAGAAGAAGGATGGCTCCATGCGTTTATGTATTGATTATCGGGAGTTAAACAAGTTGACTGTGAAGAACCGTTATCCCCTTCCTCGTATTGATGACCTATTCGATCAACTTCAGGGTTCTTGCTATTTCTCAAAGATCGATCTTCGCTCTGGTTATCATCAGTTGAGAGTTCGAGAAGATGATATACCTAAGACTGCTTTTCGTACTCGGTATGGTCATTACGAGTTCATGGTGATGCCGTTTGGTATGACAAACGCCCCTGCAGCATTCATGGAACTAATGAACCGTATTTGTCGTCCGTATCTTGACAAATTCGTTATCGTATTCATCGACGACATTCTTATCTATTCCCGAAGTCGCAAGGAACATGAAGAGCATTTGCGTCTTGTTCTAGAAGTGCTTCGAAAGGAGAAGTTGTATGCGAAATTCTCTAAGTGCGAGTTCTGGTTATCCGAAGTTCAATTTCTTGGCCATGTGGTTAGCGCGAAGGGTATTCATGTTGACCCTGCTAAGATTGAAGCTGTTAAAAGTTGGGTTGCACCGAAGTCACCAACCGAAATCCGTTCATTTTTGGGTCTTGCTGGGTATTATCGCCGATTTATTGAGAACTTCTCCAAGATTGCTTCATCTATGACTAAGCTGACACAGAAGAGTGAACCTTTCGTTTGGGGTACCGATCAGGAAGAAGCATTTCAGATATTGAAGCAGCGGTTGTGTAACGCACCTATTCTTAGTCTGCCAATTGGTTCCGAGAATTTTGTGGTTTACTGCGACGCTTCGCACAAGGGTCTGGGTTGTGTGCTTATGCAGAATGGTAAAGTTATAGCTTACGCTTCGCGTCAATTGAAAATCCATGAGCAGAATTACACGACACATGATCTAGAGTTGGGAGCCGTCGTCTTTGCATTGAAGATTTGGAGACATTATCTGTATGGGACCAAGTGTACCGTATTCACCGACCACAAGAGTCTACAGCACATATTCGATCAGAAGATGCTGAACATGAGACAACGACGCTGGGTTGAATTATTAAACGACTATGATTGCGACATTCGCTACCATCCTGGTAAGGCGAACGTTGTTGCTGATGCACTAAGTCGTAAGGAAACAGTCAAACCGGTCCGTATTCGTTCTATGGTGATATCTATTCAGACGAGCCTGAAGGCTCGGATTATTCAAGCACAAGAGGGTATTATGACTGAAGGCCGTGTTAAAGAGGAAAGATTGTATAAATTAGCGTTGGAACTAGAACCGAAGGAGGATGGAGTGCTGTATTTTCTTGAGCATATTTGGGTTCCGGTTAGTATCCGTCAATTGATTCTGGACGAAGCCCATAAGTCGAATTATTCCATTCATCCGGGTTCCGACAAGATGTATCATGACTTGAAAGATTTTTATTGGTGGCCGGGTATGAAACGTGAGATCGCCGAGTATGTTAGCCGATGTTTGACTTGTTCTAAAGTGAAGGTTGAGTATCAGAAACCGTCTGGGCTACTCCAACAACCGAAGATTCCTGAGTGGAAATGGGAGCGTATTACTATGGATTTTGTTACGAAGCTTCCGAGATCTTCGAGTGGTTATGACAGTATATGGGTTATTGTTGATCGTCTGACGAAGTCTGCTCATTTCCTACCGATTCGTGAGAACTATCCG
Source organism: Senecio squalidus (assembly GCA_910822075.1). Taxonomy (NCBI): domain Eukaryota; kingdom Viridiplantae; phylum Streptophyta; class Magnoliopsida; order Asterales; family Asteraceae; genus Senecio; species Senecio squalidus. The sequence goes on from CAJVGC010000060.1 coordinate 4,902,117, forward strand.
ATGGAGAGATTCGTACGTTTGTATATTGCAGAGATTGTATCGAAACACGGTGTTCCGGTATCGATTATTTCCGATCGGGATGCTCGTTTCACTTCTCGATTTTGGAAGACTTTTCAGACTGCTATGGGTACACGACTAGATATGAGTACCGCCTATCATCCTCAGACCGATGGTCAGAGTGAGAGAACTATTCAGACTATGGAAGATATGCTACGAGCTTGCGCTATTGATTTTGGTGGTAGTTGGGATATTCACTTGCCGTTGATCGAGTTCTCGTACAACAACAGCTATCACACGAGTATCAAGTGTGCACCGTTTGAAGCTCTATATGGCCGTAAATGTCGATCACCTGTATGTTGGGCAGAAGTTGGAGATAGTCAGATTTCTGGTCCGGAGATTATACAAGAGACCACTGACAAGATCTTCAAGATCAAGGAGCGATTGATTACTGCCAGAGACCGACAGAAGAAGTATGCTGATAAGCGCAGGAAACCTCTCGAGTTCAGTGTTCGAGATATGGTATTATTGAAGGTATCTCCATGGAAAGGGGTTGTCCGATTTGTGAAGCGCAGCAAGCTGAGTCCGAGATACACGGGTCCGTTCAAGATCTTAGCCCGCATCGGCCCAGCTGCTTATCGATTAGATTTGCCGGCAGAACTGAGCAGCGTACATAATGTATTCCATGTATCTCAGTTGAAGAAGTGCCTGGCTGACGAGACATTATTAGTTCCGCTTGAGCAACTCCAGATTGACGATAAACTTCACTTCGTTGAGGAACCGATCGAGATCGTTGATAAGGATGTTAAGCGTCTGCGACGAAGTAAGATCCCGATTGTCAAGGTTCGCTGGAATTCCCGCTTTGGAGCTGAGTTCACGTGGGAACGCGAAGATGAAATTTTGCGGAAGTATCCTCACCTTTCTCCCGGAAGTAGTACCCAGTGATAATTTCGAGGACGAAATTCTTTTTACTTGGGGAGACTGTGACATCCGCTAATTTCACGGTATTATTTCTATCATCTTGTATTCGTTTTATTTATTTGTATTCGTGTTTTGACCCTATTATATTTCTTTTATGTTTATCGTATTCGTATTTTATGAGTATCGTATTTGTATTTTATGCGTATTTGCGTTTATCGGGTATATAGTATGTGATTCGGATCTTTATGTCGGGAACGTATAGTCTTAAGTGCCTTTAGTATAAGTCTAGTATGCTCTTATGATAAGTTTAGGGGAATTATGCCTTAATTATATGATTAAGATTAACGTTTAAAAAGTATTTCATGTTTAGTCCCTTCGGAAATTTTATTACGAAAGTAGTCCTACGATGAATTTTATTACAAACAACATCCTCCACCAACCTTTTGTCTTATCCAAAATCTGATTTTTGTCTCTATCTCATATTCCCTTCTTCTCCAAGTAAATCATACACACACTCTCTCTCTCTCTCTAAAACACACACAAACACCATTAAACCTCCACCTTCTCTCTAACTTTTCCGGCGATCCAACCGTCCAAATTTAGATCCGAGACCGGATTATTGATCACCATCATCACCTCTATCTATCCTCCGAATTTCATTTCGATCGGGTAAGTATTTCATCACTTTGGTTTTAAACTTTATTCCATATTTATCCAAAAACGTAAAACACATTTTTAACCATCAAAACCGAGATTTTATTTAGGATTATTGTTCCTATTAGTATTCTGGACATAGGGTTATGATTATAGATCATATGGACACTTAGAACACTCCGAAATCGATTCCGATTGCCATTGTTCGTGAAAATCTCGTTAAATCACGAAATTACACTATTTCGCACGTAATTGTGCCTTCATGCTCACGTAATTCAGCTAGGTATCGCGTAATACCTTATTTCGTTCACGTAATTACCATAATGATCCCGTAACTTCTATTTCGTTCACGTAATACCTATTTCCTTCACGTAATAAGCTTATACCTCACGTAACACATCCATGCATCACGTAATTGTCGTATTTCGTACGTAATTCCTATCTAATTCACGTAATTTCCATGCTAGTTCACGTAACTCCTCCCCATGCATGTAATTATGTTTCTCAAATCACATAACACCCTTGTGAATCACGTGATTTCCTTGGTTTGCATGTAAGTCTTGCTAAGACCACGTAGGTAGTATGTATATCACATGGTAACATGTTTATCACATAAATGTTTCCATAACTCCTTTTACATGTGACTCTTGTTAGTTACCATAACTTACTTAGCATGTAATTAACATCATGATCATGTAACACTTTGATTTCGAGTAACCTTCTTGCTAATCACGAAGGTAGTTCTTTCGATCACGTAATTCCTTCATAAGTATGAAAAGAACACGTATCTAGTCCGTTGGCTTTCCGAAACACTTGTTATTCCGTTATATCGATATTCCTTTGGTTATTTTAAAACCCGTGTAAAACGTTAATCATCAAGGCATAACCCTACTAGACTTAGAGATACTTAGACATGTTTTATTTACGTGATGTATAGGGCACTTAGACATTGAAGCTTGACGGTATTATTTTATTTCCCGACACATATAAAGATTTGGATTGCTTTGCTATCAGTGAGTTATTCGTTGCCCTTTTTAACCTTTTTCTATTTTTGGGCATGATTAGCGTTAAACAAAGGTATTTTATGGTATGTATGTATTATGGTATGTATGGATATGAATGCTTTAGATGATCTCACCCAACTTGTACCGCCTTTGTGGTAGTACAAGGCCCCGTATAAACACCTGTTAGCTTTGAGCCACCGGAAGTATATATAGCGCTATATGGGTCTAACAAACCCTCATTCTAATACGTTATTATGATAAGGGAGGAGCCCTGTCCGTATTAGTAATGTTACGACCGTTTATTATTATCGAGAACAACCTGGTTTGAGACACTAGGTGGGGTTAGTTGCCTTTATTATTGTTAGGGTTCAGGTGTATGTTATAATCCTAAAGCTGTTATTTATCCAGTATGGTATATATTTTATGATATGATTATGATTTTATGAAATGATTATGGTACCGTATGGTAATAATCTGAATATTTTATCGAAAGGTTTTGTAAACTTCAAAACATATTTTGAAATATCATTTTCAAAAGACTTATCTTCAAATCTTATCTTTTGGGTCAAAACTTATTGAAAACCTTTACACTATTATGTTTTTATTTACTATTGCGAATAATTCACCAACTTTATGTTGACGTCGTATTTTAACGCTTTTCAGGGATTTGAGGTTACCTATTTTGATGCTTGCTTGGCTACTTGGGACTTTTTGCTGGAATTTATTTTGTATTGTAATTCCTTAGTTTCCCAAACTCTGTAGTCGTATTTTGGATACTATTCGGTTTACTGTAATAAGTACTTACTTCAAACTCTTTATCTATGTTGATGATGTTTGGTTTATTTATGTTTGATGTAACCTTGAATCTCTGATACCGTATACACTGCGCACCTCGGTTCCGCCATTTCTATGCGGGGTGTGACAAAAGGGAAGTTATTGCAACTCAAAAAAGAAGGTTACAAGTCAAAAAGTGAAGGTTTCAAGTCAACAAAGGTACATAAGTAAAATATATATATACATATTTCTCGCTAAGTTGTGTTTTGACAATTGCGGTGGTTAGGGACGTCAACCAAAGTGTGACAATCCGTCTTTTCGAGGTATATTTTATTTACCGATTATTACTCTTTTTATTCGCAATGATTTGGACCCTTGTGTTTCGCTTTATTTTACTCACGTTTATTACATTTGAGTCGGGTTTATGTGTTTTATTACTTTGTCTCTCGAGACGGAAGCTCTAGAATCACCTAAGTGCCTAATATCTAGTATTCTCACGTTATTAAAGTATTGCGTTTACGCCATAATCGTCGGTTAAGAAAATCATTATTTCGAAATTTCATTTCAAAGTTAGTCCTCTAACTTAATCTGTTACACGGTTAGTCCTTTAACGGAGAACTAACGGAATCTGTTACAAATCTGGTCCTTTAACGAAAAGTTAACAGAAACTGGCCAGGAAAGAGCCCGGTGCGCAGCACCAGGGTACTAGGTGCGCAGCACCTAGTGCTTTTTCGGCTAAAATCCAATTTTTCGAGTTTTGGTCAATTCCTTGAGATGCTACAACCCCTTTTCACGTGATTCTTTCTGTAAACTCCCCCATTTGGATAGCTTAGATTCAAATGTGGATCTCTAGACATGTTTTGACCACTTCTCTTTCCAATTTTCCAACTTAAACCTTTAATCACTTTACCACTTTTCTCTTCATTCTCATTTCACTCACACCTTGTTTCTCTCTCAACATTCCAGAGAAAATAAGAGTATTACAACCCCAATTTGAAGTGAGAATCTAAGAGAAAAGAATGGAGAAATCATCTTATACAAACAACCTTTGAATTCTACACATTTCGGTAAGTTCCTCTTTGGTGTTTTTTCACATTTTTCCTCTATTTTCTCTCTTATGGTTAGAGCCTTCTAACACATAATCTCTTTCCCTTGTCTTGCAAGCTTGTTACACTCGTTTATACCCTTGGAGTTGTGGAGTTTTCGGTGACTTTCTTTGAAGAAACGCCACCTTTGATGTTGGTAAGAAAACTCTCCCAAAACTTCTATATTTTTCCTTCCATTTAAGAAACCTAACATATGTTCTTGTTCATGGGTCAAATGGAAGCCCTTGCTTTCCCGGAATCCTTCCATTTCCTTTGGAGCCTAGTAACTTTTCGGTGAAAGTAACATCTTGAAACACTTGGTAAGAAAGTTTCCTTCGAAAATTCATTTAAACTTCTTCTTTTTGAGACTCTTACTAATCGGTGGTTTTATTGGTATTTTGGAGTCTTATACCTCCTCACCACCATCCTTGAAGTCTCCTCCTAACCGAAGTTCTTGCAAGATTTCAATAATCGACACGTCTTGCGGGTGAAATCGGTAGAATATTTTAACCTCTTATCTTTTCATTTCCTTACTTTCAAATTCGGTTTTAAGCCTTGAAAATGGTTAGGTTAACCTATTAGACCAACACCTATCAATCTCAGAAAGTTTGGACTTAAAACATGTAAAATAAGTAAAGATGAGATTATTACCGAAATTAACATATATTATGATAAATATATGTAAAACCACACATTTAGACATATATGACACTTGGTAAATGTTAAATGAACCTAAACTAACAATTTATCAGTTTACACTTTTACCTAAAAACGTCAAACGAAACAGTTAGCAACTAAAACGTAATTTCGCAATTCTGGAAAATGGCCCGGTGCTAAGCACCTCCCCATAGGTGCGGCGCACCTAGGGGTCTGATCCCACAAAATTCGTTTTTTGTTCGTTTTCGACTTAGACTCTTAACGTGTTTTGACCTTAAACTCATATCAGTAACTTATTATGTATAAAAGTAGCATATAAGCCAACCTAACGTCTTTGGACTCAAAGACATTATCGCAATCTTAAACTTCATTGGGGATATTTAAACAAACGTTTATTTACTTTTCCGGAAAATCATTAAAACCGTTATAAACCATTTTTACTTCATCACTCTGAAATAAAAGTATTTTTACTCTTAAAGTGTCAAGTTAACTTCCATTCTATAAATCGTTGACTTTGACTTTTATTCAAAATTGTTGACTTTTGACTAATCTAAATCAATATCTTTAATTTTGACTTTTGCTTCCAATTGTTGACTTTGACTTTAACCAAGTCAACATCTTTGACTTTGACCAAGTCAACATCTTCGACGTTGACTTTGGTTGACTTCAATAAACTTTGGTAACGGTATTCCTTTCAATCGACGTTCCTGTTAGTCAAGTTCGGCTCGGAATGTTATTCCTTCCTAATAGTCATTATGACGTGAAACTTATCGATATTTTCCCATTGTCCCTATCGACGCGGAACATCGTCACCTTGAACCGTCATCACGACTCGACTTGGAAATCATTGGAATACTTTAATAAATCTTAAACTCTAAACTTAACCGACAAGGCTAAACCGAACTATGTTATTGAGATACTTAGACTTGTTATATTGATTTAGGGCACTTAGGCGGCGGATTATTTGCTTCTTATTGATTATTACCCGATCTCTTGCCGAGCTTATTTTGTGAGTTATTCGTAGCCCCTTTTCTCTTATTATTTTTGGGCTGGAAAGCGTTTTTGAACTATTAAATGATGTATATCTTGTATGCCTTGTGTATCAGTATCACCTTAGATTAGGATGCTTATTAGGCTTTTGGTAAGCCCCCCTCATACACTTGTTAGCTATTTGCCCACGGTTACATATATATAGATCTATATGGGTTTGACCAACCCTCATTACTCGAGAGGATAGCCCTACGAGTGAATGTTATGGCCGTATGATTGTTTGTTGCCTTTGGTATTGCATCGCCTTAGGATAGGGGAATGTGGTCAGGTTCAGTGTATATTAATCTTTGGTATCTATACTCACACTAGGACTATACATCAAGATATGCTTTTGAAACTTATGTTTATTAAATCTTTTATTGGGTCAAATCTTATTTACTTATTGCGAATAATTCACCAACATTGTGTTGATGTCGTTTTTAACGCTTTTTCAGGAGTTTGAGGATTTATTTGATCATGCCTTGCTTGTTTTGGGATCATATAGCTTATGTGTTTGGAATTCATTTTGTTTGATGTAATTCCTTTATGATCCACGTATTTGACATTTGTTATGTATTCGTATTCAACATTTGGTACTCATTTGATCTTGTATTGTATTTTGTAAACCTTGAGGCATGATTTAATTTGATTCGATGTTTTGTTTATGGTTGTATGTTGTAATCCTTGACTCTTGATATCTTTAACTGGAACACTCTGCGTTCCGCTTTTAGCGGGGTGTTACAGAAATTGGTATCAGAGCCAATGGTTATAGCGAACCAAGTGGCTTTATGAAGGAAATCACTTGGACTATGACCGGAGGCTTTACAATCGATTTTTCTCTGATTTGCTAAGTGTGCATTATGTGCTTTACGTGTTTATTTTGTCGCTTTTGCTTTTATCATCTAACTCTATTTTATCGCCTATCTTGCTTAACCCGTTTATACTTTTAGGACGATGCCGCCTAAGAGGACTACCGGTACGAGGAAGTCAACGAGACGCGTACAACCAACCGTGAAGGCTAGGGCTGTGAACCGGAATGCGAGGACTAGTGGTCCTACACCTGACACGAGGACTAGTGGTCCTACACCTGATACGAGGACTAGCGGTCCTACTCCTGTTACGAGGACCGGCGATTCGGGTCCAGAGACTACACCAGATTTGGCTCAGCTCGTTGCTCAGCAGATAGCGGAGATGCTACCCACTATTATTGCTCAGATTAGAGAGGGTACGGTGCATAGCAGTGACGGTACTGGTATTGGTGGATCAGATCAGGGTGGTCCTGAGCCTATTGTGATTGGTGGAGGTCCCGAGGCTACGGGTACTGGTTCAGGTGGTTCTGGACATGGTGGTCCTGATGTAGTGGTTACTGGTTCGGGTGGTTCTGGACACGGTGGTCCTGATGTTGTGATTACGGGATTTGGTGGACCCGGAGGAGGCATACATATTGGAGGTTCTGGATCAGGTAGAGCGGATGATTCTACCCGTCGTACTCATGACGACACTCCACGGAGGGGATGTTCACTGAAGACATTTATGGGGTGCAAGGCTCCCGAGTTCAGAGGTACTGAGGGTGCGATTGCTACACTTCAGTGGATGGAGAAACTGGAGTCTATTTTCAGTACGATTGGTTGCGCAGAGGAAGATAAGGTCCGTTATGCTACGTTTGTTCTTCAGGGCACAGCACTGACTTGGTGGAACAACATTGTGAGAGTCCGTGGTCGGATGGAGACTGATATGATGACATGGGATACGTTGAAGGAGTTGATCCTTACTGAGTATGTGCCTGAGGCAGAGTTGGAGAGGCTTGAGGAGGTGTTTTGGAAACTAGAGATGATCGGGTCAGACATTTCAGGGTACACCACACAGTTTTATACCTTGTCACAGTTGGTTCCGCATTTGGTTCGTCCGGAGACGAAGAGGATCAGTCGTTACATCCGTGGATTATCCCAGGAGATTCGGGATAGGGTTATGGCATCGAAGCCATCTACATTCCAGAGCGCGGTGGAGCTCGCGATCACGTTGACTCATAACGCGGTCCGCGATGGTAGACTACCACCCATAGCACCTAGGCAGCACTCCGGAGGGAAACGGAGTGGGGGATTTCGTCACAGCGACTCGAGGAAGAAGAATAGGAGGCAGGATACACCTCAGGTAGTGCAGTCTTATGCTGCGGTGACCCCGGATGCTCAGAGCAAGTATCCGAAGTGTGGGCGGTGCGGTAATCATCATTCTCAGGAGGTGAAATGTTGGGAGTGTGGGAAATGCAAGAAGTTGGGACACACTGATAGGTATTGTCGTGCCCAGAGGGGCAAGTGTTTTGAGTGTGGTTCTACTGATCATCGACGGGACAGGTGTCCCAAGTTAGCTTCGGCCGGTACTGGTACGGCATCTGGTTCGGGCTCACGTGGTAGAGCTTTTGTTATGGGCGCTCATGAGGCACAACAGGATCCCAGTGTTGTCACGGGTACTTTTCTTATTTGTGATCAGCCTGCTTTTATTTTATTTGACTCTGGTGCCGATAGGAGTTTCATATCTACTGAGTTTAGGACCATGATTAGTTGTACTTCTAGACCATTAGTGCCTACTTATGAGATAGAGCTAGCCGATGGTAAGCATTTACGTGCCACCGAGATACTTAGTGCTTGTAGGATTAGCTTTGAGGATCATACTTTTCCTATTGACTTAATTCCTATCACACTGGGTAGTTTCGATGTTATTATTGGTATGGATTGGTTGGCGACACACCGTGCAGAGATTGTATGTTTTGAGAAGATGATTCGTATCCCATTGCCAGTTGGTGGTCCGTTGTTGGTTCAGGGGAACAAGGCGGGGAAGCGCCTTAAGATCGTTTCTTGTATGAAGGTTCGGGAGTACATCAAACGGGATTGCACACTCTTTCTTGCACACCTTGTGAAGAAAGACTCCGCGGAGAAGATGGAGGAGAAGCTGGTGGTTCGTGACTTTCCCGATGTATTTCCGGAGGACTTACCTGGTTTACCCCCTAGTAGGCAGGTAGAGTTCCGTATAGACTTGGTTCCTGGAGCAGCGCCGGTGGCGAAGGCTCCTTATCGGTTAGCACCTTCGGAGATGTTGGAGTTGTCAAAGCAAATTCAAGAGTTGGTGGACAAAGGCTTTGTTAGACCGAGTTTCTCTCCTTGGGGCGCGCCGGTACTCTTCGTGAAGAAGAAGGATGGATCTATGAGACTGTGTATCGACTACAGGGAATTGAATAAGCTGACGGTGAAGAATCGATATCCCTTACCACGTATCGATGACTTGTTCGATCAGCTACAGGGTTCTTGCTTCTTTTCGAAGATTGATTTACGATCCGGATATCATCAGTTGAGAGTGCAGGAGGAGGACATTCCGAAGACCGCCTTCAGGACGCGTTATGGTCACTTCGAGTTTTTGGTTATGCCTTTCGGTCTTACGAATGCGCCTGCAGCTTTCATGGACATGATGAACCGTATATGTCGTCCTTACCTCGACAAGTTCGTGATCGTATTCATTGACGACATTCTGATATATTCTCGTAGCCGGGAAGAGCACGAGGAGCATTTGAGACTAGTGTTGGAGTTGCTTAGACAGGAGAAACTTTACGCTAAGTTCTCTAAGTGCGAGTTTTGGTTATCTGCGGTTCAGTTTCTTGGCCACGTGGTCAGCGGTGAGGGCATTCACGTTGATCCTGCCAAGATTGAAGCCGTTAGAGATTGGGTCGCTCCGAAGACACCCACTGAGATCCGGTCATTCTTGGGTTTGGCAGGCTACTATCGTCGTTTCATCGAGAATTTCTCGAAGATAGCCTCGCCTATGACTAAATTGACCCAGAAGAGTGAGGAGTTTGTTTGGGGTGAAGAACAGGAGGAAGCTTTTCAATTACTGAAGAAGCGGTTGTGTAATGCGCCTATATTGAGTCTTCCCGAGGGTACCGAGAATTTTGTAGTATATTGCGACGCTTCGCATAAGGGACTCGGCTGTGTACTGATGCAGAATGGGAAAGTGATTGCCTATGCTTCTCGTCAGTTGAAGATTCATGAGAAGAATTACACGACACACGATTTGGAGTTGGGCGCAGTAGTTTTTGCTTTGAAGATCTGGCGCCACTATCTTTATGGTACTAAGTGTACCGTATTCACCGATCATAAGTCGTTACAGCACATCTTTGATCAAAAGATGTTGAATATGAGGCAACGTCGATGGGTTGAGTTGCTCAACGATTATGATTGTGAGATTCGCTACCATCCCGGTAAGGCGAATGTTGTAGCCGATGCGTTAAGTCGCAAGGAGTCGGTTAAGCCGGTGAGGATTCGTGCGATGATGGTTTCTATTCAGTCGAGCTTGAAGGCTCGTATTATTCAGGCTCAGCAGGAGGCTCTCACCGAGGATCGCCTTAAGGATGAGGGTTTGTTCAGTTTGGCACGACAGTTGGAGCCGAAGGACGACGGGGTGATGTACTTCATGGATCGTATTTGGGTTCCCGTTAGTCTTAGGCAGTTGATTTTGGATGAGGGTCATAAGTCGAATTATTCCGTTCATCCTGGAGCGGATAAGATGTACCATGACCTGAAGGAGTTTTATTGGTGGCCTGGCATTAAGCGGGCGATTGCTGAGTACGTGAGCAAGTGTTTGACGTGTTCGAAGGTCAAGGCTCAGAATCAAAAGCCTTCCGGCCTTCTTCAGCAGCCCGAGATCCCACAGTGGAAGTGGGAGAGGATCACGATGGACTTCGTTACGAAACTTCCTAGATCTACAGGAGGTTATGATACTATCTGGGTTATTGTCGATCGGCTGACTAAGTCAGCGCACTTTCTTCCTATTCGTGAAGATTACCGAGTAGAGAAGTTATCGAGGTTGTACATCGACGAGATTGTGGCCAAGCATGGCATTCCAGTATCAGTTATTTCAGACCGTGATGCACGATTTACTTCGAGGTTTTGGCAGTCTTTACAGCGATCTTTGGGTACCCGATTGGATATGAGTACGGCTTATCATCCTCAGACTGATGGTCAGAGTGAGCGTACGATTCAGACATTGGAGGATATGCTTCGAGCTTGTGTGCTAGATTTTGGTGGGAGTTGGGATCGACATTTACCATTGGTCGAGTTCTCATATAATAATAGTTACCACGCCAGTATCAATTGTGCACCATTTGAGGCTCTTTATGGTAGGAAGTGTAGATCTCCGATATGTTGGGCAGAGATAGGAGATAGCCAGATTACGGGTCCCGAGTTGATTCAGGAGACGACGGATAAGATTTTCAAGATCAAGGATCGTTTGATAGCCGCCCGAGACCGTCAGAAGAAGTACGCGGATTTGCGTAGGAGACCTTTGGAGTTTCAGGTTGGAGATATGGTATTGTTGAAAGTTTCTCCGTGGAAGGGTGTGTTTCGATTTGAGAAACGCAGCAAGCTTAGTCCACGTTTTACGGGTCCTTTTAAGATTTTGTCCCGTGTTGGTCCAGTGGCTTATCGACTTGAGTTGCCACCTGAGTTGTGCGGTGTGCACAACGTATTTCATGTATCGCATCTCAAGAAGTGCCTTGCTGATGAGACCCTGATTGTACCTCTGGAGAAACTATGTTTGGATGACTCGCTTCGGGTGATAGAGGAGCCGGTGGAGATTGTTGACCGAGATGTCAAGAAGTTACGGCGGAGTCGGATTCCGATAGTGAAGGTCCGATGGAACTCGAAGATTGGAGCTGAGTTTACTTGGGAGCGGGAGGACGAGATGCAAAAGAAGTACCCACATCTTTTTGCTAGCAGCGGTGTTCAGTAGAATTTCGAGGACGAAATTCCTTTTTACTGGGGGATGCTGTGACAATCCGTCTTTTCGAGGTATATTTTATTTACCGATTATTACTCTTTTTATTCGCAATGATTTGGACCCTTGTGTTTCGCTTTATTTTACTCACATTTATTACATTTGAGTCGGGTTTATGTGTTTTATTACTTTGTCTCTCGAGACGGAAGCTCTAGAATCACCTAAGTGCCTAATATCTAGTATTCTCACGTTATTAAAGTATTGCGTTTACGCCATAATCGTCGATTAAGAAAATCATTATTTCGAAATTTCATTTCAAAGTTAGTCCTCTAACTTAATCTGTTACACGGTTAGTCCTTTAACGGAGAACTAACGGAATCTGTTACAAATCTGGTCCTTTAACGAAAAGTTAACAGAAACTGGCCAGGAAAGAGCCCGGTGCGCAGCACCAGGGTACTAGGTGCGCAGCACCTAGTGCTTTTTCGGCTAAAATCCAATTTTTCGAGTTTTGGTCAATTCCTTGAGATGCTACAACCCCTTTTCACGTGATTCTTTCTGTAAACTCCCCCATTTGGATAGCTTAGATTCAAATGTGGATCTCTAGACATGTTTTGACCACTTCTCTTTCCAATTTTCCAACTTAAACCTTTAATCACTTTACCACTTTTCTCTTCATTCTCATTTCACTCACACCTTGTTTCTCTCTCAACATTCCAGAGAAAATAAGAGTATTACAACCCCAATTTGAAGTGAGAATCTAAGAGAAAAGAATGGAGAAATCATCTTATACAAACAACCTTTGAATTCTACACATTTCGGTAAGTTCCTCTTTGGTGTTTTTTCACATTTTTCCTCTATTTTCTCTCTTATGGTTAGAGCCTTCTAACACATAATCTCTTTCCCTTGTCTTGCAAGCTTGTTACACTCGTTTATACCCTTGGAGTTGTGGAGTTTTCGGTGACTTTCTTTGAAGAAACGCCACCTTTGATGTTGGTAAGAAAACTCTCCCAAAACTTCTATATTTTTCCTTCCATTTAAGAAACCTAACATATGTTCTTGTTCATGGGTCAAATGGAAGCCCTTGCTTTCCCGGAATCCTTCCATTTCCTTTGGAGCCTAGTAACTTTTCGGTGAAAGTAACATCTTGAAACACTTGGTAAGAAAGTTTCCTTCGAAAATTCATTTAAACTTCTTCTTTTTGAGACTCTTACTAATCGGTGGTTTTATTGGTATTTTGGAGTCTTATACCTCCTCACCACCATCCTTGAAGTCTCCTCCTAACCGAAGTTCTTGCAAGATTTCAATAATCGACACGTCTTGCGGGTGAAATCGGTAGAATATTTTAACCTCTTATCTTTTCATTTCCTTACTTTCAAATTCGGTTTTAAGCCTTGAAAATGGTTAGGTTAACCTATTAGACCAACACCTATCAATCTCAGAAAGTTTGGACTTAAAACATGTAAAATAAGTAAAGATGAGATTATTACCGAAATTAACATATATTATGATAAATATATGTAAAACCACACATTTAGACATATATGACACTTGGTAAATGTTAAATGAACCTAAACTAACAATTTATCAGTTTACACTTTTACCTAAAAACGTCAAACGAAACAGTTAGCAACTAAAACGTAATTTCGCAATTCTGGAAAATGGCCCGGTGCTAAGCACCTCCCCATAGGTGCGGCGCACCTAGGGGTCTGATCCCACAAAATTCGTTTTTTGTTCGTTTTCGACTTAGACTCTTAACGTGTTTTGACCTTAAACTCATATCAGTAACTTATTATGTATAAAAGTAGCATATAAGCCAACCTAACGTCTTTGGACTCAAAGACATTATCGCAATCTTAAACTTCATTGGGGATATTTAAACAAACGTTTATTTACTTTTCCGGAAAATCATTAAAACCGTTATAAACCATTTTTACTTCATCATTCTGAAATAAAAGTATTTTTACTCTTAAAGTGTCAAGTTAACTTCCATTCTATAAATCGTTGACTTTGACTTTTATTCAAAATTGTTGACTTTTGACTAATCTAAATCAATATCTTTAATTTTGACTTTTGCTTCCAATTGTTGACTTTGACTTTAACCAAGTCAACATCTTTGACTTTGACCAAGTCAACATCTTCGACGTTGACTTTGGTTGACTTCAATAAACTTTGGTAACGGTATTCCTTTCAATCGACGTTCCTGTTAGTCAAGTTCGGCTCGGAATGTTATTCCTTCCTAATAGTCATTATGACGTGAAACTTATCGATATTTTCCCATCGTCCCTATCGACGCGGAACATCGTCACCTTGAACCGTCATCACGACTCGACTTGGAAATCATTGGAATACTTTAATAAATCTTAAACTCTAAACTTAACCGACAAGGCTAAACCGAACTATGTTATTGAGATACTTAGACTTGTTATATTGATTTAGGGCACTTAGGCGGCGGATTATTTGCTTCTTATTGATTATTACCCGATCTCTTGCCGAGCTTATTTTGTGAGTTATTCGTAGCCCCTTTTCTCTTATTATTTTTGGGCTGGAAAGCGTTTTTGAACTATTAAATGATGTATATCTTGTATGCCTTGTGTATCAATATCACCTTAGATTAGGATGCTTATTAGGCTTTTGGTAAGCCCCCCTCATACACTTGTTAGCTATTTGCCCACGGTTACATATATATAGATCTATATGGGTTTGACCAACCCTCATTACTCGAGAGGATAGCCCTACGAGTGAATGTTATGGCCGTATGATTGTTTGTTGCCTTTGGTATTGCATCGCCTTAGGATAGGGGAATGTGGTCAGGTTCAGTGTATATTAATCTTTGGTATCTATACTCACACTAGGACTATACATCAAGATATGCTTTTGAAACTTATGTTTATTAAATCTTTTATTGGGTCAAATCTTATTTACTTATTGCGAATAATTCACCAACATTGTGTTGATGTCGTTTTTAACGCTTTTTCAGGAGTTTGAGGATTTATTTGATCATGCCTTGCTTGTTTTGGGATCATATAGCTTATGTGTTTGGAATTCATTTTGTTTGATGTAATTCCTTTATGATCCACGTATTTGACATTTGTTATGTATTCGTATTCAACATTTGGTACTCATTTGATCTTGTATTGTATTTTGTAAACCTTGAGGCATGATTTAATTTGATTCGATGTTTTGTTTATGGTTGTATGTTGTAATCCTTGACTCTTGATATCTTTAACTGGAACACTCTGCGTTCCGCTTTTAGCGGGGTGTTACACAAAGAACATCATTAAAACCTAAATCCATCTTCAACCTAAATCCATTCTCAACTTAACTACTTGTTGTCATGAATTCAACTTGTTCTTAATAATCCAATTATTATCATCGCGACTTTGTGACATATAGGTGGATCAATCTATCAAAAAGGCCAGTCTATTAATTGTTACAAGCTTTCAAAATCTTTGTTCCAAAATTGTGTTTGGAAATTGGGTTAATATTAGTTACCTTGTTAGAACAACAATGGAACCTTCGACCTAAGTTGTTGTAATCTATTCAAGATGTTCGAACATGGACCATATATGCATCTTACAACGACCTTCAGTTTAAACCATTTTTATCCTCACATGTTTATCACGTGTGATGACTGAACGGATAAAAACTAACGACAATGAAGGAAAGTAAATCGATGATATTGATAAAAGTAAATATAAGAAAGGATATTGTTTATAAATTAGAAAGAATATGAAATATAGTTACAATACTCGATTACAGATATAATGAACGTAAATAAACAGAAATATGCAACGAATTTGAAAACCGGACAAGGTTTGTAATAAACATAATTTCCTTAAAACAAATTCCACGTGCTATCACAAATTTTGTTTCCCATGGTACAATGGCAAAACAGTTTGTATTTGAAACTGTCGGAGTTAGTCACTTGCCTGAATTTTCACACTCGGAAATGATTCTTGTTGTAAAATAAAGAGAGGAGAAATGTGTGTTTTGAACTGTAATGAGACTCGCCTCTTATAGTCTTCAAGGGGGAGTGTTTGGTTTAATGCTCCTTTAATGACATTAACGAGCCAATTAAAATGAAATCGTAACAGTTCGTAAGTTACCAATTAAACATGTTAGATGTTATGCATTAAACGAAAAAGCACTGCAAAAATTGGACCACTTGAGCCCGGGTTTTCGGAGCTGCATTCGTGTCTGCATGTCGCGCGGGCTCACATGGTTTGACCGAGCCGGGTTTGGTCAAACCATTCCAAACCGGTTTGGGCAAAAACCGGGTCGGGTTCTAATCGGTTTTGGTTGGGTGTGGGGTAAACCCGGTAAATCTGGTAAACCCGGTTTGGGGTCGGGTCCAAACCGGTTCAGGTTGAAAATGCGGTTAAAAACCGGTTTTGATTATGTAATAAAAAGAAAAAAACGTAACTTGGAAAAACACGTTAAAATTCAACTTTTTCTAAACAATCTTGACACACATCATACATAAACGTTGTATTCTACTAAAAAAGTTTGAAACACATCTTCAAAGCTTAATATTTCGATAATTATTAAATAAAATGTGGGGAAAAATACTATTTTTTATATGAAATGTAGCTAATAACACCGAAGAAAAAAAAAACGTAAGTTGAAAAAACACGTTAAACTTCAAATTTTATTAAACGAACTTGTAACACATCATACCTAAACATTGTCTTCTACTAAAAACAAAACTTGAAATACATCTTAATAACCTTAATATTACGATATTTGGAATAAAAATGTTCGGAAAAAAAAAATACTATTTTCAATAATAACATTGAAATTTGAAATTGATTTCTTCATTCTTAATCTTCGTCTACTTCAATAAAGTCATCTTCAACGGGTTCATCTTCGGAGCTAGATGCTCGGAAAGTTTCATCAATAGAGATTTCTTCATCGGAAAGTGATATTACAACTCCTTGTTCCACCTCGATATCGATCGCCTTCATATTCTAGTTCGCCTTCAAGATTAAAGGTGACAATGTAGAAAAATATTTTTCTAATTTTTTCTTTCATGGGCGTTACCATTCGAAAATACAATCCACCTTGACGTTTGAAAATCGTCCAACTTTGTAACCATAAAACCAATTTGTTTAAGGACTAAATGACTAGTGGGATAATAAACACCAGATAATAAAGTTGTTGCGGTTTTAAAAACTTTGAGCAATTGGCTTAGTTTTTGAATAATATCCCAATTTTCAAGCGGAACTGGTGTAACCCGATATTTAGGCACTAACTCGGCATGATAATAGGTTAAAGTACCTTGTTGGCTTAAACCACATACAAGCATATTGTAAATTCCATCTTGTGGGAACATCCCAATTATGGGCCAAAAAGATAGAATTTGTTTCCTTACACACTTTCATATATCCCTTGTATTTAATTTTGTGATTTGAAAATATATCGGCTGACATTTGTCTATAAGAGCTTATGGCGGTTTTTACTTCGGTGACTTCTAGTCCACCTTGCATAACCAAATTTATAATGTGAGCAACGCATCGACTATGATAAAAGTCACCATTCATTGGTGGTTTGTATTTTAGTTTTAGTTTAACCACCACGTTCGTATTATCACTCGCATTATCAAATGCAATTGAAAACATTTTTTCTTCCAAATTATACCTTTGTAAAACATCTCGTAACATATGAAATAAGTTTTGACCCCTGTGAGGATAAGGAGATTGGTCCAAGACAATAACCCTCTTCATCATTTGTCACGATTCGGGATCACACCAATGTGCTGTAACACAAAGGTATGAATCGGGCAAACGATAAAGAGCCCACCAAACATCGGTTGTTAAGTTTACATTTGTATTTAACGTTTCAAAACCTTCTATTACCATTATTTTAGTTTTTTTTACATATTTTCAAACAATCACTTCTCAGAGTATTACGACTTACGTGAGTATATCGCGGTTGAAGACACGTTTGAACCACCCCTGTGAATCGAGGGTTGTCGAAGTGATTGAATGGCAAGGCGGATTGAATCACATAACCCGTAAACTCTTGACGCATCCGCTCCACTGAATATACAAAAATAGTCCTGTCTTGACCCATCGAAGATTGACCCGCTTCCGGAACTTTATTGAGTATTTTGCAATGCTTCTCGATGTGATGCTTCAACGTCGAGTTGGAATCACTTTTCAAAAAATTGCCACAACGATTACAATGCGTCATCCGTCAATTTCACCAAACGGAAATGACACCAAACGGCTCTGTTTCGGGTTGTTTCGAGAACGGCTACAATCGTTGAGGAACCGAAATCGGTGGAAGCAGTAGAGCTTTGAGTTTCCATTTGATTGTTGATGATTTATCGAGAATTTTTCTAAACTTTTTCGAAGGTATTTGTTTTGCGTTTTTAGAGTTTTGAGAGTGTTAGAATTGTGTGATTAACCCCATATTCAACCTACATACTTACAGTAAATTTGGAATGAAAAAATGGTAAAAAGAAAAAAAAAAAAAAAAAAAAAAAAAAACCAAAAATCGGGCTCCCAACGGCTAGAAAAAAAAAAAAAAAAAAAAAAAAAAAAAAAAACGGTAACTAGCAGCAGTAGCAAAAACCGGGTTCAAATCGGTTATTGGAACTATTTTTCAACCCAGTTCGGGTCAAACCCGGATTTGACCGGTTCCGATTTCGTTTTCTTTTATTTCGGTTTCGGATTTTTCCGACACGACTATTTCCAACCCCTTATTATTTTTTTATATCTTGGGCCATATATTGGGTATCAAAACAAAGCCCACATCAACAAAGTAAAAAGTTTCCGTTGGAAATCCATGGACAATATAGTCATTTCCACTCACAAAACCTATACGTACAAACAATACATACACACAGTATACAGCCTGTAGCAACATCTCTCTCTCTCAAGAAAACCCCAAAACCAAAAAACAAAAACAAGAAAAAATTAGAGAAATCAAAAGATTGAAAAAAAGGCGATTTTTTTGTTTTTTCTGGTTAAGAAAAAAAAGTTTAAAAATGGCAACTCCTCCAATCTCAGAAAGTATGAGTTTTAGTGGGTTAATGTCAAAAGAAGATGAAGAAGAAATGTCGAAATCTGCACTTTCTACTTTTAAACAAAAAGAAGAAGAAATTGAGAAGAAAAAATTGGAAGTCAAACAAAGAGTTGCTGCTCAGATGGGTAGGATTGAACAAGAAACTAAACGATTAGCTAGTATTCAAGAGGTAATTTTTTTTTTTTTTTTTTTTTTTTTTTTTAATTTGATTATTATTATTTTATTTTATTTGATTAATTTTTTTTTTTGTAAGGGGGTTTATTTGAATTATTAATTTATTTTGTTAGAATTAAATATTATATTTATTTTTTATTTTGTGTTTGATATTTTAAATAAGTTTATTAGCTAGATTTGAGTAAATCTAGGGTTTAGATCTGTTGTTTTTTGCCATGAAACTGACCTAAAAAAATGTGGGTAATTTTAGGGGTCTTTGTTTTAGCTTATTTTTGGGTTTACTATGTTATTTGCTCCGTCTTATTTTCCATAAGCCCTTTTTCCGGCTTATTTTAAGCTCATAAATTCCGGAAAAATCGGGCTTATGAAAAATAAGTCGGGTTAAATAAGATAGTAACCCTAAAAATAAGCTAAAACAGTAAGCTTAAGGGGTTGTTTGTTTCGGCTTATTAAACGGGCTTATGAGCTTATGTAATTTTTCATAAGCTCATAAGCTCAATTTATAAGCCCATAAGCCGAAAAAATGGGCTTATGAGCTTATGAAAAATTACATAAGCTCATAAGCCGAAACAAACACCCCCTAAATAAGTCATAAGCCCAAGTTGATAAGCTCGTTGAGATGAGCTTATGAATTTGTTCATATTTTGTAGTAGATCTATGCCATTTGATCGTATCTAGGTATACGGCTTAAAAAAATTGATGGAAGAAAATAAATGTGGTTTAAAAATAAATTGCTCTTTAGTATTATTGTAAGGATATTTAATCGTAAAAAGAATCTCACTTACTCTTGATTCTTGACAGAGATTTTTTAATTAAAAAACAATTATATTCCGAAGCATTGTGTTTAAACTTTTGAATTTTTAATTAAGACCTTTTGACAATTTAGACAAAAAAAGTCCAAAATTTGTGCCTTCTTTTATGATGGAGGGTGAGTAGTTTTTAAACTTTTGACTTAAAATTTTGACGAGGCTTTACCAAATTTAATAGACTTGAATGAAAGATATATTTCCGTTGTTACGGTAGTTCAATCATTTTAATTACCATGGAGGTGTTTGGATTTGCGTTTAAACTGATTATTGTGACATAGAAATTAGTAATAATTAGTTTAAAGTTTTTTGAAAAGAGATATCTTAAATACAATTTCTTGTTTTCGAGTCATAGTAATCAAATTTGGAAACTTGTTAGTGATATAAATATAAGTTACGTACCGTTCTAGTTTTCATCAAAGTGTACTGGTGGAATCGTTATGAAGAACGCGTAGGAAATCACTTGGTTTGGTGCTTTCTTAAGCCCAGTTTTAGGTTTGAATCATGCTACCAATATTCCCTAATGGCCGCCTTGTCGCGCCATGCCGAATGGGCATCTTGCATAGGCCTTATTAGCTAGTTGTCCACGAATACGATAAGAAAAACAAGAAGAAAAAACTAATCAACCTTCAACCTAACCTCTTAAATCTAGGTCAATTTTCATGATGACGGGTTGCCTTAAACAGGAAAAAGTATTAGTGTGTTAGGTAACACGGGCAATAGAGCATGATGTGAAGTTGGTGGTGATTAGATTACATAATTGGTTATTCATATTTCATATAACAAGCCCATTAAGATCTATTTTTGTGTGACTAAATCATCAGGAACTCGAAGCACTAACAGATCCAATGAACAAAGAGGTCACAGTTGTTCGTAAGAAGATTGATTCCGTCAACAAAGAGTTGAAGCCCCTTGGACAGAACTGCCACAAGAAGGTATGTATTTTTTTGTCTACACTTCCGATTTACTTTTTTCTGTCAACAAAGAGTTATTTATATTAACTAATACATTGTGTTATACTTTCGGCAGGAGAGGGAGTATAAGGAAGCACTGGACACTTTCAATATCAAGAACAAGGAAAAAGTACAACTAATCACAAGATTGATGGAGGTCGGTGTTATAATTCTTTAGCGATCATAAATGGCCAATTTTGTTAACGAAAATAACCAACTGTTTTGTTTAATGTTTTTGGTTAAGCAGCTGGTAGGTGAAAGCGAGAAGACAAGGATGCAGAAGCTGGACGAGCTGAGCAAGAGCCTTGAAATCGTACAATAAGTTAACAATTATGAAGATCGAAACTGACGGAGGTCATGGGTGTTAATCTGGTAATTAGGTGTGTATGATGTGGTTTGTTATATACAAAGACATATTGGTTGTTTGGTTTTGGTTTGAATTTTTGTGGGTGTTTATTTGTTTTGGTTTGAATAGTTGTATTTTGGTGAATTATGGTAGGATGGAAATATAGGTCGTTATTTGAATAATTACGCAAGGCGCTGTTTTCTTAATTGGCGCGGCGAAATGGCAGGGTCAAGTTATGTAACATGTCAATGTATAATGGGTTATAGGTTAAGCGGTTTGGTTGGGTCGAGTTGACCCGAAACTTTATTTGCATTGACTTTTTTTAAAATGTTGACATGAACTTTTAACAAAAACTTATAAACATTGTACAATGTAGTTCACAAATTATTTCAGGTTTTTCGATTTACTTACCACTTTGTATAAACGAATTTTGATATATGTACTAATCGACAATGAAAATGGTTTAGGTTAATTGATTACCTAGTTAATAGTTTTTTCATCGGTTTAGCTTCCGATTCAAAAGAAAGATAACATTAAATGAAAAAAGATCCATGTTCATGCTATCCGGGAAGAGCAAACTTTTTTGGTTTTGATATACGTGATCTAACCAGTATTTTTTCTTGGCCGTTTTCGAACTCTTTTTTTTATTTATGTGGGTGTGATTTAAGATATGAAATGGTGGGTCTAGTTTGTTCATGGAGGCCCAATGTTGTATCAACTGTCATATTATGACAAAAGTACACATCCAAGAGATAAACTGACATACGTAAAGTGTTTAACTTTAACCCATTGATGAACATGAGCCATGAGGTACCTCCATAACACTTTCATTAGTTTTAAAGACTCTTTATTTACAAATAAAAACTTGAATTAATCACCAGAATAATCAACTATCACTTAAACTTTACAAAAATAATCATCTGATGCGTGACGAATTTCTCGCGAAATTTTATTGTCGCGAGAAGTACATAAAACAAAATCGGACCAATAAAAAATCATACACGTCGTCGCGAAAATGAATATTGACGCGAGATAACCACATCTACCATCATTGGACCTCTATTTTACCTCACTGCAACGACTACGATCACTCTTTGATAAAATAAAACGAACGATTATATCTATAAGTTACAACTCCGACTAATGCTAATGACCTTTTATGATAAAGTATTAAATGACTCTATGGGTAAGTTAAAATGTAATAATAAAATGTTAAAATCATTATGAATATTTTGAAATTTTAATATAACGAGAAATTATATGTTTGTGTGTTGCAATGGGATAAATTTTTTTATGATCAGTTTGATAAATTGCACATAAGTATTAAATACATGACTTACATATAAAGTTATAAAAAAGAATTACATATATATGGTTTACACTCACTAAATAAAACGACTCAATAAGACTGAAAGTTTGAAACCATTATTTAAAGTTTATAACAGAAAGGTCGAAGTGACACTTACTTGTTTCAAACTTTTTGTTTTATATCTTAGCCGCACACACACACATTTGAAAAATCATATTTGTATTACTAAAAGGCTATTCGATTGACAAAAGAATATCAAAAGTCAAAATAATTAAAAGATTAAGTTTTAAACGTAGCATAATTCTAATCCGCTTAATTAATTTGAAATATATGAAAATGTATTGTTATAAATTAAAAAAAAAACGGAGAAAAAAATGAAAAACTAAAAGAGGAATGGGAATAGCTAAAGAATAGCACAAAAGGAGGCTGCATAAAGTCGAACACAAGACCTCTAATTGAGTGAGGGGCGCTTTAAGCAACCTAGGGAGAGACTTTTGTTATTTATTTGCCGAGGTAGTTAAAATATAAAATTGAAGAGCATTGTTCGTTAGCAAAATTAGTTTGTTAATTGATACTCTCGAATTATCGGTAATATAATCTAATCTTAAAATTTATTTTAAGAAAATATATTAGATGGAAGATATTGCACATAATATTAAGTGCTAATGTGTAAATATAAAACTTTTTTATGTTTATATAAAATTTTGAAGGACTAAAATTATAATTTTAATAATTGGTTTGTGCCTATAGTACACCAAAATTAGGTACAAACCAACATCATACATGATGTCTTTATTTTAATATCGAATAAATATTTTTAATATATAACGTATTATTCTAAAATATATGTTTTATGGTATATACTTTTATGTCGATTTTTATCGTTTTACTTTTAGAACTTCCTATTTTAAAATAAAATAAGATTTTAACAATACAAAGACCAATTGGTTATATAAACTTTATAATATGATCGGTAAAGTGTCTTCAATACATTCACCAAACATTTATCCTATATTACCGATAAAAAAAATCTTTATAAGACTAAATTAATTCACATTCACTCATCTTTTTAATCTAATAAATGGGAGTTAGATCAGATATCATTTAACTAGACGTGTCATCTTCTTAGATTGTCCACATAGATAATCTTTTAAAATAATGATGTCATGTCTTGGGTGTCATTTTCTTAGTTTTTTCAACTTTTAAAAAATTATCAATGTATCTCATTTGATTTAAAAAGAGATAGCTTTTCTTGGGAAGATTCATGCGTGTCTGTAAATGGATTACCGATTTCGTAGTCAATGGTTGTTAAAAAAATTTGAATCAGCTCCATTTTCAAGAATTTTGATCTCTGCTCTTCCACCTCTCTCTAAATTCAAATTATATTAAAAAAATTGTTCAATCTGAATCATCTTCATCTTTCCGATCCGAGTGATACGTTCACCGATACTCGTGCAAAAATATTCAAAGAATTGATTCTTTGAATCTGAATCATTTTTAGGGTTGTGTTATTTAAATTTTGTTATTGTTGTTGTTGTTGTTGTAGGGTTATCAAGGGGATGACATGTATCAATTGATTGAAGAAATATTTATATGGGGATTGGTATGTTTTCTTCTATTTTATAAAAACTCCGACTTTAGTTGAGGGTTTGAATTGAAATTTATATTTTTGATTTTATAGGTTCGAATTAGAGCTTAATTTGAAGGTTTGAATAGGATCTCATATCACTTATTTTCTTCATGGATATGTTTTTTCAGCTCTGGTAATACGAACTTCTTTTATTTCCCAATAATTAGTCGAAGGTTTGAGTTTATATGTGGTTTGGATATATGGTGTGTTACAAAAGTGGGTTGTTTTATGTGGTTAGGATATATGGTGTGGTACAAAAGTGGGTTGTTAATGATCACATTATCGCGTATGCCTAAAAGAGGTGAGTTGTGATGATAATTATGATTGTTTAGATTGAGTCATACAACTTATGCTTATTAGGTTATTAAGCTATTTTTTTTTAACTAACCATCTATTTTTGAAAATAATTGTAAGTTGCTTCAAAACTTTTGAGGAATCAAATTTAAACCAGAGATCTTTGTTATTTTAAGTTTGGATTACTATAATGTAAATGTTAACCAATTTCTTATTGTTATACAGTTTCCAAACATGGGATGATGAGAAACCTTCGGGTTTTGAGTAGTCAGTGAAGTAAAAGAAGGTCGTGTTGCTATAATAGAACGATATTTACTCGAAACATACCTTATAGTTAATCTTCTTTTGGTACTATTAGCATTAGGTTTATCTATGTGACGTACTTTAATACAATGCATAAAATGTTAAGTGACTGACACGCTAAAATGGTTATGGTATAAATAACGTAGAGCCTAAGATTGCGTTTAGTTGGCATAAAATTTTCCAAATTTTCAGTCTCCAATTTTATTTTAAATGAACGGTATTTTCATTTCCTAGAAAAAAAAAATTATGAAACGTGTTTAGATAATAAAAAGTGATTTTAATATGAAAAATTTGAAAATGAAAATTTGGAAACAATAAAAACGAGTTTCCAAAATTGTGGTATTAAAAGTGAAAATAATGTTTTTGTTTTCAATAAAAAAATTTGTTTTTTTTTTTTATAGTTAAGTGGTAAGTTTTCTCCAACTAAATACTTCCTAACGCTTTTAATGGAAAAGTCATAAATTATACTCATTAAACTAGACATTATAGACAAGTCCAATATTTTACATGTAGTTTGAGCTATTTCTTTGTATTTCAACATGACAAAATTGAATGTCAATAAAATGTGAATGCAACAAGATTGATTGGTTTGGTAACGGGTTGTGTCGGGTTGGGTTGACTTGGTGATGCTATATTGATGTTTTCATTATAAAAGTGTTTAGTGATTTAAGTTTTGTTAAAAAAGAATTGTTACATTAATTGTCTCAATCTTTAAATAAACCGATTAGGAGGTTGAATGCTTATAATTAGACTTTATGGTGGCTTTCAACCCATTTGACCTATTCACTTTCTTGCTAATTTATTTGTTCTTTTTATGACTAAACACCACTAGGATCGACCGATTTAGATGTTTGTGTTTCAATTAAAGAAACTTGGATTTCTTATCCTTAGGGTAGGTTTTTTCATGAAGTTGATTATGAACTGTTACATAATTTGATAAGTTAACATTGAAGGGACAACCAAAGTGAGACTTTGTGTTTTACTTATTTAGGTATATTGATTAGTTTTTGGGGTGTTTGTATGTTGAATACAAGAGCAACTTTTAATGTATACTATCGAGTACTTTTGGAACCTTTATTGTTTTTAAAGGGCTATCTGGTGTTGTGTTTTTGAGTTGCTGATAATCGATTTTTATGTTTGGTTGCAGGTACCCTATGGATGAAGAAACAATTGACAATGGTAAAAACGACCATGTATATTTTTAGCATATTTTGTGTTTCTTTTTCTGTTTTATATCGTGGTTATATGATTTTAGATGTGTTGAGTATAGGTTATAAACATGTATCGATTTCGTTTATAAATACGAAGTATAGATTCAAGAGATAGATTATGGAAGCCGATGATTGAGGAAATATACTCAAAAGTTTAACATAAAGAGGAGCAGTGATGAAAACACTAAGAAGTAATTATAATCACAATAACTGTTAATATTTCGTTTGAAGACAATGACTATATTTGTTCCTTAATTACGTATCTTTTATTTATGAAAAAACTCAAGCCATCTCCTTAAACTTGAATCTAAAAGTGAATTTTGGAAGAAATGTCAATTTTGGTATGTTACTTTCATTAGATTTAATAGAATAGAATAATGTTATGGATATTATATAACTTTTTTTTTTATCAGTTTAGTTTTCGTTTAGCTTAACATCTCCTCTTTTTGTTTATTATATTAAGATTTAGTTCATATTTTTAAATTTTAAATATAATTAGTATTCTATCTTTTACTAACTAGCAGAAACCACGTTAAACAATTAAATTCAAATTTCATAATTTATAATTCTACTATTTTTTTCTCGATGTTATATAATTTTCTTAACCAATCTCGTTTGTAACACGGGCACTAAGCTAATAATATTAAAACTTAACACCAATACTATTTTTAACTAAACAAGATAGATTTTAATAATAAATTGTTTCAATACACATTTGAGAAAACTGCATTATATTTTGAGTTAACCGGTCTTGAAATATTCTCACAAGATGTCGATCTTAATCAAAAAATTCGTCATTAACCTGAACTGGAAAAAAAAACCTTATCGGTTTACCTGTTTACATTATATTTTACACTAAAAATCTAAATAGAGTTAGTTGGAGGGTTGGTGTTAAGTAGAGGAGTAGCATCTAGTGATAAAGCAAAGTGAAAGACTGATGACAAAGAAATATACTGATAGTTTCCATTTAGAGAGAAAACAGTTTTTAACAAAGAGACAAATAAAGAGTTTCTAGTTTTGGGATTCTGAGAAGAGTGAGTGAGTGGCAATATCATGACACATTTTCTAGCTTCCTCATTTACTTGTCAAATCAATTTGCATCATCAACATTACTTTAAAGCTGCAACCATCAAGATTCCCACCAATTCCTTTAATGTTTAATGGGTGTTTGTTTCCGCTTATTAAACGGGCTTATAAGCTTATAAAACTATCACTTAATTATCACTATCACTTTCATAAGTAAAATTTGCATCATCAACAATACTTACTTTGTAAGAGGTTTCGGAGTAGCGAGGTGGTCACGCTATATTACCTTATAGTCTACTAAACCATACAAGTCGGGCGAAAAACAAGATGATATGGAGTGATTAAGCAAGTATACTATTATAACATGTCACTAATTCAGTAAAGATATATCTAAATAGTTAATAGATAAACAATAAGAGAATGCTAGTAGAACTTAATTCTGTTCTATTACAAGAGTCCATATATATGACATATTCTAATCTATGTACTTTACATATGTACTTTGTATAGTTAAACTTAAGTACATTAAACAATAAAACTGAACAAAAAAAGTTCAAATATTTTTAGCAAAAGTTTCTTATAATTCCGTATAATCGACCTTTCATAAATTAAGTTGTAGAACTTAAAAAAAAAAAAAAAAATCAAAATGAACATGTCCATTAATTACAATAATGAATTAATGTAATCATAAGTTGGTCTATAACAATTTGAATAGGATAAACCTTTGAAAATTTTATAAACTTTTATCAAATGAAAGGTCTAAAGTTCGGTTTCTATCGACTCAAAAGAAAAAAGGGATTATTTTTTGTTTTCTTAAGTCTTAGAGGAGTTAATTGTTTGAAAATATATCGAACTTTACACCCAAAACTATTGTAGGCATCTATCTTCTAAACAACCTATTGTATTTATTTATCTTCTTAATTTCCCTAATGTCAGCACGATTTAATCTTTAACCGACTTCATAATGACGTGATAAAAAAAGGAAGTAAATTTGATGTATTGACATTGACACTCAACTGTTGTTTTATTTTGTTTTTAGTATAAGTTAGTCTTTCAAGAAAGGGAAGCTTCTTCAGGAACTCCTTCAGGTTGACAGTCTTTGTTTAGGATTTATTCATGCATGACACATCATTTTACATCATTATGGTGCCTTCTTTCTCTATCCAACCTCTCCTCCGTACACCTCTCTTTTCTTTTTATTTCAATTCTCATTACATCTTAATCAATATTTTGTCTAGAGCTTATGGAAGGAAAATGATAAACATAGGTGTTGTTTAGGACCCGGGTCACTAGTCGACGTTGACGTGGAGTTATGAGGTTTCTCACCACGAGAGTCGTGGACGAGAGGCCTCACTCTCCCGACTCTCTTTGTCCATGCACAACCATGTGTCATGTGGACAAATTGACCCGGGATATCACACTAGCTCTAGGATACTTTCTTCGTGTTTAAATAAATGTTGTGACATGTTGTTTTGGTCTACAAGAGACATGGCCATAGGAAATGAATGCCGGCATATTTTGGATAAACTCGCATACATTCGATGCTTCAAATTCATTGACAAATCGACTATTTCCGAAGGTAGATTTGTACACATTTAAGATAGATTTGTACAACTTGAAAGTCAAAGAAGAAGATAATTTTCATGATCATATAAACAATTTAATGAGCTGGTTTTAGTTGTCTAATGTTGATTAGATTATGGACGATAAAAATGTCCTTTAATATATATGTTGTCATCATTACACAAATTAAAAGCCTTTTGTGGAAACTATGTTTATAGGGAAGACCACTTTGAGACTTGAAGATGTTCTTGAAGCATCGCGGGACTATGAATTAATGTCGAGAGTGATAGTTTCTGATCAAGTGGGAAAACTTATAAAATGTAGATAATTCTAACAAGGTACGAGGCTTTAATCGTTGTAGTTCAAGATGGCGTTCAAAATCCCAAATGGGAGATCGAAACACAAGTAATTTTGTATGCTATTGTTCTATGGAAAAATGTCATATGCAACTCCGTTCCCTAATTCTCATGAAGACATGAAGATGTAACGAGTTTGAAGGGAAATATTAAGGTTATTGATGGTGAGAAGAACGTGATTGCCAAATTGTGACGATGAGTTTATGTTGACAGATGCTTCACGTAGTAGAATTTTGGAAATAGAAAACCAAGATGGATATATTAGATTATGCAACAACATCTCACATTTGCAATGTTCACCTATGTTTGACCCATTGACCGATAAGGAACAATTTGTGTGAGATCAAAAATGGGCAACAAGAAAAAGACGAAGATTGGAGGCGCTAGGAACGTACGTTTCAAGTTTTATGGTGAAAGTGTTAGAATCACTTTGAATTTGAAGTATGTTTCGAATGCCAGTCATACCAACGCCCATTAATGACCAAGTGTAATCTAAGCACTCATTGAAGATTTATAAACAACAACTTAGTTTAACACTTTCACGCTTTCTACTTAAGATATATACCTAACGTTAAAAAAACATTCATTCGAAGTTGAAGATTGAAGAAAGAGACTAGAATACTTAATCGGCTCAACATCCAAGTTTAAGTTTAAACGAGCATAACATCTACAGTAGAAGGACAAGTGACACTAAGAGCCCTCGCAGCCATAACACCGAAAAACTCGGTGTTATGGTCACGTCAGCATAACTCAACTCATTACATAACACCAAAAATACCCTCCAACCATAACACGAAACTCTGGATCCACCTATTTATATTAAACTTTATAAATATTAGTTAAAAAAAAAACTTCGATCATAATACGCCCCGGCCAGCCATAACTCAAGTTATGGAGGCATAACACATGCCATAACACAGGTCATAACGCAAGGCTTGGAGCGCTAAGAAAGTAACAAACATTTTCATCGATATTAGAAGAATTTATTCTTTCAAAGTAATTTGTTTTAAAAAGTATTTTGAATTCAAAGAATAAACGAAAACTTTATCTACTTCATATTGTTAGGCACGGTCCTTATAGACCAACTATTCCATCACTGATACTTTTAATGAGGATGGAACCCAAGAACAACTCCTTATAAACTCGACGACCGATGGTCTAACGAGGATAGAAATTGCATAAGGAGTTTCTGCCCTCTGTCATCCAAAAAACATACTTCATAATTAAGGTGGAGAACTCTCTGGTTGCGATTTAAAGTTACGAAGGAATGAGTATTAAACAGTGGAACTACTTCGACAAAGAAGTATCAATCCTTCTTAGCTCATAAGTCTTTTTCGCGAGATGTTCTTGATTGTTAAATAACCTAGTCAATTCGGTTATCTAGAATCTAGAATAAGTTTAAAGGTTAAAGTTAGCATAATATAATTTAATTACTTTTCCAAAATATATATTTTGCAAACTTAATAATTCGGTTATCTAGTCAATTTCTTGAACACAACATCAATAAAAGTAATTATTTAAAAATATAGTTTTAATAAATTTGATGATAAAAATAATTGTCTTTAAAAGTACATATATAAAGATGAACAGATAGAAAAGTACTTTATTCAAAACATACATTTAAGAAAATTATTTTACATTCCTATAACTTTACCCTATTTTTAATACTATAACAAAAATGATGTAATATCCGGTCGAATTTTTCAAAATGTTACAATATCCATCGAGTGTATTAACTTTTTTATTTTTATAAAAGTTATAGATTTGACAATGGAGTAATTTAAATTTAATCATTTTTAGTCAATCATCTTTCCTTAATCATATAAAGGGATTGTTAAAGCACATGTTGTTCATGATAAAAAGTGTATTTGAAAATTAAAGCATAATGATTGTGTGTTAAGTTTGACAGATGATTGAAATATTGTTTGTCAAAAGTCAAATTAAGGGCAAAGTAACCGTTCTTTGTGAGAAATTAAAATGGGTTTAACGAAGACTAATCTTTGTTTTATTTCAAATAACAAAAGCGGGGAAAAGACACTCACATTTTTAAGTTTTAATTTCGGTGTTTTTCTTTATTTGTATCTTAAAAGCTGGATCGATTTGGAAAATAAATAAACCATGTTGTATTGGTGAAAAAAATTGAGGTCGATCTATTATACAAAATAAACCTTGGATTTTTTTTATACAAAAAATGGAACCTATTTGAATGTAAAAATGTTAGTTTTTATTAGAATTGAGATCTATTATTCCAAATAGATCTCTATTTTATATATATATATATATATATTTTTTCGAAAAAATAACTTTTTGGTTTAAAAAAAATGGAATATTTAGAATTTTGTTTTTCTTTATCTAGAATTCTCACAATTTAATCTTTTTTTAGGTTTTTTGTTTATCGTTTCAGATTTGTTTTTAAGCAAAATCTTGCAAATTTCTTCTACTTTTCATCTCTACCACTAAGGTATGCTTTCTTGTATTACATTGCATAGTATTTTCATAATTTTAGTAAAATGATTTAAGACGATTTTCGGGTTAGTTATAAAATAGGCTTTTATGTCTTGTTCGATATTATTTTCCTGGATATATTTGGAGCAAAATTTCTTGTACTTTTCATCTCTACAACTAGTGTATTACATTATATAGTAGTGAACATTAAAATTAGAAATGCATGGCTCGAAAAAAGTACAATCATATTTAACCTTGGCATGATATAGATTATCACTTAACAAAAAAAATTAAGCAAGAATCCCTAATATGTTTAAGTTATATACTTGCATACAAATACTAGTGAAGCTTTTAATTTATCATAATCAAGAACCTTAATAAAATTTCGCACCTTATTCACATGTCATTGCCGTACGAAACACATCGATCTACAATTCTACGAGACCCTTGAGAAAGATAGCCTAATGTCCTCGCCCTTGCTTTGTTTCATTCCATAGCCATCCCACATATTTGATCACCCATTAGAACCTATAACTACCATCATTCTGTTGATCGTTATGAGCAACCAATCCATCATTCACTTGACGAAAACTTCAACCTGATGATGAAACATATGAGAAAGAGAATTCGTTACTATGGTGTGTATACGAAATTTTCACTTCTTGTATTCTCTTTTCGCTTTTTGGTTCTCATTAGGAACTCATTTATGCTATCCCACTTGGTCTTGCATACTACACCGTTCCTAGTGTACCCCAAACACGCCATTTTCGATGCAATTTCCTCCCAGAGAAATTCATCCATATACCCACTTTGCTCGAACCTTGATTCCATGCTCGTACGTATTTGTATCAGTCTTGTAATCTCATTTTCACCCCAATTGGTTGAGGTTTTGATCATTGGGGAGAAAGCTTATGATATGATTCTTTCCCGGTTAACTTGTGCAAAGCCTCCATCAAAGCCGAATCTCCTCCATCCAAGCTCGTTCGTTCTCCCAAAACTTATGCTCTTTCTCGAACCTTGCAACTTCTTCATTCCTCCATTGCTCCTCTCTTAAAACCCTCTCTCGTTCCTTGAGGTTCAATAGACTTCATCATTTTCTCCATCCACTCTTCTTGTTTTCTCATAATCTTCCTCATTTGTGCATCTATGAAGTCTTTAATCCTTCGTCTTCCATCCCCGTTTCCCAAGCCTCCTCTTGTTAATCGACTTATCCATACAATCACTATAGCCAGAGAAGAAGGGCAAATGCCGAAGAATTGTTTGAGAGGCTTGGACTTTTAACCTTCTTGCTTGGTAACTATTATGTGGGAGTTGAAAATCACTAGTTTCAACAATGTTGGGATAAGAGCATCCGAAAAGGAAGAAGGGTTAGGGTTAGGATTAACATTGACTAGTACTAGTTCACCGTATAGAGCTTCAAGTTGTCGAAAAAACCGATAATGTTTCCCGTCTTGTCTCCCCAGCTTTGCTTTCCCTTCTTTAGTCTTCTTGTAATACTTATACAAATTCTCAAACTTTTCTCTACATTTTTTCCAGTTCTCTGATACCCATGTTCCTCACAATTATCTGAAACAAAAAAAAACAAAATTATTAATTGGTTGACAAAGAAAATAATAGAAGATTGAAAGTGATAGGATCTTTGATAAGCAGTAACAAGTTTCATGCGTTTTTCTTGGTCTGACTAATCTATTAACCCAAAATTGAGAATTTATGAAAAATAAATTTTAAAACCCTTTTTAAGACTGAGCTACTACTTGAGTTAACTAAAAGTAGTATAAAGTTTGATATTAAAAAAATAAATCATTAAACCCTTGACAAAAACATGATAAAAACTACGAGATCGGAGAGAGCGGAAAAAAAATCCTTAGAAACTTCTCCATAAGGGTCCTTTCTGATTAGCTTCTTTAAACTTAGAATCAAGTCTTGATCTAACTTCAAAAGAGTAAATTTTCTTGCCTAGGCCACCTCCATTTCCACTTCCACCACCAGTTTCCATCTCAAACCTCCACCAGCACTAAGACTAGCAGTCGTTGAAGCCCGTACCCGTAGTCGAATCAGATCGAAACCATCATCCACCACCAACCATTTGCACCATATCATACTGAAGATCTTGTACAATATTAGGCTGCTGAGGTTGTGTGAACATAGGTCTTCCATTCATGAAGTGACTCAGATCCATTATTAAAGATATGATGATAAGGGTAGTAGTTATATCTTTCTAGAGAGAGAGAGAGAGAGAGAGAGAAACACAAATGGTGAAGAAGAAGGAGCGGCAGATCCGGGATCGGTGTCTTCACATGAAAAAGATCTATATTTATGCTGACTACGTACAAATAATTTTGGACCCATCTTATTGTGTTTGCAAGAATATACGACTAGTGTTTTTCTTTGCATATAATGCAACTAATTATATATATATATATATATATATATATATATATATATTAATAAATATATATATATATGTATCGTGTATGTATATATGTGTACTCTCTTTCCCTCTAGAGTCAGAAAATCAGAAAATTAATCAAGTTTAGTGATTACTTTAATGGAACTTTTTGAAAATAGAAACCCTAGTAATACATTGAACAAATTTAAGGTTTGAAACACTATTATGAATTATCAATATCTATTTTAGTTATATAAGGTTTTTATATGTTTAAAAGTGTAGTCGGAGCTCGGCTTGTTCAAAAAATTTGAAACAAATGAGAACTAGATTAACCTGATTTAAATGTCAAACTAAAATATATTAATAAAAACTTGGTCGCATTAGTTACCGAAAGTATGAAAGCTATGACTTGTGTTCGAGATTGGATAAAAAAAATCGAAAAAGATTGTTGAAATTGAAGAAAATGACTTTAAAAACATTAACAAAAGGTATTAACTTTAAATGTGGATAAAAATATTTTCTTTTATGTATTATCATAATAATGACATTTACTATTTTTATCTTTGTTTTTCTTCTAAATTTTGAAAAAAGAGGATGAGATAGAAGGTGTTCAAGAACGTTAGATGTTTATCAATGCAATAATGGACGTATGAATCAACCATTTATGTTTCTAGTTTTAATAAATTTATTTTGTTTCGTTTTAGTTATTTAGATAATATTATTACTTACTTCTATATCACCTAACTTGCTTATCTAATTTCTAGTTTGCGGTCTAGTCCGGTCCGGGTCAATCCCAATTCGGCCTGGTAATGGACCGTTGAAAACCCCTAGTATGAGCTTAAGCCATTTTATAAATATGAAAGAAAAAAAACGTACCGAGCAGTTGAGCTTATAAACTTAAATTAATGGCTAAAAGAGCTAAAAAAAAGTTTAATATTTATGTATAGTTTTAAAAATAAAAAGAGTTCGTGTTTTACTGCTCTACATGGTAACTGTGTTATCTTTTTGTCTTTTACTTTGGATTTCTAGATATGTAAAAGGTAAAAAAACAACCAAGCTTTATTGTATTGTTTGGCTTTTGTTGCTCTAATCTCACATACGAAGGTTTTTGAAAACCTTTTCCTACATGTTGCTTATTCTTGCTACTAGTTTACTTCTCAAATATATACGGAGACTCTATTTAAAAAAGAAGGAAGTGATATATAAAAATTGAAAGATTATTGCGTATTAATGTAGGAAAATATGACTTGGTATGTCAAATACTTTTTGTTTCATTCATATATACATGTTTTTAGCTTAACTTTACAATTAAAATAATACAATCATATATAAGATATTAAAATCTCAAATAACAAGATTGCATTGCATAAATATAGAGAGAAATCATTGACAATGTTAAGCAACATGACCACGGGCTAAGCTAGAAATATTTTTGAGTGTGTTCAGGATTAGGATTTAGTTACGTTTGAATGTAAAATCAATGGGTTCATATACTAAATAAAGGTAAACTTACACTAAAATATGTTATAATTCTAAAATATTTTTAATTCAATGGGTTCCGTTGAACTGTTCGGTTCAATGTAGCTGCGTCCCTGAACATGACATGTAGTGTCAAATATTATTTCGTTTCGTTTATACGTATGTGAACTAAAATTATTAAATATTGTAGTTTGAATTTGTTTATACTAATGTGGTTGACTTAAATGTTATCTTTAAATTCGTTTTAATGTGGGTTAATAGAAATTGGAAACTAAAAATATTTAAACCATGACTTATAAAGGTATATAAAACATGAAATATAGTTAAAACTAGATTATTGTTTCGCGATAAAGCGAAAAAAATAAAAATTGAATCATAAATTTTATGTTTATGTAGATTTTAATTTATTATGAGAAAATAATATTGTACGTGTAATACATATATATACATTTACATTTATACACATATTGTTTATAGCTATAATAACATATACACTTTTATCTTTATACACATGTTTTGATATTTTGTATTAGGATATTTTAGAATAATAATAAGGTAAATTATAGTCCAAATTGAACGATTCTAAAAAATAGTTATGAAAGAGAGAATGTAATTATGTATTGTAAGAGAGTGTAAAATAAAAAATAGTTTTTTAATGACATCATCAATCTGATTTAATTGCTGAAATCAAAGAAATTACCACATCCAACGAACTTTACCTCGTCATGTGGCATTTAAGGCCCCTCTTTTATTATATATTAAAGATTAAAGATTAAAGATAAATATACAATTTTATCTTTATACACATGTGTTTGATATTTTGTATTAGGATATGTTAGAATAATAATAAGGTAAATTATAGTCCAAATTGAACGATTCTATAAAAAATAGTTATGAAAGAGAGAATGTAATTATGTATTGTAAGAGGGTGTAAAAAAAAAAATAGTTTTTTGATAACATCATCAATCTGATCTAATGGCTGACATCAAAGAAGTTAATCCATCCAACGGACCTTACTTCGTCATGTGGCATTTAAAGCCCCTCTTTTATTATATATTAAAGATATGAATATGTAAGCAAACGAGCGTTAAATAGGAAATTAAATAATATAGGTATAATGGTTTTATTGTAATACATTTAAAATTATAAATATGTCTCTTGTTTTTGTTAAAAAGAAAAAAATTATTTCATTTTATTATTATTTTTATAAATCTAGTCTCTTATCAAGAAGGATAAAAAAAACTTAGTTTAATGAATAACTTTTATAGAAAAAAAAGAAGAAAAAAAGTCTAATATATATAAAGATCATTTTAGATTAAAATAACGGTGTCAAACTACTTTTATGTAAATATTTATTTATGTTGATAGATTGAAATTATATTTAAAATGTAAGTAGATTAAAATGAAAAATCATTAATGATGAAATCATATAAAATCATCATTTTGATCTAAAGCCGCTGCCAATGAGAGCGTTGGTTTGAAAACCGACGAAGTAGATTGAAGTGAGACTGTTGGCACCGATTATTCGGTTGTCTGCATCGGTGGAAGTTAGACGGTTTTCCGACGTGCAAAATGACGAGATTTGTGAGCCCATTTTTTCATATAATAGTGTGTGTGTGTGTGTGTGTGTGTGTGTGTGTGTGTGTGTGTGTGTGTGTGTGTGTGTGTGTGTGTTTGTTTGTTTGTTTGTTTTAATAATAATGTATGAGCCTAAAAAAATTAAATGATGGATCATTGTTTGCAAATGACAGTCGATTTCGGTGTCTGTTGATATGATGTTGAGTTGTCAAAAACTGACTGTGTTAGTTCAGATAACCGTTTGAAGTAATTTAAGGGTATGTAGCTTTTCATGACCGATTTTTTAGTTGGTCGATCATGAACCGGATTGGAAAACCTACTTCGAGGAAAAGATTTTGATGGTATGTGGCCATTGTTGTTGTTTGGACTAAAAACTTAAGCAATCTACATTTATTTTTTTTTATGTGTAGCAATGTTTCAATATAATACATGTGTATTTTCTTTTCTTTTTTTTTATGTGGCCAAATGATAATAAAAGTTAATCAACATTATACCAATTTAAATGATACAATAGGAATTAATAACTCATTAATTAACTCAATCAATATTTAATATTTATCATCTTAAATGATAATTAAATAGCCAATGCGGGTGTGTTCCATTGGTAGAAGGTTGTACTATCCGATGGGAGGTCTTGGGTTCGAGCCTCCCTCTGGGGTTTCCTCCTTAGGTGAATATTAGGAGATATGTAACTAACTTTGGTGTATGGTTCGTGGGTCGCATACTGCCCAATTGGATGTTACTTTGGCCCCGAATCACTAACATTGTCGTTCTAAAAAAAAAAAAATGATAATTAAAAAGTCAAAAGTTTCAATAGTGATAAATAAGAATACATTAATATCAAGGTATACCTAAAGGCCCTTATATTTTGTATATATTTTCGGTCGATTTCGGTCTACTTCGATATTACCGCTTTTTATCGGACAAAAACCGATTTTAACATATTTAATGAACCGACGACCGGATCGAGCACTTATTGATCGATTCGGTTCCGGTCTGGTTACCAGTCGATTTTCCGGTTCATCCGATCTATAACCCATTTTGCAGGTACATCCCTATGTTAAATTGTATTGAATATTTCCATGTGTTTTCTCATGTTCATGTTTTACTATTAGACTAGATTAGTTTATGGGTTAAGCTCACTTTGTTATCTCTTGTAATGTCTATATATTCCCTGTATTGTTATTGAGAAAGGCAATGAAAATCAGTCCTAATTAAATTCTAATATGGTATCAGAGCCATATTGGCTCTCCTAAAAATCCTCCAACAAACCACCAAAAATTTCGATACTTTCTTCCCAAACTATCGACACCAAAAAAACCCTAATCGATCCCTGCTTTCCTTTTTCCTTTTTTCTTTTATTAGCTTATACAAATCAATTAAATTAATTCAGCATGCCTGGTGATGAAGATGATCAAATCTTTGGCATCACCAATATTAGAGCTTTTATTCCAATCACTTTGGATATGGAAGAACATAATTTTAGTCAATGGAAAATTATGTTTGAGATGCATTGCAGTTAATAGGATGTAGAAGGATTCCTTGATGGCACAGTCCTTCCTAAAGGACCGGGAGACAAAGGATGGCGGAAACGCGATAACCTCATCAAGATGTGGATCTACAACACCATAAATAAATCCATTCTTCAAATGGTCATGAAGAAAGGGGAAACAGCTAGGCAACTTTGGCAAGCGTTAGAGATCTTTTTCATAGCAACAAAGACTCGCGGGCAATACAACTCCATGGTGATCTTCGTACCATCAAATTAGGTGATCTTTCCATTAATGATTATTGTAATAAGCTTAAAACTATTTTCGATTTGCTTGAAAACATAGGTCAACCAATTGACGAAAAACATCGGTTATGCACATGATCAATGGTCTAC